>CM025669.2:798732-820405 GCA_014621495.2 Entosphenus tridentatus
GAGAGACATGATCAGGCAGCAGATGACGAGGTTAAGAAGAGATGCGAACACCAGGAGAAAAGAGAGGGATGGATGGGAGAGGACAAGTGAGAAATTTACAAAGATCAACATATGATAAGGATATACTACTGAACTCTTTTTATCCGTGACTCTATTAGCCACGACTCCTATTATCTGCCACAGCTGTCGAGTCCTTTAAAAACTCCTGAAATCTGTGGGTCTACTCCGATTATCTGCGATTATCCACCATGCCGATTACTCGTAATATTTTGTACGTAAGAGTCACACGGCAAATGACTCATTATCCTGAAAATGACTCATTATCCGTGGGGTTATCGGTAATTTAATAAATACATAAAAATGTGCCGTGATCAAAGCAAGTGCAAATTCGGCGCACTTATTTTGAGCCAACACAGACACACACATAACCACGGAGACAGAGAGAGACAAGAAGACACGTAACCACAGAGACACAGAGGGAGACGGAGACTGACACAAAGCCAAAGAGGCATACACTAGTAAGGGGGGAGACACACAAAGACTGTCCGTTTAACCTTTTAACAGACTGTAGGAGCAAGTGCCGTTAGCGAGCACCTACGAAGGCCGGCACGGGACACTAGGGGGTGGGTGGCCACAGCACCATGCCCGTCCGCCTTGAGACACACATACAGACACAAAGACACAGATATGAAGACAAAGATATGTCGACACAGACATGGAGATGCATACTAAGGAGACACAGAGACAGAATGAGACACACACAATTTTTTTCACGGATAAGTTAATTTACCCAGCAGATTCATCCTCTCATCCGCAATTTACCACGTGGATAAGAATAGAATCGCAAACAATAAGATCCACGATATTGATCCCCCATATAACCGTGGATACGAGGATTATAATCTATATATATAAATGACTATCAACCTATTTGCCAAACGTAACATTAAGGCTAAACTAGACAGCTGCACTCGGGAAGAAAAATCGATCTATTTTTAAACAAAGCGGGAAGATTGAAGACAAGCCGCGCGATTGACAACGGCAAACGGCGACTGCTGCGGTGATCAGCACCCCCCAAATCCTCCTGCCCCCCCCCCCGTACCTGTTGCTGCTGGTGCAGCGAGTGGGCGGCGCTCTGCTCACGCTGCATGTCCGCCACTTGCTGCTGGTGCCTCGCGTACTGCTCCTGCGTGAAGCCTGCGGTGGCGGCGGGGGGAGGGGGGGGTCGGCACGCCCGACGGTCACCGCATTTAGCCACGACAGGCCGACTCGCGCCTTCCAACGTTTGACAACGATCCCCGGGGCAGAACTTTGGACGCCCGTGATTGGGACGGCTTTGTGGAGGAGGGGGGCATTGGTGGACAGCGTTAAGAGATATAAATGTGTCGTTAAACCCGCCACCACCCGACACAGCCAATTGGTAAGGTTGGTAACGTAACCAAAACATGCCAAAAACTAGCAACGATTTGGCTGTCGGGTGGTGGCGGGTTTAACGACACATTTATATTCATGTCATCCAACTCAAAAACCTCTATTGTGAATAATAGTGGTCAGGAAAGCCTCCGACTACTACTACTACGTGTTAAACTCAGCGTTCAGAGATTTGTTCAAAACCGCAAACTTGTCAGGTGGCAAGCTGACCAGCAGATGGCGACACAGCAAGTTGGGTCGTTCGTGAAACCATCAGTGATAATCTTATTTATTGCCAGAAAGGGTAAAACCTATTCTCTTATTTTTCATCCTCTTTAGGTCTTTCGGTAAAGATAGAAAATTTATTTTAAAAAATCACGACGTTTCGATCGCAACACAAGCAATCGTCTTCAGGTGAAAAAATACAGCAGGCCAACTGCTGAGGCCGGAGAAATGTTTATCCTGCCTCAGAGCAGTTCGCCTGATGTGTCTGCAGTCACGAAAGCTTCAACACAAGATTTATTTTTCATCGTTTTGGATTCTAGCAAAAAGGTCCCATAGATATAACTGCTCGACCTGAGCTTAAAGTGTTCTGATACTGGCATCGTCTTTGTACTGTTTGCTTTTTGGCGTTCTCTCCTCTGACACTGATGAGACAAGGCCATAAAAAGGCTGTCTCTGCTGTAAGCCAATCAGTTAAAAAAACAATGAATATATTATAAGAGCATGTTTGTTTGCAAGTTCTACCACATGTATAACGTGTGATTAATGCAGTACTTGACACCTTGCAAAAGGTATCTATTAACATCTACTCTTATTTTTCATCATCTTCTGAACGTTCATCCCCTTGTATGTGTATTGGGTTTGCTCCGGATTATCCGTTTTCCCCACCATAAGGCGATATTTTCCTTAAACAGACCCCAAATGGTATCAATCTAACACTGTGTATTTGAAGTGCGCTCAGTCAATCATCTCACTGCAAGGGCCTCCTCACACTTGGCCGGCAGGCACGCGGTCATGAAGGTTTTTAGACGACGACACAAAGCTGTGGACCTGCGTAATAACAATTTACACGTGCAAGGCACGTTTCACCCGCAAATCTCAATGCACGCCGTGCATGGAAAGCAGGAAATCAAGAGAACCAGGGTACACGGCCAGAACTCGGGGGTAAAGATGGGTTTAAAGAGGTGAACTTTCAAGACAGACTTAAATATATCTCACGATTACAGTATATTCTCCTATAACGTTGCGTGTTTTCATCACGCGAATTGCACTTAACGCGATGAATGTGATCGGGAACACACGACGCGATCGAGTGAACAGGACTACCGCGCGCGAGTCGGAATCGGCGGTTGTACGGCCGCCTCGGCGTGGCGTCACTCAAGGCAAGATGCTACCCACAAGCCTCAGTCTTTGTTCAGCCTGCGCACGCATGTCATGTGTTACTGCGGACTGTGTTTTACCCTGCATTCAATATTATTCATTATAATACCATTTTTCCATGACGCGGTATTATTCTTCATGAACACAACTACCGCGTTATAGAGGAGACTGGAAAAGCAAAGGCAAAATCGTTCCATGGTTTAGGCGCTGCACTGGCAAAAGCCCGACCACCCCGGGAAACGAGCCTTGACCTCGGCAGTACTTCGGAGGTGATCCGAAGATTCCCCAAAGGGGAACCTCGTCCCTCACGTTTCCCTCCCACGGCGTCTCACGGCGTCTCACCCCCACCCCCGCCACCCCGGCGGCGGTGATTCTCACCGGCGGCGGCGGCGGCGCCGTGCCGCGGGCGGTAGTGCGGGCAGCGCGCGGCGCGGATGTCCGCGAGGAGGCAGCTGAGCGGGTCGGTGAGGGCCGGGTGCGGCGAGGGCGCGCCGGGCTCGGCCGGGCTCGGCAACGCCGCCCGCTCCTCCTCCCCCTCCCGCTTGTCTCGCTCCTCTGCGCCGCCGTCAGGGCTCAGCCTCCACAGGAGGCCGTCAAGCGGCGAGCGCAAGCGGTCGAGGAGCAGCCTGAATGCACGGGGGGAGCGGGAGCGGTCGGTACAATCGGGTTTGGCGTGGGAGGTTTGATTCAGGCAACGCTTGCCCATGGAGTGTTTCTGGGGTGCCTGTTTGTTGTGGTTAACTTCATACCTGGTGCTGAGTTTGCATGCGTGGTGGTGGAGGTGGCGTTGGCGATGGTAGCGGTGGTGATGATGGTTGTGTGTGGTTATGGTGGTGGCGGTTGTGCGTGTGGTTATGACGGTGGCGGCGGTGGTCACCTCCCGCCTCGCCCGACGCGCCGTCGTGCGAGCCCCATGCAGCGCGGCGGCGACGACAGCGACGTGAGGCTGTAGCCACGAGCGCCGCCTCTGCCGTTGTCATCATCGCTGACCGCCTGCCCGCTCGTTTCGCCATCCCGGGGCTGTGCGGCACAAGCAGGAGAACCGGTAAAAGGGGGAGAGAACTGGTTAACAGGAGAAACCGATGGGGAGGATCGGTGAGAATGAATTCGCTTTAGAAGAGAACCGGTCACGGGACGAAGGGGAAACAAATAAGAGAACCGCTGAGGGGGAACGGGTGACAAGGGGGCAAGGAGCAACAGAGACGATCTGCTGCTGTTGCTGTACCACTACTTCGGCACAGAGACAGGTCGAGCGCGTCGTGAGCTCGTGAGGAACGCAGTGTGGTGCACAGTGTGGACCGTGTGGCTTTGTGTGCACTCCAAGTGTGTGGAGTGCGGAGTTAGGCATGGCGGCGTGTGCAGAGCATGAGGTGTATTTGTGTATGCGGTTGCGGTGCATTGTTGTGCCGTGATGCACGGTGCGTATATATTTAGTATTGGTGTGGTGGTGGGGTGGGGGGCACATCTCACCGCGTGGTAGAGGCACCCAGCGACCCGGCGGAAAGTGAATGTCCCGTCGGGACCGTTCTCCTGCTCCGAGTCGGATGATGAAGACTGAACCTGCAGAGCGAGATGAGTGACCAGTCGCACTTTAACCAACACACTGGGACCCAGGGCCAGCCCACTGGGCTCTATCAGGCATCCACAGGACAAGCATTCAGGGTTCCAAAACCAGCCTTCAGGGGGATTCCAGAAAGTCTGCAACACCCTGTCACAACATCGCACTCACAAACACCGCTATGCTGCACGGTCACCAAGCAAAGATGGCGATCCCCTTCGTAGCCTTAACAGACTGTTGGGGGCAAGTGCTATTAGTGAGCACCTATGAAGGCCGGCACAGCACACGAGGGGATGGGTGGCCCGCACCATACCCAGCCGCCTTTGTCTCCCCGGTGGCGATGTTTTACAATCGCACCAGGTAGTCGTTTGAGGCTAAGTCGACCAGGACCGGTGAAATTAATCGTCACTGGTGTTGGCCGTGAGCGGGAATCGAACTTGGGTCGTCAAGTTTTTAGCACGATGCGCGAACCGGTACACCACCGCTCCCCACACACACACTCACTCACACCACACAGCACCGCCACACCACCTCACTCGCTCACAGGCACCGCCACGACTGTGCCTCGGCCTGGCTCACCGGTACCGGGGACTCGTCGCCGGAGCTGTGGAAGTCGTATTGGTTGAGGTCCTTCAGGTTGAAGGTCGGGGCCGGCGCGGGGGCGACGGCGCTGGTGGCCGGCGGCGTTGCCGCGGCACGGCCGGCGCCCGGGCGGTGCTTCTGGTGCTCGTACTTGCGCTTGGGCCGCCCAGGCTGACCTGGCTCCTACATTCAGGAGATGATGGCACGACGGGGTCAGAGGATTGGCAAAGAATTCGATTGGCTTACTGGCGCACTATGATGATTATGAATAAACGATCGAGCCGATTGAGTAATGTACGATCATCAACTGCGGGCGTGACCGGTGGACTGACGTACGTTTACGAATGTGGGAACCAATCCATTGGTTAACCCAAGGTACGGAAAGAGTGTCCAGCCTGGGGCGGGGGTAGGTTAGGCGAGCGAGCGCGCGCAGGAGTACTGGCCGGCGCTCACCCGGTGCGCCTTGTAGTCGACGTGGTGGTAGGGGCTGCCCCCGTTGAGCAACGTCGGCGGGGAGGCCGGCGAGTGGGCAGGCGCCGCCGCCTCCTGCTGCCGCTGGGACAGCACCTCGGCGAGCATGTCCCCGTCCAGGTCTCCGGCCTCGTACCTGGTCAGCGAGCACAACCGTGCGGTCGCACACAGGCGGTTCGGTGAGGGGGGACGGGGGGGCGATGATGGCAGCAAAGCAATATGACTGACGAGCTACATTCAACCTCTCAATACTCTGATAGTGCACTGTCTTTGAGTTGTACGCCTTTTGGCGTCATCTGGTCCAACACCAATGGAGACTAGGCTCTAAGAAAAGCTGTCTCGGTTGTGGACCAATCAACTTCAAGGACAGTACATATCATTATTATAATCCGAATTTTTATTTTTGTTTGCATTTTGACTGCTTGTGTTGTGGTTATTGCAAACATGATCCCTTGTATAAAGGTGTCAGTTTTTGTACCAGTTGAAAGGGTAAAAACCTATTACTACATTCAACCTGGTAAGGACTTTGATACACTTTAGAAACTGACATTACCTATGTAATAGGAGAATAATGTATGGCTAGTGTGGGTTGCGTTGGGGGTATATGTCACGCACAATGTCACTCTCGCGCACACAGAAACACACAGACTGACACTCACACACAGTCTCACCCATGGTTACACAATCACTTAGTCTCACTCACAAAAGGCAAAGACCCCCCCTATAGCCATAACAGACTCTTGGGGCAAGTGCTGTTAGCACATAAGTGTCACACACACACGCAGTCTCACACACGCAGTCTATCGCTCGCACGCACACGCGTGTGTTGGTGGCGGCGGTGGGCACCTCTTGACGGCGACCTGCAGCGTGAGGTGCAGGAGCTGGCGCTTGTTGGCCTCGCGCCGCTTCACCATCTCCAGGATGGTGACGGCGCGGCTCAGCTCGCGGCGCAGACGCAGCATGCGCTCGTACGACGCCTCCTCGTTCTTGCGGTTCTGGCGACGGGCACGGCCACAGCGGGGGGTGGGTTGTTTTTTTATAATAATGATAACAGTTAAAAAAAGAGTTGTGTTGCTACGAGGGACTTCCCCGTGTAGAAGACCAGCCAAATCGCCCAGCACTTGCAAGACAAAAACTAGCGCCAAAATCAATGCTACTTCCCACTCCGCCTCCGATGACGTCACCGCACGATGTCATCTCGCCACCTCGCGGCACCACGCGCCGTGTGTGACATCATCTTGTTGTGCGGCTTGCCACGTAAAGTCACGAACGCTTATTGAAATATACTTCCGAGGGCAATGGTGCGTTAGAAAGCATTACAGAACGTATGCACGATTCTTCACTTTGTCTATTTCTACAATGATATTTTCGCCTCGGATATGCCCATCGTGGCGCATGACAAAGAATCCGTTCAGATATCTCACCAGGCAATGCAAACTACCGAGTTAGAGAGCGGCCCACGGAAGCGGATATCACAGAACTACCTCTTGAGATATCTTCAACTGCCCTCTGGTTCACGCACAGGAGGAGGCGGCACCGTGCCACGCAATATGCTGCGGAAAACAGTAACGTTCTTCGCGCGACGAGTCTCCCGTTTACGACGGTCCAATTTAGTACGATCCACATTCACGAGATTTATAAATAACGCCACCATGGATCTATTTATGACGCAGAAACTTGATTTACGACGCGTCTTCCGGCATGGCTCCGAATGTGTTTGAACAGAACCGGTCTTTGGTGTCCGACGTGACTTGGCGTGGAGCTTTTGTTATCTTCCATTGTTAGTGTGGTTTTTTTTTACCTATTAAACCCCGTCAAATACGGCCGGTAAAAAGGAAATACACATCGGCAAGTATTTTTGTACCGTTTCTACTGTCTATGACAAAATAAGGTCCGATTTCCGACGATCCAATTTACTACGTGGGAGTGTCGCGTGGATTTTTCTCCGGGTCCTCCGGTTTTTCCCCTCCACATTTAGAATCGACGTGATAAGCCACTTCACTGGGCTGTTATTTGTGATAGCCAGGACACTTCTGAAAAATACAACTCAGTGGGCCTTACCTGGTAAAATAAAAAATAGTCGTAAAAGCGGGAGCGCCGGTATATATATATACTTATTTAATTTGTTTGTTTAATTTTCAGACCTTGCGCGTCTGCATCTTCTCGGTGCGCCGGCGGAAGGCCACGTAGGGGTTGTGGTTGTGGTTGTTGCTGTTGCTGCCGGCCGGCGTGGCAGGAGCGTCGCGCCGGTCCTGCCGCACCGAGGGCATGAGCGAGCAGCCCCGGCAGCGCCGCCGCTTGTTGCGCCAGTACTCCCACACCTGAGCGCCGCGGACGACGAAAATAGGAGGGTGGAGGACGACGAGGATGAGGAGGGCGACAAGGTCAGAGCGCGCGCGTAGGAACGATGGTACCGACGCAAATTTCAAAAGCAACGGCAGGGATGTGGTGTGGGCGTCACTGCTCACATCGTTGCCAATGTGGGCAACAACACGTGAGCTTATCAACGATTAGCACGGTTGGATCGCACCTACGATAAGCACGGCTGGCTACGTACGGTGCTAAAAAAAGTTCAAGATAAGCACGTTCATCAACGGCGATAACGACAATGTGAGAATAATTACACACATGGTCGAGGATGTGGACACGTCACACAATATCGTCAACATCATCATCATCATGGATGTGGGTGTCACGCAAACCATCATCAAACGTCGATGAACACCATCATAAAAACAACAAATAATGTGGGCATCATATTGACATACGGTTAAACATCAGAATTAAACAATAGGTTTGTTATTACAATTGTTAACACTCGTCATCATTAAGTACCAAAATTATGCATTACAATTGGTGTATTAGTACCTCCTCTATCAGCTCATTCTCCTCCTGCAGCAGTAGCCGAGCCTCTGCAAGCGTGACGGACTGCACACACAAACACAAGGAGACACGCACGCACACAAAAAAAGATTCACATCCCCGTATAGCCGACATCGACTGTTGGGGCAAATACTTTACAAGCGAGCACATATCAAGGCCTCCATGGTTCATGAAGGGGTGGTGCAGACAGCACCACACCTGGATAGCTTTGTCTCCCCAGTGCCGATGACTACACATTGCACCTTGTACTCATTTAACGCCGAGTCGAGCTAGACGAAATCCCAGCAATGATCCAGATATCAAAAGCCACTGATATTAGTCGTGGCCGGGAACTAAACTTGGGCCTCCGTGTTCAAAGCGAAACACACTAACCAACAACGCTATTGCTCCACAAACAAGACACGGACACAAAGGCAAGCCAACACACTGATAGCGATCTATAAACACTAGGTCATGTGTACCCTGTTGGCTGTATATTTGGGAGTTTTCATGTTCTCCCCGTGGCCACGTGGATTTTTCTCCGGGTCCTCCAGTTATTTCGACATTTAGAATTATGCGTTTAGCGTATTTGACTGCTATAAATTTCCCCGCGATAAGCCGCTTCATCGAGCTATCGTTTGTGGTAGCCAGGTCGCTTCTGAAAAAGAGCTGTACAGCTCAGTCGGCCGTACCTGCTTACTCCGACCACTGACTTTAGGAAAAAGTGATCGGAGTAAGCCCACAAGCAACCCAAACATAGCTAGGACATATATAATAATTATTATTACTAAGAGGTAAAACACACCTTACATGGCCTCATACAATTTGTTGTAAAATCAGAAATCTCGATAAGGAGCCTCAATTCCATTGAAGCAAAACAACCAAGCTGGGCTTCACGAAGGCAGGCAAAGCACTGGGAAAAAAAGTTAAGATATTGGAAATGAACCTTAATAATACTGCGGTTGCCTTAGGCTATGAACTTCACGCATTATACTTTTTCAATACCATTAAAGTCAATGTTAACGGTGAAGAGGCAGGGCTGTGGTGCAATGGTTTGCAAGCTTTGCTTACGACCCATCGACCCGAGTTTGATTTTTGGCCACGGCTAACATCAGCAGTGGATTTCAGAATCGGCCCTTGGGCGAACCTCAGCCAACTGGCCAGCGTGGCGAAGCATGGCCAAACAAGCAACCACGGCCGATACAGCATGGGGAAGCCCGGCAGTGGATGCACAAAAGGACCATGCATATTGATGCATGTACATCATCTATATATATAAGGGGAATTTGTGAATATGTGTGTCTGTTCGAAATGTTTAGCATACTTCCCAACATGCAACAAACTTGAAATGTGGAATGCGGGTAGCTTCCAGACTGTACACAATGCAAAAAGTATAAAATTAAACTTTTTATTTTTTTGTGGGGGGGGGGGCGTAATAATGGATATATTTTGCATGGCAAGTGAGCGGTGACGTCACATCTGTGATGTCACCCGCATGCGGCAGCGTCACGCAGTGTGCCTGCTGACGTCACGCTCCCCCCCCCACACTCCGTGTAGGCCGTGTATTAATCCAAGACAAGAATCTAAGTCTTTGACGAAGCCGGGTAGTAAAGCGAGTTTATTTATAAACTAACATAGATATTCGCTATATTGACATGTTGCACTTTCCCAGGTGCGAGGTCGATAACTATTATTTCAGCTCTGGGAGGAAACCGAAGAACCCGGAGGAAACCCATGCACACAGAATGGTGCCCCGGTGGGGAATCGCACCCAGGGACTTCCAGCTGCGGGGCACGAGTGTTACCCCTACGTCACAGCCTGCCGCCCTGATGTAACCGATGTAAACATCGATATCCTTATACATCTGGCCGTTCACCGGCATTGATTCAGGCAGTACTAAATCGGCTGATAAAACACGATGTCGAAACTGGTCCAGAGATTGGTTGTATTGAATCAATGCTGCCGAATTTATGAATTCCCGGATTGTGCGGCCGATGGGTTGCGTAACCGATGCTTTTATACGGGTTTCTCTCGCTTTATGCAGGTTCGGTTTGTGCATTTTCGTGTATATGCGGCTAACCTATTTCTTCCCAAAATTCGCGACATTATGCAGTTTGAATGCACTCGTATGCGGCTATGTGGTTGGACGTGGGACATTGCGTGTAAACTGTACATGCTACTCAGCAGGCAGCTATCTCGAACACAGAGAGGACACATACACAGAGATACATGGGAATAGAGATACAAAGACACAGACAGAGTGATACATACACATATAAACAGAAAGATACACACAGAGATACATAGACACATTCACAGAGATAACAAAAAAAAGATTCCCCGTATAGCCTTAACATACTTTTGAGGCAAGTGCTGTTAGTGACTACCTATGAAGGCCGGCACCACGCCTTTGTCTCCCCAGTGGCGATGTTTACACACCGCACCAGGTACTCATTTGAGGCCGAGTCGACCTAGGGGAGGCCCAGGACCGATCTAGAAAATCGTCACTGGTGTCGGCCGTGAGAGGGAATCGAACTCGGGTCGCCGGGTCCGTAGGGCAGCGCGCTGACCGCGAGGCTCCCACTCCCCACAACACTGTGTGTGTACTTCGCGCGCTACTCGGCAGGCAGCCGACACCTCGTGTGGTTTCGCTTTTTGCGCCCTCTTCTTGGAACGCACCTCCTACGACCGAGCAAGGGAAACCTGTATTGTTTATGTGCAGAGACAAATACAAAGGAGCCGTATTGTCTGCTTATCTATTTTGTTACGTATACTCTCCCACGATGGTGATAATTTTACTAAAACTAAGTGCCCAGAGACTAATACTGTGCATAGACTAACTAAACTAAACTATTTTTTTTTATTTTACCAGGTAAGGACCACCGAGCTATTTTGCCTTTTTTCAGAAGCTACCTGGCCACAAATGATAGCCCAACAAAGTGACTTATCACGTGGAAATTCCTAGCAGCCAAATACTCTGAACGCACATCAATTCTAAATGGAGGGAAAAACCGGAGGACGCGGAAAAAAATCCACGCGATCACGAGGAGAGAGAAAACGCAAACTCCAAATATACAAGCATGGTCCAGGTGGGGATCGAACCCACGACCTCCTATATACCAGATGAGGTAGTGAACATCTCTCCACCATGGTGCCAAATATAACCATGCTGAAAGCTTGATGAATCGAACTTAGAAAATTAATTGATTATTTATACTTAGTGACTTGCTTACAATTTTCTCTATTTTGCACTCTGACGGTTGCTGTTTTTTAGCAATGTTTGCTGTCGCAACTCGTTGAATCGCACAATTCCTGGACGCGTGTGAGAAGAGCTTCATAGCGCATCGGATTCCCTCATTCCTCCAGTCCCAAACAAAGATTCCCGGTTCTGAACAATGATGATTTCGCGTCACCAAAAATACAACACACCTGGCATGTGTGAGTTTGTGCTCAACGGACTGAAAGCAGATGCGGTGGGGGCAGGGGGGGCGGGGGGGGGAGGGGGCCGAGGCGGGGGTCCCCTCACCTGCATGCCGCTGCCCTTCTCTAGCCGCTCCACCATGGCCTCCAGCTGTATCGGCGTGATGGGATAGCGGCGGCCGGACCGTGCCAGGAACACCTCGTCCTCCGAGTCCAAGTCATACTCGGGCAGGTCCGGCTCCAGGCTCAGCGCTGTTGATGGAGATAGAAAAAACTTAAGACGATAAAACAATTTTTTATTCTACCCAGGTAAGGCCCACTTGAGCTGCGTGGATCTTTTGTCAGAATAGACCCGGCAAAATGACCTGGCTTGATGATGGCTCGACTAAGTGGCTTATCGTCACGTGGAAATTTATAGCAGCCAAAGACTCTTAAATGCACGCCGATTCTAAAAGTGCAGAGATAAAACTGGATGACCCGGAGAAAAATCCACGCGACCACGGGGAGTCAGGGTCAGGATCGAACCCACGAGATCCTGTATACCAGGCGAGGTAGTTAACATCTCGCCACTGTGGTAAGATGTTAACTACCTCGTGCACACAAGGGATTTTGCGACGCTTTCAAAATTTGTTTTCATGTGCTTGTCAGTATTTATTTATTATTTATTAGCAGGCAAGGGATCTTGTGGAACCTGAGTTCTTGTGAGTCTGGTGGAATGTGGCTCTGGTGAAAGGTGGGTTCTGGTGGAATGTGGTTATGATAGACGCTTGTTATGGTGGGAAATATTTGTGGGGGCTTTTTGCAATGACTTCAAGTGGTTCA
The DNA here is from genome assembly GCA_014621495.2 of Entosphenus tridentatus. Taxonomy (NCBI): domain Eukaryota; kingdom Metazoa; phylum Chordata; class Hyperoartia; order Petromyzontiformes; family Petromyzontidae; genus Entosphenus; species Entosphenus tridentatus. Next base: position 811,241 of record CM025669.2, read on the forward strand.
GGTGTCATGTGACTGGTCGCTGTAGAGGGAGGGTGGTGGAGTGGGGCACGTGACGGGTGCAATAGCAGCAGCGTTACGCACGTGGCAGGCGGATCAGCTGCTTGGGCAGACGGTAGGTGCTGGGGTAGAGATCGTGGAAGTACGGCACGTTGCTCTGCGCCTCGGGCACGGGTATCACCATGCTTTCGCGCTTCTCGCCGTAAGCCTGCTGCGCCGACATCGCCCGCTGCAGGTGGTGCTCCTGCACAGATGGACGGGCACGGCGGGGGAACAAACACGGTCAGCAGTCATTCAATTGAAGCAGAAAGCTCCGACTGCAACGGAGTGGGCAGCCAACGCAGCAGCAGGGCTTTCGGTTATGAAACATGAATGGCAACGTTACCGTCATTATCGATGTCATCGTCACCAATCGTCACAATCATTGTCACCATGACCACCCCACCCCCCTCCAGGGCTGGGAAAAGAGCATCAACTGATGAGTCTGCGTCACAAAATGTAGATTAAGTCAACAATGGTTCAAGTTCGGTCAGGATGTACTGCTTCCCACCATGGGAATATGGACCGCAGCTTTACACCATGAGCACCAGCGTACAATGCCAGCACCAACAGGTACATGGGTAAAATAGCACGGCTCACATACATCGCAGTTAAGCATAACCATACATTACTTTATGCAAACAACAACAGCCGCCATTCGCTACGAAGTGGCGGTGACGTCAACACGGCGCTCGTCTTAGGCCAGGTGCACTCCCGAGGTCACGTGAAGTGTCGAAGGCTCGCCGACAGGTCAAGGGACAGACCCATGTACCAACACGACCAATGGAACACGCAAACGGACAAAAATGAGACGTACACTACTTCTCTACGCTGAGGTACTTCATGACACAGCCAATAAACCAAGGAAATAAGCAACATAAACAGACCCACGCCTTCACTCCCCCGTATACAGGGTTACTGCATGCCAACACGGCAAATTAAAAAGGCAACGGGAAAACAAACTGACCTACACCACCACTCAACTCTATACAGAGGTACTCCGCACCTCCGATTAGCACGGTTGGCTGCGTACGGTGTGAAAGAAGTTCAACATACATGCATATTTCACGACGCAGCCAATGAGTCAAGTAAACAGAAAACACTCACGCCATCAACTTAGCACTATAGCGTACAGAGTAACTTCAAGACAGAGCCCACGGACCAAGCAAAACAGATAAATTAACAGATCCATGCTAATGCTCTAAATTAAACAGATCAGCTTAAAAGGCGAAAGCCGGCGGAACAGGTAAACAAAAACAAAGAGAAACCCCACGCCAACACTCTACGATCGATACGGCGACTTCAAAGTGCAGCCCAATTACAGCCGTGCATAATCGCCACGAGTCGATAGTTTGAAGCCAATACGGTTCTGCGTGGGATTGTGGATTAGAAAAGTGCCTCTTCTGCTATCGACGGGACATTGAGGGGCGCTGCGATTTTGAAAGGGGGCAGACAGTGGCGCCATGACCGAGCGCCGCTTTGTTGCAGAGGTGTCACCGTTCAAATCCAGCGGCCACCCTGATTATTACTACGGTGGTGTGTAAAGTAATACCATGTAGAGTAATACCACGCGCAGTCTGCTTCAGAGTGAACATTAACGTTCCTCTGACGTAATTCGCAAGAGTGCGCTATTGTGTCCAGCGTTAGGATCCAAATTTGCCAAATAAAAAAAAGACCAACAAAATTACATTTGGGGATATCATTGTACCCTACTTGAAGACGAATGCCCCAGGTAACTATTCCAAATGAGACAATCCTGATCTCTTCAGTGTTAACCTGGTTAAACAAAATAAACATGACCACTGGGTGCAACTGGTAACACATATCTCCTGGTTTTAAAATCTACCCGGTGAATTCCACCTGGATATTTTCTTTGAAAAACTGATAACAACGCTCATTGGGGCTCCCGGCTGGTTCAAGAAAGGATATTCACATCTGGCTGAATGTTCATTGGTGCAGTAATTATTTAATCAGACTGATATTACCACTCACAAGAATGACGGACAGTCACAGGAGTCTGCAGTTTAGTGCTAACTGAAATCATATGAAGTACTCCAAATCTGGGCATTTCCTGGTAAGTACTCTCGCTAAAGAAACAGTAAAAAAAACCTGTTATTCATATTCGTTGTTATTTGTTCTGTACATTCTCTAAAGGAACAACTTTCAAACAACAAAGACAAAGATGCCCCGTATAGCCTGTAACGGACTGTTGGGGCAAGTGCTATTAGCGAGCACCTATGAAGGCCAGAGCGGCACACAAGGGGGTGGGTGGCCAGCACCACACCGGGCCACCTTAGTCTCCCGAGTGGCGATGTTTATTCACCGCACCAGGTACTCATTGGAGGCCGAGTCGACCTAGAGGTAGAGGAGGCCCAGGACCAGTTCAGATAATCGTCACTGGTGTGTTGGCCATCAGCGGGAATTTAACTCTGGCTGGATTCGTAGTGCAGCGCGCTAACCGCTACACTACCGTTCCCCACCAACTAACACACACGCACATACACATGGGACAGGAGGTGTGGGTGTGAATGTTGTTTTTACAAAGCACCACACTGAGAAGCTGCTGCAGGGGAAGGAGGTGGAATGAAGAAGTTAAAGCTTTAGAAGGGCTTGCTAATATTCTCAAGAAGGCAAGGGAGACGTTTGGGGTATCTGTTGAGAAGAGAGACAGATGATGTAATTAAGACTACTGAGATACTGCCAATGCAGGGTAGGTGAGGGATTATTAGATGGAAGGATGTGGTAGACCAAGATATTAGGGCAGTGGATGTATGTTGAACCACTTTTGTAATGTATGTAGCCAACCGCGCTAATTATCGGAGGTGCAACTCGAGTACAGGCACAGAACAGACAAATATGAAGCAAATACGAGCAGAGTACCCTACGCAATCATGGATCCCTATGTAAGCCTATGCAAGTGTGGGCTTCTCATGCATGTCTTTATGGGTCTCTATGCAAGTCTCTAGGTCTCTATGTAAGACCAATGATCATGAGAGCGTACGCGAGTTTATAGGTCGTCATACAAGTCTATGGATCCCGATGCAAAGCTACTGGACGTGATGACAGAAGAGTCACAGAATAGAACGGAAAGAGCGAATGCGAGCAGCTGACCCCACGCAACAATGGGACTTTTGCCACAGAAGAAGATGGCAATGTGCTGCAGCCGACACATTAAGACTCGGAAAGAGAGGCGAGCACATTAGGTGAGCTCAGCTGGTATGCGGTGAGCGGGCAACAACGCGGCCGCTCGGTACAAAATGTAATTCCGCGGGGCCGCGAGGGGTCATGGGTTAGACGAGCCTGCGGATGCTTGCTCTCCCCAACACCCAGAGGCGTTAACATCTCATTGCACGGAGCTCGTATTGGGTACAGTCCCCAGTGTGTGTCTGTACTCGTGTAGCGCGCACACATTAAACTCTGATAGAATACATGTGTACGCGTACGAAGGGCAGAGAATTTTAGGTTTTTGTTCATCAGGCGAGGGTGCTTTGAGGAAATAAGAGCTGGGAAAATGTAGCACAAGCACGTGGACAAAACCAAAAGGTTAAAACATCTAAACATTGAAAAGGACATTGCAAAAGCCATACTCTTTTATGTCTGTGACATTAGGCATTCCAGGAGCATTTATTTAGCATGCATGACTGCTGATGAGACTGGAAAAAGTCAACACCTGTTTGCGTGCTTAAACAAATGCTGGGAAAAATGTTTTAACTGTGGGCTAAATGTGTTTTTCATCATAAAGGCAGACATACCTTTGTCTACGTAACAGAAGTCGCTTTCTTACACCGTGACATCTAAAAACATTTTAAAACGTTTGCCAATGTGAAACACAACAGCACTCCACAGGGAGAGGAACGCGTCCGAATGACTGACGTGTAACATATTCCATTAAAGCACCACTGCATTTATTGCGAATATGGGTCTGTTGACATTTATAATATGGCTTGTGAACCACTGAAAATGTTTACACTGCTACACATAATAGGTTGTCATGGTTGCCTTGCTCAAGGAGTCGATGATGAGAATGCTCATGTCAGGAGAGAGCATCTGCAAGCGATGCACGTGTACACGTGTCTATAAATCAAATTGCCAAAGGAACACTGCCACTCCATTGTACCAGTCGTAGACAATGTATGTATGACTAGTGAAGAGCCCATTTGGACGAAAGTATATTGATCGAGAGAGAAAGACAATGGTATTCTGGCCATCACTTAATTCTCCTTAATTAAGCGGCAGGCAGTTGGGAGCAAAACTTGAGGACGTTTTGTATTTGCACAGCGAGAGCCACCAAAAAAGTCAGCCCTGTATATAGAGCTCATTGGGAATACTTCCAGTTCCTAACAACCTCTCAGACATACAATTGCATCTCAGACAAACACAACAAAGATCCCCCGTATAGCCTTAACAGGCTGTTGCAGCAAGTGCTGTTAGCGAGCACCTATGAAGGCCGGCATGGCACACGAGGGGGTGGATGGTGAAACACACCATGCCCGACCGCCTTTGCCTCCCCAGTGGCGATGTTTTTACACAATGCACCAGGTGATTATTTAAGGCCTGAGTCGACCGAGGGGAGGCCCAGGACCGGTTGAGATAATCGTCACTGGTGTTGGCCGTGAGCTGGACTCGAACTCGGGTCACCGGGTTCGTAGCGTGGCGCGCTAGCTGCTGCACGACCGCTCCATATACGGTTCCTAACAGCCTCTCACAGACATACAATGCGTCAAAGACAAAGATCCCCCGTGTAGCCTTAAAAGACTGTTGGGGCAAGTGCTGTTAGCGAGCATCTATGAAGGCCCGAACGGTACACGAGGGGGTGGGTGGCCAGTACCACGCCCGACCGCCTTTGTCTCCCCAGTCGCGATGTTTACACACCGCACCAGGTACTCATTTGAGGCCGAGTCGACCTGCAATGCGTCTCACACATTCACACCACTCCACACACGCATGGACAGTCGGACGCAGTTTCACAATCACACACAAATACAGCAACAATATCTACAAATAAGGGACAAAATATTCCAAAGTTCCCATTTATATCTGCAGACACAGTGGCACTGCCAACTAGGACTAGCACACACCATGTTAAATAACTAAATAATGTGCTGGCAACCATCGCTAATGCAAGAAAATGTTGTTTTCAACTGACTCTCACATGGCTAAAAACAACCACGGATGTGTGTATACCCAGAGACCGATGTATATATGCATGCTGTTAGCGAGCACCTATTAAGGCTAACCAAACGCACTCACACAATCATGGGATGCCTTTTCGATTGTCCGCAAAGTATCTGGTGGTGATGCTGCTGCTGCTGCTGCTTTGGCAGTGATGCACACGCACAATTAACAACTCAACCCATCTTCTTGGTTCTTTCGGTAAAGTCACGTAGAAGGGAAATAATAAAAGAATAAAAATTAAGCAATAAAATACAATTCTCACAAATTTCATTTTATTATGTTTTATTAAAAAATTCTCACAAATGTAATTTTATTATGTTTTATTTTTATTATTTTATTATTTCCCTTCTACATGCCTTTACCGAAAGAACCAAGAAGATGAATCCCTGCAGTCATGAAAGCTTTAAATCGAAATTTAACTCAACTCATATTTAAATAACGCTGTGGCCTTAAAAGTAAAAATATATAATAGCCAACGTTTTGGGCAATGATCCTTCTTCAAAGCACCAAGAGAGCCCAGACAGATCTCCCCAGTGCGTATCTTTACACACCGTGTACTAAGCACTCATTTAAGTATCTTTGGCACCTTTTTTGCCAGTATCAAAATCAAGAATAGCTTTTGCCCTTACTGGCAAATGAAACAGGAGTTGTGTTAAGATGCTCAAAAAACAAATACTGGATACCCTTTGAAAGGCATCAAATCTGCATTAACCACACACATACTTGTGGAAAAAACATGCTCTGATAATATCTGCATTGTCTTCGAAAGCGATTGGCCTACACCAGAAACAGCCTTCTTTAGGGCCTGTTCTCACCACCAGTGTTAGACCAGAGAACAACGCAAAAAGGCGAACAGTACAAAGACAATGCAAGTATTTATCACAGCATCTGTAGCTCGAGATGAGAAGGTATATTTATCTATGGGGCCCTTTTTAAGGTAATTTAAGGCTGGAGAGGGCCTATGGAAAGTGCAGGACTGTGGTCTAATATCACACGCGTCTCTCTACAGCGTGCTGTGGTGGCTCCCACAATACCCCAGCTCCAACAACACATACGAGGAAGTCCAGGCACCCGCCCACGTGTACCCACACACCCACGTGAGCACCTCAAATTGCATTCCTATACACACACAGACACACGTATACTATACAAAGACCACCCCCCCCCCGCCATGTGACCTTAGAGTACGTGTTGTTAGCGAGCACCTATTCGGAACAGGATGGCACCACGAGGTGGTGATACAGTCGATGTTAACATGCCACACTAGGTACACATTTAAGGCTGAGGCGGCCTAGGCAAGAGGTCGACGACTGTGGCGTGATATCGTTCGACGCCGATGTTAGAAGTGGCCGGGAATGAGAAGCAGGTCACCGGGTTTCTAACGCAGTGCACCAGCAGCTACTGCACCACCGCTCTCCACTCCTCGACGCGTGTGTACATCTACGCTTGTTCACTCACACACACACACCAAACAACATATAATACAAACATAACAGAACAGGATAGTCAACAGGCTCTTTCTCTCTCTCGCACACACGGACACAATGGCTACATTTAAACATGCAGACACGTGCTCACACGTACGTGTGCTGGTTCATATGTAAGGGTGCAAAACCCAAACTGATGTCTCAGTACCTAGGCGATGTGGACCTCGCACACAATGTGCATTGTTATACGTGTGAAATGTGCCAGTGCCTACAAACAGAAGTGGATGCGGCCCCCGACAATACACAACACGTGACAACAGCCCCCCACCATCAACATCATGGTGTTGCTGTCAAACCCAACAATGGTTTCAAACATGTAGCGGCCCTCACACTGGTGATGTCTGAAAATGAGTGAAGGACACTGCACTCACACATGCAAACATCGACACACGTGGACTCGAGGTATTCACACATCTCAACTCCGGTCCACGTGGGCATTCATTCAACAAAGTTCCCCCGTGTAGCCTTAACTCACTGCTCGGGCAAGGGGGTGGGTGGCCAGCACCACGCCCGGCCGCCTTTGTCTCCCCAGTGGCGATGTTTACACACCGCACTAGGTACTCACTTGAGGCTGAGTCGACCTAGCGGAGGCCCAGGACAGATTCAGATAATCGTCACTGATGTTGGCCGTGAGCGGGAATCGAACTCGGATGGCCGGGGGTTCGTAGTGCATCGCGCTAACCGCTGCACCACCGCTCCCCACGTACAACAAACCGACGCGTATTAAAACATAACACGAACACACAATAAACACAAGGCCACGTCTCCTAACGAGGCAACAAAACTCCACGGTGACACATGCACGTGTCCTGACGTGTACGGGAACATCAACATAACGGCACGTGTCGTCACGTCAACACAAACCCACGTGTCCTGACATGTCAACAAGCCCACGTGGACGGCAACGTATCAACATAAATCCACGTGTACTGTCAACATAAATCCACGTGTACTGTCAACACAAACACACGTGTACTGTCAACACAAACACACGTGTAGGGTCAATAAGACCACGTGTACGTACATATCAACATAAGGTTTAACACGTAGGCTTTTGCGACCAATATCATCCATAAGAGGTTTTTTGGGTTAGATCGCATAAATATGTCGTCAAAACCCGCCACCAAGATTGTAAATGTTGTGGCTTGGCTCTCCAACACACCGGTGTGCTGTACTAGTGACGAATTGGCACGTTCTGTTTACGTGACACCCCTCACTAGTTGTCTGTGTCGGGTGGTGGTGGGTTTTAACGACACATTGAGATATTTACGCGTTCTAACCCAAAAAACCTCTACCATGGATATCAACATAAATCCACGTGTACTGTCAGGTAAACATCACCCCGCGTGTACTGACATGTCAACAAATCCACGTGTATGTTAACATATCAACATAAATGGACTGTTAAGTCAACACAACCCCCCCCCCCCCCATGTACGACAACACACATCAACAAAAAGCTACGCTGTACCACTATCACGACAAACGAACGCATTCCAACACATATACCCACGTGGTACCATTACAGTAAACGAACACATGCTAAGGCAAACACACACGTGTGTCCGTACATGTAAACACAAAACCACGTGTGCTTACTCGTGCAAACAACTCGCGAACTGACTTTCACGTGAAATTGCACCGACCCACGTGCAAATACAAAAAATACAAAGAGCCCCCGTATAGCCTTAACAGACAGTAGGGGCAAGTGCTGTTAGCGAGCACCTATGAAGGCCGGCACGGCACACGAGGGGGTGGGTGGCCAGCACCACGCCCTACCGCCTTTGTACATACACACAAACATGCTCACACGTGTACACTCGCACAGATGTAGGCACACACGTTTATGAAAGCACTCATACGGTGCATTGGCCACACGTGTCGGCACATAAAGATGCCCCCCCGTACAGCATTTAACAGACTGTAGGGGCAAGTGCTGTTAGCGAGTAGCAGCACCTATGAAGGCCGGCACGACACACGAAGAGGGTGGGTGACCAGCACCACGCCCGGCCGCCTTTGTCTCCCCAGTGGCGATGTTTAGACACCGCATCGGGTGCTCATTTGAGGCTGAGTAGACCTAAACACACACACACCTCTAGACAAACATCTGCACCAACCCACGTGCAAAGTGACCCACGCTCCCACGTGTGCTTCTCGGGGCTAACATTCAAAACATAAAACCAGCGTGTGCACTGCACACATTCGTCTAAACACCCATATACACACACGAACATACGAGCACACACGTGTAAACACACATGTACAGGCGTGTAAACACGTGCAAAGGTGTAAACACGTGAACATGCAGAGAGGTAGACACATTAGTACGCAGACGCTTGGAAACAAAGATCGCCCCTGAAAGCCTTAGCAGGCTGAGGCTATGAAGGTCTAACAAACGCGACATAATAACTCACTAGCCACTGCACTACCACTGTCCCCGTGTAATCACAACACGTGTGTACACACG
>CM025669.2:820415-830829 GCA_014621495.2 Entosphenus tridentatus
CACGTGCACACACGCACAGGTGTTAACACACGTGCACACACGCACAGTTGTTAACACACGTGCGCACACAGTTGTTAACACACGTGCACACACAGTTAACACACGTGCACACACAGTTGTTAACACACATGTACACACGCACAACTGTTAACACACGTGTACACACGCACAGCTGTTAACACACGTGCACACATACACAACTGTTAACACACGTGCACACACACACACAACTGTTAACACACGTGTACACACACACAGTTAACACACGTGCACACACACAGTTGTTAACACACGTGCACACACGCAAAACCGAAAGCACGTGCACACGCATGTCAACACAAGCACGTGCAATGACGGCTGAAATCAGCTGACGTCGTCAGGATTGCAACCTCAACACACACACACGTGTAAATACACACAAGTAAACACACGTGTTTCCCCTGTATACACACATGTAAACACACGTTTTTCCCCTGTATACACACACGTGGAAATACACGTGTTCCCCCTATATACACTCACGCACGTGTAAACACAACACGTGTAAACACAACACGTGTTTAGCCCCCCGATACACAATGACAAAACATCCCCGTATAGCGTTAACCGACTGCAGGGGCAAGTGCCGTTAGCGAGTAGCATCGCCGATGAAGGCCGGGGCATGACAACACGAAGTGCTTGGTCGGTGGTGGTGTGGCAACCACAACGCCCGGTCAGTAAGAAGATCTCCCCACACACACACGCACGCGCGTAGTGACAGCGAGCACGCATGGCGTGGCATTGTAGGAGGCAAGGGATGAGCAAGGCAATCAGATGCCACAGGTACACGAGGCGTGAGACGGGGGAAGCGTGAGATTGACACGGTGGAGAGAGTAGAGGGGGGGGGACACGCCGAGAGACATCGAACGGTGAGACGGCGAGTGGGAAAGAAATCCAACAGAGGTTTAGTGCGTGGGTATGAGCGATTTGGTGTGCGGGAAGGAGTCGAAGAGAGTAAACTCGGGAGAAGAGCAAGACTTGGATGAAGGAGATCACCCAACAGCGAGCAGACAGAGTGTGTGGAGAGGGGGGGTCACGGCTTAATAAGAATAACAGGAGGCATCAGAGAGAGAGAGAGTTGCAAAGGGGGAATGATGCAGTGAAATGTGGAGGTATGGAACTAGAGATTTGTAGCACGGAAGACCATGAGGGGTGTAGTTGAAGAGAGTAAACACGGCGGGGGTGGAGTGCGGTGCAGGAATGAGACGCAAGAAAGTGTGGCAGGGTGACAAGCGGCAGGGTGACACACGTGGCAGGGTAACACACGTGGCAGGGTGACACAAGAGTGCAAGGGAGATGTGTGTGGGAATGAACGAACGAGTGGTGAGAGTGAGAGAGAGACAGAGCCGGTGCAAGAGATATCAGTAGAGAGTGTGGGAATGAATGAGTGGTGAGAGAGAGAGCCGGTGTAAGAGATGGCAGGAGAGAGTGTGGGAATGAATGAGTGGCGAGAGAGTGACAGAGAGCCGGTGTAAGAGATGGCAGGAGAGAGTGTGAGAATGAGCGAGTGGTGAGAGTGAGAGAGAGACAGAGCCGGTGCAAGAGATATCAGGAGAGAGTGTGTGAATGAACGAGTGGTGAGAGTGAGACAGAGCCGGTGTCAGAGATGGCAGCAGAGAGTGTGAAACATCGCGTGTTGAGCAATCGGTGCACGGCCCGCGTGGGTAGGGAGCGAGCGAGCGAGGAAGAGAGCGGGGCTAGAGGCATGGACGGTGCTGCAAGGAAGTGCACGGGAGGCGATGGGGCCCGAGGTGCTTAGCCAGCGAGTGAAAGCCCGATCAGCAGCAGAGATCACAGTCGAGTACAGCACCAGACATAGAGAGAGTTGAGAGAGTTCAGTGACATTGCGCGCGTGGCGGAAGAGAGTGAGAGAGTGAGGAGATGGTGCAGCAGGGGGACAGGGGCAGCAGCAGGAGCGACACCGAGATAGCTGCAGACACCCAGAGAGGAGGGAGACGAGTCAACCTGGAGCAGGAGCAGCAGGAGCAGCAGGACACACAGCGGAGCATGCATGGAGTGAGGAGAGAGATGACGGACATCATGGGGGGGGTGGAGGGGGGCGCTAACAGCTGGAGACACCGGGAGAGGTGCAGACACCGAGAGAGGAGACGAGTCAACCTGGAGCAGCAGGAGCAGCAGGAGCACGAACAACAGCAGCAGGAACAGCAGCAGCAGCAGGAGGACACAGCGGAGCATGCATGGAGTGAGGAGAGACATGGCATTGACGGACATCACGGGGGTAGTGGAGGGGGGGGCGCGCTAACAGTGCAGACACCGGCCGAGCAAGCGGAGGCAGCTGTCGGAGAGAGACAAACACGGCGGGGAGGGGGGGAAGAGACAGAGAGAGAGAAGAGAGGGAGCCGGGGCCACGCACCGACTCCTCCTCCCGCTCCATGCCCGTGGGCATCTGCGGCACGGCGCGGCTGATGGAGACGGCGTCCTGCAGGTCGGGCAGCGCCTCGGCGCGGAACACGGGGAGCGGCTTCGAGGCGTCCAGCGCCCGGGCGCGGAACGACAGCTTGCTGCTCATGTCTCCGCTTGGTTTCTACCCCCCCCCCCCCAAGCTAAAACAACAACACAAAGACGGTGGTGGTAGCGGCGGTGGTGGCGGCGCCTCCACCTCCCCCCCCGTGAGGCTTCCCCCCCCGATCCCCCCACCCCAGCCCGGGGGGTCCCGCCTCACGGCTCCTTCAGGCGGCCGCTCGCCCCGGCGTCCATGATCGCGGCGACAGCGACGGCGGGTGTTGTTGTGAATCGATGGCCGGGGTGGTGGTTGCGGATGGTCGTCGTTGTTTTGTTGTTGTTGTGTTTTTTTTTGGTCAAGACGCTCGAGGTATAATAAAAAAAAATCTGTGCTCGGGTTTCGGTTCGCGTCTGATTCCCCCCCCCCGTGTGCCCCCCTTTTGTCGCGCGCTCTCTCTGCTCCCGCTGCTGCTCCTGCTGCTGCTGCTACCCCCCCCCCAGCTTCGCTCCCCTCGGTTTTTTCTCCCCTTTAGCGGAGAGACGCCATTACAAGATGGCGGCGGCGGCGAAAAAAACTTCCCGCCCCTGGAGCACGCGCGGCGCGAGCCCCCCGCCCCCCCCACCGCGCATGCGCGCGCTGTGACGTCACCCCGCAAAACGCACACCTCACCCACAGCTGCACCGCGAATGCGCGCGCTGTGACGTCACCCCGCAAAACCCACCCCCTACCACCCACACAGCCGCACAGCGCATGCGCGCGGTGACGTCACCACGCAAAACACCACAGCCCCCCACCTTCACCCCCCGACGTGTTGCTCAACCATTAAAACCACCCCACTTCCTCCTCGGAACGGATGACGTCACGGAGGGGGGGGAGGTTTAAAAATGACGTTACGCGGATGACGATCACGCCGCTGTTTGTGGAGGGGGCGGGTGACGTCATCGCACAGAAAGTGACGTTTTGCGGAAGGATTGGGGAAAAGGGGGGGGCAGTGGGAAGGTCGCGGGTCTGCCTTTCGGGTGGGGGGGCCGGCGTGGAATTGTACAAAGTGACGTCACGCGCGGGGATCAAGTTTGTTGTCGACACCAGGGCGCCCCCCCCCCCGGGTTGTACAATGACGACGGGCGATGTCACGGTCCGGCTGCAAGCTAGTGGGGAACGTCACATCTGGTTCAAATGACGTCACGTCTGGTTCAAAGATGACGTCACTTCCGGTTCTGATACTTGTTCCAGGGTCGACACGTCACAATTACTCGGTCGGCGGGAAGATTCGACGGTTGATGACGTCACAAACGGCTTGTCGGTTGACAAATGACAAGTCGACCATGACATCACAAACAGGCTAGTGACTGCTGTGACGTCACGATCATAACACCAGGCAGCGTGAAGCGACGTCATTTTGTTAAGGAAACTGAACAAGTGATCGCTTGGTAACTTCTTAATAACTCAAGACGTCACGGGCAGCTACTATCAGTTGACTACGTCACAAGTATGGGAACCTCATTTGCCAGTAAAAAATATAATTGGTTTACCCTTCTATCTGGCAACAAAAAAAATGTGTCAGTTTTGTTGCCAGATAGAAGGGTAAAAAACCAATTATCATACGTCACAAGTGTTAAGCAACCTTGGGTGGTCATAACCAAATGGATGTTCACAGATTAAATAATTCCCGTTAACTAGGGAGTGGAATGCATCGACCACGTGTCAGGATGATGGGTGCTCAAAATGTCAGATTTAAAAAAAAACACCGCAGGCCGGGTCCTCGCGATCACCGGTCGGGAACCTCGCGATCGCAGGCCGGGTCCTCGCTAAGGCCGGCCGGGTCCTCGCGAAGGCCGGCCGGGTCCTCGCGAAGGCCGGCCGGGTCCTCGCGAAGGCCGGCCGGGTCCTCGCGAAGGCCGGCCGGGTCCTCGCGATCGCCGGCCAGGAACCTCGCGATCGCAGGCCGGTCAGCAAAACGACCGAGGCAGCCTAAAATTATACTTTTTTTTAATTCCAAATCTGTTACATCAAAAAATAAAACACGTTACAATTATACCGTTAAAAATCTGCGAATCGCCATATATACACTTCATGAGACGCGGGGGGGGGGGGTTTGGGGGGGGGGTTGGGGTGAGGGGGCCGCGTCTTCCACCCTCGATCGCCACCCACCCCTCACCGCTCACCGATAACCGTGTCTCTGCGCAATCCGCACAGTCGGCGAAACCCCCAAAGTACCGTGGAACTCCACCACCTCGCACACGCAGAGAAAAGGTGTGCGGGGAAGGTTATGGAATAATCATCCTAAGAGACCTGCCCCCCCCCCCCCATCTCCGGCCGTGTCCCAGTAACCAACATGCAAACGTTGGGTCAACGTTTGGCCATGTGGTTGGAACCGTTGGCCGAACACGGTGGCCCCGCCACAAGGACGTTCCAAGTTTACGGAGGGGGCGTGGTGGGGTGGGGGGGGAGTAGTAATGCTTTAAACAACGGAGAGGTGCGAAAACATTCAAAAAGAAAAAAACTAAAGTGAGATTTTTTTTTCTTCTTAGAAGAACATGGGTGGGTGGGTCGGTGGTTTTTAAATTTGGCGCAAAAAACAGCGAGCGCTTGGGCTGGCCAGGCGACGGCTGGGATTGACCCGTTACCTCCGCAAGCCCGTGTCCAGCCAACGAAAACAATTACAAGGAGAAAAGGAGAAATGAAACGTTTAAATATAGGAGAAAAGAAACTGCTTTGTGTGTTTTAGAATATTTTTTTTCACACGTGGCTAAGTCTTAAGGACAGAGAGGAGGGATCGATGGAGGCTTCTGGAATAAAAATCGCCAAAAGTTTTGAAGAAGTTTGAAAATGTGGCGTCTAGATTTTCTAGTAGTTCCTCGAAACGAACCACAGTCCCCAGTGGACGAAGCCCCCCGCGCGTACGACGAGAGGGGAGAGAGAACGCTTAATCCCCGTCGTGAAGATAGGTCGAAATGAGCACGTACATACTTGCTGCGCTGCCCTCAGCCATCGACGCAGGAGGCAATACACCCCTGGGGGGCCGATGGGGCCATCTCACGAGCACATCGTCGTTTCGCGCCGCGCGTACCACCTCCCCCCCCACCTCCCGCTCCGCAACCGGAGACTCGGAGTGGGGGGGTAAATAGTAAAATCAGGGGCATCCGCAGAACGCCCGGTTGGGTCGAATGCGACCGACCTCGCTGGTAACCGTAAAGCAGATCAGCTTTCCCACCGCACCGCATCCGGTCGCCCCACCGGCGTGAAAAACAAATCTGGAGCAGGAAATAATTTTCAACCCCTGGAACCCCCCCCACCCCCCCACGTCCGTTAGCACCTGTGCAGACCGGCCACTTCAGAGAGTGCGCAGACCGACTTAATTTGTGAAGCAAATGAAACAAACGTCATTAGTAAGTTGTTGTTCGCTCGCCGCCGTGCGATCTACGCCATATCAAACAAAAGAAACAAAAAAATCGCCCCCAAAAACAAACAAAAAGTCGCGGGCGGGCAAACGAACGCACCCCGTCCGCTTGGCGGCGCGGCCCGAGCTAAAGAGAGTCCCGACGCTTTCTCGTCTACAAAAAAAATAAAAATAGTCCATCATAATAATACAGCAGTATCATAACAAATGTGTACACCGTTTATACAGCGGGGGTTAATCTCACCGAGTCACTCGCTCTCTCTCTCTTTCGCTCCCTCTGCAGCAGGCTTGAAGCGGAGTCCGCGGTTCACCGTGTGCAAAAGCCTCACGTCCGCCAGTGTAAGAACGCGCGGACGACGCATCCCATACAGCACCTGCCCCACTTCCTTGCAACCACAAAAAAACCTATTTCTCCACGAGCCCTTACCCAACGACAGCGCTGCGATTAGGGAGGGAGGTAGGGCAGGTCAGGGGAAGGTTCGAGAGTTCAACTGAGTTGACCGCTGACGCTCCAAAACAACAAAAAGGGAGCCCGTCACCGTTACCGCCCCCCCTTCCTCCATCAGGAAATGCCCCCAAAATATCCATTCCCTCTCTCCAGCCAGGGTCCTCTCGGCCACGTAGGTTTTGTTGTTGTTGCCGTCTGGCGGTTGTGCTGCTGCTGCTGCAACAGCTCTCCGATGCGCTTCCCGTGGTGCCGTCGTCCGGCCGTCTGTCCGACGTTTTGACGCCATCCACGTGCTGGGCAGCGTTCCTCGGGTACAACCGTGAAGCAAAAAAGACAATCGGGGAAGATCCTCTCCCCCGCGCCCTCGTAACCGTCACAACCGCCGCTATGCGGCTTCTTACTGCGTGGTGGGGGGGTGGGGAGGTGAGCGGTTCGCGTGCGGCGGCAATCAGAGGAGAGGGTGGGCGGCAGCGCGGTGCCGGTCGAACCGAGGCCGGGGGGACGCACCAGCAGGACCGGCGTGGCTTCTCGCGTTCACCGTTTTTGCTGTGGTTGCCGAGAAGGCGGCGGTCGGCCTTTCCCGACCGACGGCACGACCGGACAAAGCGACCGCGACGTCGTATCCTGGTGCCGTCGCACGAAGGGGGATGCGTCACACATCGTCGAAGTGAACGGGCCGGGTTGGAAGGGCGGTCGTTTCTGAAGGTCGTCCCCCGGCCCTGCTCTGCGCCCGCTGCGCGAGAGGGGGGCCGGAGCCAGAGCCCGAGTTCGCGCCCCCCGCGGAACGGAATGTCAAAAGCTCAAGTAGTGTGGTGTGCCCTCGGGTCAAGGGGGTCGGAGATCGGCGGGTCATCTAGATATCTTCCGCCGCTTGGCTCCCTTGGGGGTCTTGTCCGAGCGCCCCTTCGGCTGCTCGTCCGCCTGCGGTAAAGGAAGGACAAACGCGCGCACACACGCAGTGTTAGGAGGGACGCGCGCACAGCCGCTTTAACAAGCAACCATCTGCCCGGACACGTACACCATGCGTCGCTCCCCGCACCCCAGTCTCATCCCATTTCAAACTTAAAACTCGCTTGCACAACATTTGAATCCGTTGCAGCCAGGACCAGCTCTGCACGAACCGGCGGTGGACGCCACGATCGGTTACATCCGGGTTAGATGCGGCGTACCCGTTACCTTTCCTTGAACCAGCGCGGCCACTCAACCCGCACTACGGCGCTTGTTGGAAACGCTCCGTCGAGAGAAAGACGCAAATTAGACTGCCCAGCCTGAGGCCAGGCCAAACCACACGCTCACCAAGGAGACAGGCCTTCGAAAACCTGCCCTAGAAACCCGATCCAGAGCCAGCCCAAGAGGAGCAGGGCCTGGGGAGCCAGCCCTGGACAGGGCCCAGAGGCACCAGGGTCCACGTTGGGTCACAAGTGGGCACCTCTGGGTTAGCACGGTTGGCTACGTACGGTGCGAAAGAAGTTCACCACATGTACACACGCACAGCGAGTGTGCGGGTGGGGGTGGGGCGATGGTACGTACAGCCTCTGTCATCTTGTCCAGTTCCGTCATGGCTTCCTGGATGGCAGCCTCGAGGCTGCTGTTCAGCTTCCGGCTCCTGCGAGGTAACGAGCGCACGGTGACGATGGTGACGATGGTGGTGGTGATGGTGACGATGGTGGTGGTGGTGGTGACGATGGTGGTGGTGGTGGTGACGACGATGGTGGTGACGGTGGTGGTGACGACGATAAGTCGAAAAATATCGATAACAGCACAGGGGTTGCCACGCTTAAATCATCCAACCCTAAGATCAGTTTTAACACATAGGCTTTGGCGACCAATGTTATTCATAATAAAGGTTTTTTTTCGATCCAACCCAAAAAACTTTTATTCTTGCCACGTTTTGTTTACATGGCAAGCCTTACTAATTGGCTGTGGGTTAACGTTTATATTTACGCGATCCAACCAAAAACAACATTTTTATATAACCCATCAACAGACTTGCCTACCCCACCTCGCTCACCCAACCACTTCACCCACCCACATCACTTATTCAGTCACCAAACCACCCACAAACTCAACCACTCACCCATCCACACTCACTCGTTCGCTCGCCCATCCATTCATTCACCTGCTCACGTACTCAACCTCACCCCTACTTCCACCAGTGCATGGATCCACTGACCCACACAAACATCTGCCCACTCGCATATCCCTCCACTTACCCACCCACACTATTTTAACAAAACATTTTTTTAACTAAACTTAAATTTTACCAGGTAAGGTCCACTGAGCTACGTAGTTTTTTTCTGGCCACAAATGATAGCTCAACAGAGTGGCTTATCAAGTGGACATTTATAGCAGCTAAATACTCTGATCGCGTGACGTTGATTCTTAAAATGTGGGGGGGAAAAAAACGGAGGACCCGGAGAAAAATCCACGCGGCCACGTGGAGAGAGACACCGCAAACTCCACTCACTCACACTGCAGAACAGGGGGAGGTCATACAAACTCCACTCACTCTCGCTGCAGAACAGGGGGAGATCACACAAACTCCACTCACTCTCGCTGCAGAACAGGGGGTGATCATACAAACTGTTTAACACGTTGGCTTAGGCGAACAATATCCATAAGAGCAAATCCACAACATTGACAATGTGGATTTGCTCTCCAACACAACCGGTGTGTTGTACGAGTAACGAATTGGCACATTCTGCTAACGTGACAAACCTTACCAATTGGCTGCGTCAGGCGGGAGCGGGTTTAACGGACACAACTATTACATTAACGCGACCCAACCCGAGAAATCAATATTTGATCATACAAATTCCACTCACAAAAAGTCAGAAATCGAACCCTCCCCCCCACCCTTTCCTGCTGCGAGTTAGGTGCGAGGCAGCGGCGAGCGTACTTGCGGTATCGCTTGCGCGCGCGGTGGTGCGCCTCCAGCCCCTCGGACAGAGTCTTCAACTTCTCGGGCTCCACCTGCGTGAAGCTGTGGTCTCCGAACCACATGACCCACACCTGCGGCACGCGCGCACGGTAACACAGGAAAGGCAAAGATCCCCCGTGTAGCCTCGGCAGACTGTCGGGGCAAGTGCTCGTTAGCGAACAGCAGCGGCTATGAAGGCCGGCACGGTGGCGCACGAGGGGGCGATTGGTGGGCCAGCACCACGCCCGGCCGCCTTTGTCTCCCCAATGACGATGTTTACACAAAGCGCCAAGTACTCATTTGAGGCCGAGTCGACCTAGGGGAGGCCCAGGGCCGGTTAAGATAATCGTCACTGATGTTGGCCCTGAGCGGGAATCGAACTCCGGTGGACGGGTTCATAGCGCAGCGCTAACCGCTGCACTCCCGCTCCCCACACACACACACACAGACACACGCGCACACACGTACGTATGCGTGTCCGCGCGCGCTCCATGTGTCCATGTCAGTGTCCACGTGTGTGTCACGTGTGTGTCAGCACGCCTGTGTACTGGGTGGTGCTCTCCACCCACCCAGTCGCGTGCCGTGCCGGCCTTCATGGGTGCAACTGGCCTGGCACAGGCGCCGTGGTGACGTGTACGGTGCCGGTAGCGCGTGTGCTCGTCATTGTCGTCATCGTCGTCATTGTCGTCATCGTCGTCATCGTCGTCGCGGTGCACCCGCGTGCCCGCGCTGGCGCCGCACCTTGCCGTCCTCGGAGCGCGTGGGGTGGGCGCTGCGCACCTCGTCGTGCCGCACCAGCTTGCCGGGCCACGACGGGAAGCCCTTGATCTGGCCCCACACCAGGTCGCCCAGGTTGAACGTGCGGGGCCCGTAGCGAGCGTCGTGCACCTCGCCGGCCTCGCCGTCCTCGCCGCCGTCCGCGTCGACGCCCCCGGCGCCGTCGGCGGGCGCCGGG
Organism: Entosphenus tridentatus; assembly: GCA_014621495.2. Lineage (NCBI taxonomy): Eukaryota > Metazoa > Chordata > Hyperoartia > Petromyzontiformes > Petromyzontidae > Entosphenus > Entosphenus tridentatus. The sequence continues at coordinate 830,642 of CM025669.2, forward strand.
GATCCCGGCGCCCGGCCGCAGTCCTCGTCCTCGTCCTCGCTGAGGCTGCGCGTGTCCGAGGGGCTCGGCGAGCACCCGTTCACCGGCTCCGGGCGCTCGCCGTTGCACGGGAACGCCGGCGCCTCGCCCGGCGGCGCCGCCTCCTCCCCCGGCGCCTCCTCCCCGTCGTCGGCCTCGCACGCCGCGGT
>CM025669.2:840969-852742 GCA_014621495.2 Entosphenus tridentatus
CGGGGTCTAGACAGTGGGTGATGGGGGTCCCAGTCGGGGTCTAGACAGTGGGTGATGGGGGTCCCAGACGGTGTCTAGGCCGTGGGTCATGGGGGTCCAGACGGGGGTCCCAGACGGTGTCTAGACCGTGGGTGATGGGGGTCACAGACGGGGGTCCCAGACGGGGTCTAGACAGTGGGTGATGGGGGTCCCAGACAGGGTCTAGACAGTGGGTGATGGGGGTCTCAGACGGGGTCTAGACAGTGGGTGATGGGGGTCCCAGACAGGGTCTAGACAGTGGGTGATGGGGGTCTCAGACGGGGTCTAGACAGTGGGTGATGGGGGTCCCAGACAGGGTCTAGATCGTGGGTGATGGGGGTACCAGACGGGGTCTAGACAGCGGGTGATGGGGGTCCCAGATGGGGTCTAGACCGTTGGCAAGGGGGGTCCAGACGGGGGTCCCGGACCGCCAGTGCTCACCTTGTGCAGCACGAGGGGGCACTCCAGGCCACACTTGCAGGTGCCGTCGGCGAGAAGGTAACTCCTCACCTCCTCCAGGGAGCACAGCACGCTGCCTCCGGGACTGAATGCGGACAGAGAACAAAGATTCCCCCACCGCCACGTGGTAGCAGCCCCATTGCTAGTGATCGCTACACCTACGCTTGGTTGCGCATGAAGGGCTCAAACGAGTCTCGATAATCTTTTGCAGGAGGGTTCTGACAAGTCTTTTTTTTGCAGAGAGGGAGAAAGGAATGGAGGAGGGGGGCGATGTTGCTGCCAAGCGTGCAACATCAAATTGGGTACATTTTTGCTGATAATTTATTTTTAGCATTACGATGTTTTTGGAAAATACCGATTACATTGTGTGCGTGCGTGCGCGTGTGTGTGTGTGTGGAGCGATAGTGCAGCGGTTAGCGCGCTGCGCTATGAACCCGGCGACCCGGATTTGATACCCGCTCGTGGTCAACTCCGGTGACGATTATCCGATTCGACCTCGGGCCTCCCAGAGGTCGACATCTGCCTCAAATGAGTACCTGGCGAGGTGCGTAAACATCGCCAATGGGGAGACAAACGCGGCCGAGTGAGGTGCTGTCCACCCGCTCCCCTCGTGTGCCGGCCTTCATGAGGTGCCGCTCGCTAACAGCGCTCCCACCCCCCCCCCCACAGTCCGTTAAAGACGACACGGGGGAATCCTCGTACCTGGTGTAGGTGACGGCGTGCGACTCCACCTTGCGCTGCCACCCGACGGGCACCATGGCCGCCGCCGCCGCCACCACCAGCACCTCGTGAGCGCCGGATGTCTCGCCCTCTTTAGCGCCATTCATGTCGCCGTGACGACTGCGCCGCCGCCGCCGCCGCCACCCCGCCCCCCCGCCCCGCCAACCCGCTCGTTCTCGCTCTCCGGCTCGGCTCCCTTCCAGCTCGCCCGCTCTCGTCCTCTCCCGCCCGTCCACTCGCCGTCCGCCCGTCCGCTCGTGGTCCGCGCTGCGTCTCACGTCATGCTGGCGCGCTCGCCACGCGACGCCCGGAGACGCGGCGCCCCGCTTGGGCGTGTCGCTGCCGTCGCCAACCCGCCGCTGCGGCACGCCGCCGTCGCCGCCGCCGCCGTAGCCAACGACGACCGGTCGGAGACGATTCTCGTACTTCCAAGTCTCGCTCCCCTGTCCCCCCCCACCCACCCCTCCACAACCACCGCACCGGCCGAATCGATGCCGGCTTCTCAGCGGCGGTGCGGGGGCAACGGCGTCATCGCGATGGTGGATCGCCGGGCGCCGCCACACCCTGCCGGCGATAACAAAAAAAACGACGACGCCGACACGGCGCCTCTCGTCTTAGCCCGTTCGTCAACGCCAAAGCCACCGCTGGTCGGGAAACGCGGCGGCAGCAGCCATGGTGACGAAGAAGCCAGGCCCCGAGCCGGCCGTGCCGTCGGCTCGCCCCTCTCGTCTCCCCGACCGCTTGCGCCGGCGCGTCCGATTATCCGCTTCGGTTCCTTTGGTCCGCCTCCTCGTCAGGGCCGCGCGGCGCGGCACGGATGAAGAGGGCGCCTCGTCGGGCCGGACGGCATGACGGCACGGGGAGCGAGAGACCTGGAAATTAAATATAAATAAATAAGCGCGCACGTGTCAACACGAAAAGATCCTCCGCGCGGCCACGCACACGCTGCGGAGCGGAGGCCGTTGCTGATGGCGGGCAACCGTTACAAGGCCGTCCCAGCGCACATTCAAAGCGTCGAGGCAACCCCGAGTAGGGCCCCCTTGCGCAGGTTCCCATATCATCAACCCACCAATGCCAAGCGTGGCGGGGAATAGAAACATCAGGCCATCATCGGGAATGAAACGAAGACGATGAATCGCAACAATTAATTGAATCACGGGGCAGGGGGGGGGTGTCATCTTGCTAGTCTTGTTCATTCAATTCTCGTGAAGGTACATTCGCAAGCAACTTCCGCAATTAGACTGCGTGCATCGAAACCGAATCTCGCGTGCACCATTCCACGCGTGCACCGTCAGCATATCGAATCGTTGAAATCAAAGGGATCATCATTACACGCCTAACGAGTAAAGCCCCGCCCTTGTATTATTACGCTTGGGGGATGCTGCGGTGTCTAAACCCCATTGAGTAACTTTGCAGAGCATTTTTCAGCAACGGAATGTGGTTTGGCCAATACCAGAGACTGACTATTGTTTCGGGTTTTTTTTGTTATAGCTACGAGAGGAAACCGGAGAATCCAGAGGAAAACCCATGCAGAGCAGGGAGAGACCATACAAACTCCGCACACAAAGCGCACCCGAGTAGGGCATCGACCCAGGCTCTTCTTGCTGGCAGGCGCACGCGTTAGCACGGTGCCACCCAACTCGAGAAACGACGTCACGCCGCTGGAGGCGGTGGCGGCAGCGAGACGAAGGGGTAAGAGCGGCGCGTGAAGCAGAGGTCGCAAGCGGGTACCCGATACCCGTACCCTACCCGATACCCGGCTACCCGTACCCGGCCGGGTACCCGTTTGAGACCCTGGTGCAGCCGGGTACGGGTGGGCCGTGAGTCACTGGCCGTGAGTCACTGGTGAGTAACCGTTTGTCACTCATTTTGGGAAGGGTACGGGTAGGGGTAGGGAACGGGTACCCGTACCCGGCCGGGTACGGGTACCCATTTGCGACCCTGGTGCGGCCGGGTACGGGTACGGAATCAAAACCCGTTTGCGACCTCTGGCGTGGTGGTGGTGGGGGGGGGTGTGTGAATGTAACGACGGCACGGGCCGCCCGCCAACGGCACGAATCCAAATCGCACGCAGCCAGCAACGGCGGTTCCACACCGTCGTCGTCAGTAGCCAGCCCACGGTCAATCCACTGCCGGGCGGAGGCCTTCCCCAAAGAAACATTCCGCCACCTCCTCACGATCCTGCGGCATCGCAGAAATAATAAACACACCGAGAAACCGGTGCCATCGCTGCTCTCAGACCGGTTCCGTTCCTTTGGCCGCCGCTCCGCCATTGCTCTCGAGCACCGGGCCACAGCACCCCCCCCCCCACCCCCGGAGGCGCGACACGGCCTGCCCAAGACCCCCCACGTACGTCTCTTTCCAAGCACTTCTTCCCTCGATTTCGCGTTCCATATTTCATCCGTGAAACGACCCCGTTTGCCTGAATCCACATCTCACAGCAGGTAGCAACGCCAGCGCAGATCGACACCGTCCTTCTTTAGAGGCACGCCGCTAAGTTAAACTAAAAACTATTCATTATTTTGCCAGGTAAGACTCCACGGAGCTGCATGGCTCTTTTTCTCAAGCGACCTGGCCACAAATGATAGCTCAACGAAGTGGCTTATCATCACGTGGACATTGATAGCAGCCAAATAGTTTAAACCCGTGGTGTCGATTCTGAATGTGGAGCGGAAAAACCGGAGGACTCGGAGAAAAATCCACACGGCCCGACCACGGGGAGAAAGACACGCAAACGCCAAACAAACATACAGCAGGCGTGAGGGCTGAAATCGAACCCACTACCTCCTGCATAGCAGGCGAGGGAGTTACCAGTCACAATCGAGGTCAGCTCCCCAAAGCATTGGAAGCTCACCTTGTCACTCATGTCTACAACCACGGTGACAAAGTGAATGCTATCATACACATACTCGCACAAAGACACAAAGACAAAGATTCCCCGCGTAGCCTGAACAGTGTTGGGGCAAGTGCTGTTAGCGAGTAGCAGCAGCTGTGAAGGCCGGCACGGCACACGAGGGGGTGGGTGGCCAGCACCACGCCGGGCCGCCTTCGGCTCCCAAGTGGCGATGTTTTTACACACCGCACCAGGTACTCAATTGAGGCCGAGTGGACCTAGGGGAGGCCCAGGACCGATTCAGACAATCGTCACTGGTGTTGTCCCTCCCCACTCACACACGTACACACACGTACTAGACACAAAGACTCCCCCCCCCCCCCATAGCCTTAACAGACTGCCTGGGGGCAAGTGGTGCTAGCGAGCGCCTGTAGTGGGCTCCAGGATTTACAAGTAACCAAATCACACGCAACCTTAAAAAAACAAAGGTACAATGTGCAGCCTTGCGATTCATTTCTCACGCCACAACCGGAATAAAGTGACTTACTCCTACCAACATTAACGACCTCCTTGGGCCATGCGTTCCGTTGAGATCATCAAGATCTTCAGATGTTGCTCACCGTCTCACGGTCTCCAGACTTGACACCTGGGGGTGGCGATGGTGCCTCTGCAATTGCTGCACTACAACTCTGGAACTCGTTGCCCCCCCTGAGGGGTCACGACTTCCGAGGCGCTACTTACAAATGTTCACATCGTGCCTAAAAAAAGGCTTCTTTTGTAAAATGTCTCTTTCTGGTTATTTTCAAACGTCTCTTCTTCTCGACTTGGTTGTTGTTAACCATGTTCTGCCTTTCCATGCGTAGCGGCCGAGACTGATTGCTTAAGGGCACTTTATACATTTACATTGTTATTATTATTAAGCTCCTCCACGAGGAGAGAGTTCCAGAGAGAGAGCATCTTCAGACGGTATCTTGGCCTCCTCTTTCAACGCTGGCCCGACGTTTTGGAAGAGGCGGCGAGCACCCACACTTTACCCCACAGCAGGCGACCCGCCGACGGGCTGCGGCGCACCCGTTTGGTGGACCGAGGTGGTCAGCGCGGTGGGATTTAAGCTGCCCACGTGGCAAATAAATCCGGTCCACCCTCGATTGTCACACGCACCACTCGGCGCGCACGCCGTCACGCGCGTAACGAGAGATTTTCAAAACCGACGCGTCGTTCGGACCCTCGGCGTGTGCCGCGCCGTTTCTAAAAGACGCCGGCGATTGTGGCCTTCCTTCCATTCCTTAGCGCCACGGTTGCCAGGAGATGTTAACTCCCTCATCTGGTTTACAGGAGGTCGTGGGTTCAACCCCGACACCTGCATATTTGGGGCTTGCATGTTCTCCCCGTGGTCGCGTGGATTTTTCTCCAGGTTCTCCGGTTTTTCCCTCCACATTTTAGATGCTTTCGTCGATGATTTGGCTGCTATAAATGTCCACGCGCCAAACCAATTTGTGAAATGATATCTAGGGCATCGTCATGAAAAACGATCAACGGGAAAGTCCTCGTTTAACGCGTGCCGGTGTTCACACTATAAACGAGCTTTCGCTAGAATGTGGTTCTTCCTCAACCTGGACCGCGCACGCCGTTATAAACGTGGACCACGCGCACCCTAATAACGCGGTTTCTGAGCGGTCGATGACCAACTACTTTCTTGATACAGTAATGCGACGGCGTACCCTCAAAGTCACTCGTCCCGCCATCTCACGGTGCGTAGCAGTGGTACACCGCGCCTCGCCACACTTTACCTTCACTACATTATTTACGAGCAAATGTTTCCGCTTAACGCGGCCCTTTTCAGGAACGCATCCCACTACCGCCGCAGCGCTGAACGCGGGAAATTGCCGCAGAAGAAAGGACAGGGGCTTAAAAAGGGCGGTGGCGGAAAGTTGGGCTCCGGGTAAATATTAGCGCAGAAAAAAAAAAGTCGAGCACAACAAGCTCGCGCAACAATTTGCTGGAAGCCACGGCGGAGCACGCGAACTCGGGGCGGTTGTTGAAACGAGATTGTGGGACCAAAGAATTGGTGAACACACAGGAGGAGGTAGGTGGACGAGAGCGGGGAGTGCTTCCTGGGAAGCTGAACGTGACGGTGTGGAAAGAAGACCGTTTGAGTGTTCTTTTACGGAGCAGAAACATGAAAGCAACCGAAAGAGAACAGAATAAAAGTTGAAAAGTGTGTAAAAGAAGCATGGAGAGAGAGAGGGGGGGTGCACGCTTAGAACTTGATTTAAGATACCTCCGATTAGCACGGTTGGCTACGCACGGTGAGAAAGAAGGTCAACATGCATACGTACACGCATGAAGCAGGAAGAGAAACACATGGATTTGAGAGGGTACCCTGGAGCGAGGCATGTGTCAACTCAAGCAGAGCATCAAGTGGGATATATTTCGATTTGAAGCTTTCGTGACTGCAGGGATTCATCTTCTTGGTTCTTTCGGTAAAGTCACGTAGAAGGGAAATAATAAAATAAAAAATTTCAATAAAATTCTCACGACGTTTCGACAGCCGTGTTCTTCACCTGAGGACGGCTGCTTGCGTTGTGGCCGAAACGTCGTGCGAATTTTATTTAGGTTTATTTTTATTACTTTATTATTTCCCTTCTACGTGACTTTACTGAAAGAACCAAGAAGAAGTGGGATATGGGCAGGAAAGTTCGCTTCGACGATGGCAGAGCCAAGAGGAGGGAAACGCGACCAAGGCACCATCCAACGCGGAGATGGAGCTACGAAATAAGCTCGTGGACTGGAGCCAGCTGGAGTGTTGCCATCGCAACGCCCGCGAGCGATGGCAACGGCTTGGGGGGGGGGGCGAACAGATCGCGAGTGTAAATCACCTGCGTGCCTGGTGAACGTGAGTGACACCCCCCCCCCGCGCCTTAGAGCCAGCGGTCCGAGGCGCAGGGACTGAGGAACAAAAACTGGAGACCAACGCGGACGACCAGGGACTGAGAACTGTGGGTTTGGAGTGTGTGGCAGTCAAGTTGAGTCAGCTTAGAGGTTGTGATTCTAGATTTGTAGCTTTCGTGACTGCAAGGATTCATACTAAGGTTTTTTTTTTTCGGTAAAGTCACGTAGGTAAAAATTTAAATTTAAATTAATAAAAGTAATAATAGAAATAAAATAAAAAAATGCGTATTCTATTATTACTTATTAATTTACATTTTATTTTTTACCTTTGTGGTTGTAGTTGGATGGGCGATCCCCAATGGTGCGTCCAGACGGTCGTTTTCAGAGTCAGTCCCCACACCTCGGATGCATGCTGGGTTATCTCCCACACGAAGCCAACCCACTTATTCATGGAATTGCAAAACATCCCGATGGAGCAAGGGAACCTCCTGTACGTTGGTACTTCTTTTTGCACCGTACGTAGCCAACCGTGCTGGTCGGAGGTGCGGGGGGGGGGTCAACAAACTAAACACACAGAGCAGTTCTCCTGTAAAGAAGCTTTGAGACTCGGCAAAGCTTTCCTGTATCATTGGCACAATGGACCAAACTGGCCTTGCGTGTCGCCGAGAAGATAAACTAAAAAATTACCGAGCTGTACAGCTCCATCAGAAGCGACCTGCCCATCATAAAATGACAGCTAAATGCATTGACATATACAATTTAAATGTATAGCAGCCAAATACTCTAAATGCACGTTTCGAAAATGTGGAAGGAAAAAAGCGAAGGACCCTGATAGAATTCCACGCGACCACGAGGAGAGACACACGCAAACTCCAAATACACAGCAGGCATCAGGGTCGAGATGAAACCCACGACCACCCGTGTACCAGGCGAGGAAGTTAACATCTCGGGGCCACCATGGCGCCACACACACAACTCTCTCGACTTCCCCCAAGGTTCATCTTCTTGGTTCTTTCGGATAGGTCACATAGAAGGAAATAATAAAATAATACAAATCAAATCATATATTATTTAATTTGTATTATTTTATTACTTCCTTCTACGTGACTTTACCGAAAGAACCAAGAAGATGAATCCCTGCAGTCACGAAAGCTTTAAATCGAAATTCCCCCAAGGTCTCCAAGACCAGGCCCAAAACTGCAGTGCCAGGTTTACGCGCATCAAACAATCTCCTCCACGACGTCACTTTCTCCTGGGTGCAACCTACAATCCAGACCTGGTCCAAACTAGGGCTGGACCAGGTGTGGACCACACGATGATGAGCCACTTTGTTGAGGTATCATTTGCGATATCCAGGTCGCTTTCGAAAGAGCATGCATAGCTCAGTGGGCCTTACCTGGTAAAATACTAAATAGTTTAGTTCTCAATAAAGGCCCAGGTCTGTATGTACTCGAGTTGTAAATGTTATGGGTTTGCTCTCCAACACCACCGGTGTGCTGAACTAGTAACAAATTGGCGTGTTGTATTTACGTGACAAACATTACTAATTGGCTGTGTCAGGTGGTGGCGGGTTTAACGACACATTTATATTGATGCCATCTAACCCAAACAAGCTGGATTATGGACATTGGTCACAAAAGCCTACTACTACGTGTTAAACTGTCTATGTTCAACTTCTTTCACACCCTACATAGCCAACCGTGCTAAATCAGAGGTCTACTAAAGAGGGAAACGGAAAATTGGAGAAGCAGACCAGAGACCAGGAAGCAAGGAACGAAACAGCAGGGGAGGACCATGGAAACAGACCCAAGAACATGGACTTAAAGATGCAGGGTCAGGTATGACAAAGTATAACAACAGCCAATCTAGATTTGAAGATTGTGACTGCAGGGATCCATACTCTTTGGTTCTTTCGGTAAAGGTCACGTGGGTAGAAAATAAATTAAATCCCGACGTTTCGGGGCGAAACACAAGCGTCCCACGTCAGCAACTGTCTCTTGCTGTGGTTGTCCCACCTGATGACGGACGCTTGTGTTGCACCCGAAACATCGCGATTTAATTTAATTTATTTTCTACCTACGTTACTTTACCGAAAGAACCCAAGAGAATGGACAGCCAACGTCCAAGGGAACCAGCGCCAGGAACTAGGGACCACGATACCTTGCGTCAGAATGTTGTACCAGTTGTAGTCGTGACCACGACTTGCAAGGGCCTGCGACTCCGTACCAAGATCAGAAGACGTACGTACACTGAACTTCTTCCACACCGCCACGTAGCCCAACCGCGCTCAGCGGAGATGCCACAGATCCAAACCCCAGTCTCGGGTCTCAACTGCGGAACCAGCCCAAGCCCAGGTGACGAGGGAGACTGGCGGCTGCAACTCAGAACGTGGCAACCGGAAAAAGGGATCAACAACACCGCTAACAAAGACGGGAGTAGTGAGAGCTTGACACCAGACCGTGTCACCGTAGACGTGACGAGGAACCTGGTTACAAGCAAGGACTCAAGTTCCACAGGTCCAGGGGACTGTGAGACCAGAGCCCAAGACCAACAGCTGGTCCCAGATGGCAGCACGAGACTCTGGGAAACCAGGCGGGAGCCAGACTTTAGCTGGACCAGGTGCTGTGGGTTGAGGTTGGGTTGACGACGACTCGAGGCCGTGGGGTCCCCGCGTTTCGCGAGTCCCACCAGGGGGGGGCGGTGAGGGGGGAAGAGTCACAGGGAAAAGATGAAGGGCCTCAAATTTTGGGCCTTGTTATTTATCGTGCAGTCTTCGCCTCAGCAGCAACAACCACCACCACAGCAACCACCACCACAGCAACCACCACCACAGCAGCTGCAACCACCACAGTAACCACCACTACCACAGATGCAACCATCACCAGAGCTGCAACCACCACCACTACAACCACCACCACCACAGTAACCACCACCAAAGCAGCTGCAACCCCCACCAGAGCTGCAACCACCACTACCACAATAACCACCACCACCACCACAAAAACCACTACCGCCAAAGCAGCTGCAACCACCACCACCACCACAGTAACCGCCACAGCTGCAACCAACACCACCACAACCACCACAACAACCGATACCACAACAACCACACAAAGGCGGCGAGAGACCAAATTAAAACCTCCTCATCGTCCTCCTGCTCCTCGTCGTCGACCCAGACTCCAGGCCCCAACCATTGCGCACCGAGACCCCCTCCTCCTCCTGCTGCTGCTGCCACCCCTTGGCCCTAGAACACGGAGCACGGCTCGAGGCCTCGTCCACCTCATTCCACCTCCCTTATCAACGCTCCTCCTCCTCCACCACTCGGTCCGAAACACTCCCCGCGGGCCCGAACCCTTCAAGAAAAAAAACTCTTAAAATCCTTGGGGGTCAACAAAAAGGTTCAGCCGATCGGGAGATGTCTGCCCCCTTCTCCTCCTTACCCCGCCATGCCTCGTACACCTCGTCCACCTCGTCCACCTCATCCACCTCGTCCACCTCATCCACCACCACCTCCTCTACTCCGACAGCAACAACACGGCACAGTCTCTGGGCCCAGAAACGCGGCAAGCGCCGCCGCCACCCTCATCATCATCCTCATCATCTCTCTCTCTCACCCTCGATGGCTTTTACACAACAACAACAACGAGTGGGGGAGGGCGGTCAGTCGGTCAACGTCAACATCCCCCACACGCGCATCTCCTCACCTCGTTCTGCTGCTGCTCCTCCTCCTTCCACCTCGTCTCCTGCCTCCTGCTGCTGCTGCCAGAATATGGAGTTTTTTTATGCGCCGCATGGGGGCGGGGCTGTGGTGGGGGGGGGGTCCCAAACTGCACCGCGCGCGACTGGGGGGGAGTGTGGTGGTGGTTGGTGGTGGTGGCGGCGGAGGTGTAATGCCTTGCGGTGACGTCATGTTACCTTTTGTTTAACGTGCTCGGGTGGTGGCGTGGGCGTGATGTCATCGTTGTCGTCGTTGGAACGGCGGTGTCGTCACCGTTGGGATTTGTCGGTGAGGGTTTTGTTGTCGTAGTCGGTCGCGGTGAAGTGATGTCATGGTTGTCGATGGGTTGTGGTGACGTCATGTGTTTGGGTGATCTGTTTACCTTAATTGTACTTTGCACTGCTATCGTGTTGTGTTGTTTGTTGTTGTAAAGGTTCTTACCACGTGGCCCCACTGGACTTCTTTTTAATAAATGTTTCCTCTTACAACATCAGAGTGCATCACCACATTAAACACGCACTACAATGACGATAGTTTAAAGCGATTTGAAGCATGTTTTATTTTTGGGAGGGGGGCAGAGCTTTGTGACGTCATATTTGAGGGGGGGAATCGCGTGACGTCATTTATGGACGGCCCCTATATTATGAGAGTATGTTTTTGTTTGCATTCTGTCCACAAGTATCGTGGTTAATGCAGACATGCTTCCTTGTAAAAAGTTTTCAGTTTGTTGTTTTAACATCTTAACACAGCTGTTTGTTGTCATAAAAAAGGGGGAAAACCTATTCACATTGTTACTCTTTGGTTATTGCGGTAAAGTCACGTGGGTAGAAAATAAAATAAGTAACGACGTTTCGGGCGCAACACCAGCGTCCATCATCAGGTGGGAAAGCGTGGTCTGCTGCTGGCCTAGACCCATTTCAAATATTTTACAACAGTCTGCATCAGCAGCAGACCATGCTTTACCACCTGATGACGGACGCTTGTGTTGCGCCCGAAACGTCGTGATCTATTTTATTTTCTACCCACGTGACTGTCTGGGGTGTGAACCAATCAATTTCAAGAACAGTGCATAGATTATCAGAGTTGTGTTTTTTGTTTGCATTCCGACTGCAGGTATTGTGGTCAATGCAAAC
>CM025669.2:1039013-1059194 GCA_014621495.2 Entosphenus tridentatus
GGAGATGGTGGTGGTGGTGGAGATGGTGGTGGAGATGGTGGTGGTGGCGGTGGTGGTGGAGATGGTGGTGGAGATGGTGTTGGTGGAGATGGTGGTGGTGGAGATGGTGTTGGTGGAGATGGTGGTGGTGGTGGAGATGGTGGTAGTGGTGGAGATGGTGTTGGTGGAGATAGTGGTGGTGGAGATGGTGGAGATGGTGGTGAAGATGGTAATGGTGGTGGTGTAGATGGTGGTGGTGGAGATGGTGGTGGACATGGTGGTGCTGGTGGAGATGGTGGTGGTAGTGAAGTTGGTAATGGTGGTGGTGTAGATGGTGGTGGTGGCGGTGACGTGGCTAACTGCGGTGCTTTTACCGCTTGTTAGGGCACCACGGTGTCAAGATGTTAACTACCTCGCCTGGTATACAGGAGGTCGTGGGTTTGACCCGACCCTGAAGCCTGCTGTATATTTAGAGTTTTCATGTTTTCCCCGTGGTCGTGTTGATTTTCCTCCGGGACCTCCGGTTATTCCCTCCACATTTAGAATCAACGTCACCCGTTTAGAGTATTTGGATGCTATGATGATAATTTCCACATTATGATACGCCACTTCGTTGAGCTATCATTTGTGATAGCCACGTCGCTTCTGTAAAAGAGCTATATAGCTCAGTGGGCCTTACTTATTAAGAGAAAAAAAATAGTTTAGTTTTGGTTGAGTTTTTACTGTGCGAATCCAGTAGCGGCCCTTGTTATTATTGCGGTATGTCATCAACCATAATAATATGACTACGTGTCGCTCACTTAATTTTTTGGTTTGGCCATGTTTGTTTGTTGTAGTACAGAGTTAGACTGATGGCCTTAATCTAAGTTGTCTTGTGGTTGTTTGTTGTTTGACTTGCATCCCACTGGGATATTTGCACAGAGTTGGTGTAAGGTGAATTTTCTGCAATATTTTGCTGTCTTTTCTTGGATTTTCTGTTTGCACATAGTCACTTTAAGATGTTTTCTTGTTCATGTTTCTGTTTTTTGTTTGTTGCGGTTGCACCCGATTCAAGAGCCGAATGGCTCACAGGGCTACACCTAATAAATGAACTTTGAACTTTGATAATGGACGTTAAATATCCGCTGAAGCCATTCGCAAGAGTGGACCACTGTGTGCCGCGGGCAGGGTCCAAATTTGGGAAATTTCAAACCCACTCACGAATTACTCAAATGGTTATTGCACCGATCAATCATTGCACCCTGCTGACAGAATACTGTGTCCCAGGTTACTCGTCCAGGTCTCCTGCCTTCCCACCTTGGTTAAACGTAGACTGAACTTCAACTCGCTCTCGTCCGCCCCGTTGATTTCATCGTTTTGATCCCAGGCCGACTTCAAAATCGGTCCCAGGTTCACACACTCGGCCGTGTTCTCCAGCCGGGACCCTCACGACGGCCGTCTCCCGATTGATTGTGACGTGAACTGGTTGATTGTGACCTTTGCTCTGCTCGCATTTATCCTGAGACCAACTTCTTCACCCCTAAGCTCTTATAACCGATTCCCCGCAGTTCATTCTCATTGGACGTTGTGATCACCGTGCCGGCAAACAAATCCGAAGGGATTAATGTTCTCCGTATTCATGCTTCTGCCTTTGCTTCACCAATCCAAACTTCTTAAATTGTCTCCTGCCGCTCTGAATAACTTTGGGAAATGAGCGCATCCCCTTGTCCCACTCCCCTTTGAGCGTGTACGGTGTTTTGGACCTGCTCAGTAAACGTTGCAACGTCGGGCCAACGTTGGTCCAAGGGATCCAAACCACGTGGTCACGTTAGCCAAACGCTGGCATGGCGACTGGATGTCTTCTTGCAATCTTAGTGTGGCTGTTCGGTATTGTATGTATGTTGAACTTATTTAGCACCGGACGTAGCCAACCGTGCTAATCGTAGGTGTGGATAAAAGCTCTATGTAAATATGGATAATATCCGCTAACAGTAATCAGTGGGGCTGATCCTGGCACAACCAGGCATATGAGAGGGAAACACTCAGAACTCTACACAGACATTCAATACATTTATGTAACTGCATGCCCTGGGAACCTCTTGACTACAAACCCGACGCGCTGATGATTGTTCATCCAAACCTGCACACCAGCACTGGGCCGTAGTCCAATTCGATCACTCGACCGATATACATAACACGGATACGGTCGCAAAAGGTCGCGAAAGTGTCACCTCTTGCGAACGCTGGATGGGAGTTGATGGTCAGGGCTTGTTGGCATCACCTTCAGCTGTGTCCTACGGGCACGTGGCTTGTAGGGGATTTCCCGCGTTCGAGAAGAAGAGGCCATTTTTGTTTGCAATGGGACAATGCGCGAACGCTTTACGGCAAATTGCGTCGCGCGTTCGAACCATCGACCTCGGCTAAACCGGTTGAAGAAAACAGGGGTAAACCATTTGTTCTAGATTTGAAGCTTTCGTGACTGCAAGGATTCATATTCTTAGGTTTTTTCGGTAAAGTCACGTAGGTAAAAAATTCAAAATAATAAAAGTAAAATAAAATAAAAATCACGACGTTTCGGAGGCAACACAAGCTTCCATTATATATACGGAGTGGTAGCTCTTGGAATCTCTCATTTACTTGATACAGCTGTCTTGGCTGTGACGGTTCCACCTGAAGACGGAAGCTTGTGTTGCCTCCGAAACGTCGTGATTTTTATTTTATTTTACTTTTATTATTTTGAATTTTTTACCTACGTGACTTTACCGAAAAAACCTAAGAATATGTAAGCCATTTGGTCGGCCGGAGTAATACCATAAAAAAGTAGTAAGTTATAATGTTTATTCAATTAATTGACTAGTCATGTCAGCGCTATTGTGCAACTCCACACCGCGTTGCAAACCCCTTCTGATGCACCAGAGGCCATTGCCATCCACGCAGAGTGGGATTAGCTCAAAATCGCTGTAGACTCGACTCGTGTGCCGACACAATTGGCTAAGAACCCCGAAGACACAAAGATTGGCTCGACGCAAATGACACCCAGACCTCCTGGAGTGCAAACGTGCTGCCTTCTTCGCCTGTGGAAACCACCCCAGGACACGCCGCAGCGCCGCAGCGTACCACCAACTGAAGGCCGAAACTCAACGGCAGATCCGCGCCATCATCAACAACTGGTGGGTGGAAAATGCACGTGAGGTAGAGGGATACGCCGACCAGCACGACATGTGGAACTTCTTCCAGGCAGCAAGGACCATCTATGAACCTCGGTCTACGGGACAAAACCCCATCAGGTCACGTGATGGATCCCAGCTCCTGACGGATGACAGAGCCATCCGTCAACGCTGGAAAGAGCATTTCAAACAGCTCCTGGACGACGAATCCACCGTGCTGGATGAGATCCTCCAAAGCCGCACCGCAACACCCCGCAGCGCACCACCTCGGTGAGCCACCAACCCATCGGCGAGCTGAGACGTGGCCCTCAAGCAGATGAAGTCCAACAGAGCCCGCGGTCCGGATGGCATCCCGGCTGAAGGCTTCCAAGCTGGCAGCCACCTGCTCACTTCGAGGCTCCACAAGCTGATCCCTCCGAATCTGGGACAAAGAAGTCCAGCAACCTCAGGAATGCGACCACAGTAACAATCTTCAAGAAGGGGGACAAGTTTTGCTGTGGAAACTACAGGGGGAGATGGGGAGGGGGGAGATCTCTCTCTTGTCCATAGCAGGAAAGATCCTGGCCCGCACAATTCCTGCTCAATCGTCCGAGTCACAGCACGATAGCTGTATCACTTGATACCTGAAGACGGAGGCTTGTGTTGCCTCCGAAACGTCGTGATTTTTATTTTTATTAATTTTAATTTTTTACCTACGTGACTTTACCGAAAAAAACTAAGAATAAGTTCAACGTACATACATCATCATCGGCAGCAAGCAGCCATGATCTATCCAGCACTGAAGGACACTCCGCACGGGAATCCTTTACGTGGCCAAGCTGGAAAAGAGAACACATTTGATGGTTTTTCATAGAAGCCAGTTGTCTGTGCATTCTACAGACACGACAGGAGGTCAGGGCTGCAAGTTGCCACCGTATGCCAACTTAGTGCCCGTCTGCCCTCTGGATCTGAAGGACACGCGGGCCTTTTGTCGAGATGCCCGGCACAAACGCGTGGCTGGCCGATTCATAATTTGGTTTCTATTTTGGGGCTCGCTCGTTGTGTCAAAAAATACGTCGTAAAAGCCCTCCTCCACCCAACGCGGGCCAATTAATACCGGAGTGTCACCTCACACTCACACGTGCCCCCCCCCCCCCCACATTTATTGCTGCTTCAGCAGCGTCGCCACCCGCTGTTGTTGCTGGAGAATAATCGAACGACGGTTTAAAAATGACGTTTCTCGCGAGATTTCATCCCGCATCATCAAAGTTAGCTAACACGAGCTCACATCGCCAGTTGACACCCTATTTTATTATTTTTATTTAATTTTTTACCTACGTGACTTTACCGAAAGAACTAAGAGTATGAATCCTTGCAGTCACGAAAGCTTCAAATCTAGAACCCTTATTAATTGGCTGTGTTGGGTGGCGGAGGGGAGGGGTTTACGACGCATATTGCTCGTAACAGCCGTCGTGTATATAATTGACCGTGCCTGAAATGTAGCGCCTTACACTCAGCAGCTTCTGATCGTCACAAACAGGACCACGGTTCCAGAACTCTCATTATAAACGTGACTAATGTGACGATTCCAGTCATTCTACGTTGAGATATCAATTACAGCCCTCAAAGTCAAATGTGCACCACCAGTTGCTACGGCGCTCGCCTTACGAGTTGGTGGCTCTGATCCAACCAGCTGTGGACATTCCACATTACCATGGAAAGTGTCATTCTTTCCAGAATGAAATCTCCCAAAACATAAATGTAATGCTTGAGTCCATCCACTTATTCAATGGCTTTTCCGAACGATATCAATCAGGCGGCATCTGTTTAAAGCAAGAGAATTCTGGTCCGGGTCTGACCGTCTGGAACTTATCAGCAGTCGTGCATGTGAAACGAATACAGTACAGCGTGCTCCAGATGTCTTGTGACCCCCATTTATTTCTCTAAAACGGAATATTGATATTTTTTTAAAGTAAGGGTCATTTAAAACAAAAATTTATATGAAAAGCGGGGGGGGGGGGGGGAATGTTAAGGGTCAATTAATTGGTGGTAATTGTTGATTAAGCGGGGTATCTCTAAATGGATCATCACGATTCTCACTTCTTAACATTATTCGGCTGCTTATACATTTGCACGTGATGATGACGACGACGATGAGCCAATTCGTCGAGCTGTCATTTGTGGCCAGGTCGCAATTGAAAAATAAGCAAATAGGTCAGTGGACTTTTACCTGGCAGAATAAAAATAGTTACATTGAATTTGTGTGTGCGTGATTTGCTTACATTTCCTATACTTTGCACTACTGCCGTGTTTATTTGTGTCTTTGTTGTTGTAACTTTCTAAACCCCGTGAAAAATGAGCTTTATAGTTCATCGGATTCCTCCAGTGCCACACAGTCTCATACAGTCGCTTAAACTCACATGTTGAACAAATATCTACCCCCCCTCAGGCATTTTACATTCTCTCTCGCTCTGCTGTTAGCTAAAAAGTTAAAAATCGTGGCCCGTTTGAACATTTTCTGCCGCTACGAAGCGATTAAGGAGGGGAAAATGTGCCGGCCAGACCTCTCTCTCTCATCATCATCATCGTCCCCGCACAGTTCAAGATTCTCCCCGGGCCTCAGCGAGTCGGACGGGAGAGGCTTGAAAGCCACTGCCAGAATTCGGGCAGGATGTGTGGTGACCGCAAAGGCTTCTCTCTCATCGCATCTGCGTGCATGATGTCCCCCCCCCACTCTCTCTCTCTCATTCGTAGTTTCTCCTCTCCCTCCCCCCACTCACGGATCTGCTGGGCTTCATCAGTATCGAGCAGCACCACGACCCTCGCTGCCTCAGTCACGCGATGGTGCCCTCTGCTGGCTTGAACCGGCGTCACGCCACTAGGGGACGAGACGCGCTTCATCAAACTCTTTGGTTCTTTCGGTAAAGTCGCGTAGGTATGAAGTATGAAATTAATTCAATCGCGACGTTTCGGATGCCAACACAGGCGTCCGTCGTCAGGCGGGACAATCACAGCAAGAAACAATTGCAATTGTCGATTTAAAGCTTTCGTGACTGCAGGGATTCATCTTCTTGGTTCTTTCGGTAAAGTCACGTAGAAGGGAAATAATAAAATAAGAAAATTAAAACATAATAAAATAATTCTCAGGTCTGTCGGAAAGACAGCGTCTGTCTTTCCGACAGACCTGTTCTTCACCTGAGGATGGCTGCTTGCGTTGTGGCTGAAACGTCGTGAGAATTATTTTATTATGTTTTATTTTAATCATTTTATTATTTCCCTTTTATGTGACTTTACCGAAAGAACCAAGAAGATGAATTGCAATTGTTTTAATTTATTTTATCCTTGCAGTCACGAAAACTTCAAATCTAGAATGAGACCCACTTCTCCAGCCATTGGGGAATTGAATCAAATACTTCTAGAGGCGTTGAAATCGTTTTTTTATTTAGCGGTAACAGCGGACCATGCGACATTAAGTGGCTAATTCCTAAAGTGTCATCCATCAACATCGTGAGCCATGGTCTATCCACTGCTGGATGAAGGCCTCCGCAAGGCATCGCCGTCCCACGCGTTCAGAGTATTTGGCAACTGCTATAAATTTCCACGCGATAAGTCCCTTCGTTAAGCTGCTTTCGATTGTGATAACCTGGTCGCTTCTGAAAACACATTCCTGCGGAGGGAGCTGGTAGGAACGTTGGGTTGCTCGGTCAATGGCCAGGGTCAACGGCGGCGTGGTGTATTCCGCAAATATGGCCGACTGAGAGGGCGGGCACAAGCCGGTGTGAGTAGGTTAAACGTTGAGTTTTAGAAGGGCACCACGGGGTGACCAGCCCCTCCCCACCCAGCCTCACCTTCTTTCTGCCAAGGGCCATTTGGATATTTATAACATAATTCGCGGGCCATACAAAATTATCAACTTAAAAATTAGCCCGTTATATTTGGTCAAACATTTAATTCACTCACCCCTAACGCGATGGCTGGAACTGCTTCTCTTTGGCGAGGCGTGTGATGTTAGCTGGTATTGATGATGTTGCTGCTACTCGCAACTGCTTTTCCAGGTTTGCTCCTCGATTTGTTGAATTTCGAGTCCCGCCTGCGGTTGCCTTGGCAGGGCCACACCAAATGATTTCGCGGACCTTATACGGCCCGCGGGCCGGACGTTCCCCACCCCTGGTTTAAAGCAATGCAACAGATCATTGTCTAATTATAAAATCGAGTTAAAGATGACCGGGCATAGATCACGCTCCTGGTTTAATCTCGGGGTCGCTGTCCGGATACAGACCCAGTTCCGGCCTAGGACCTTAACACGGCCACATTATGAGCCACCGAATCAATTTGGAGATGGTCTAAATGTGCTCTACAACGACAAACACATTGGACTCGATGTGTCCTAGACTCTTAGAGACTGCCCTCTGCCGGTACAGATCCTAACCGACGCACGAGATGAAGGGGCAGTCGGCAACCTGCTGCTCTTTGGCCGCTACGTTGCGGCTCTTTGGGGCCGTCCATAAATGACGTCACGCGATTTTGGACGATTTTTGACCGCCCCCTCCCCTCGTCACACGGCGTCACAAAAAGTCATTTTTTTAACCCACTTCCCGTGATCCAATCGAGCTGACATTTTCCACACAGACTCGTTGTGCGTGACAATTAATGTTCGTGGAAAAAAAATTCCTAAATTTTACACTTTTTAGGACAAAAATATTATATTTAATTACCAATTGCTTAATGCTGCCATGCAATCATCTGACCCATAGGTGGCAGCCATCTCAAGCCAGAGGACGAGAGGACTCTAGCCGCCACGCATATAAAGGATTTATACTGAAAAACTTTGTTTTTACGGGTTAATTTATTGTGCACGCTCTTGAGCGGTACAGTCTAACGCACGAGAGTCGTGCAGTTGTCGTCTTTCGGTAGTCCAAGGAGGCCGTGTCATTATAGTGAAAAACTTTGTTTTTACGGGTTAATTTATTGTGCACGCGCTTGAGCGGCACAGTCTAACGCACGAGAGTCGTGCAGTTGTCGTCTTTCGGTAGTCCAAGGAGGCCGTGTCATTATTTCACGTTGTCATCGATGGCAATAAAACGTTGGGCCCAACCTTGGGCCAACGCCGACCAACGTTGGCGCAATGTTGGGCCAGTCCTGGCCGACGTTGACCCAACATTGGGTCAACGTTGGCCCAATATTGGGTCAACGTTGGCCTAACATTGGGTCAACGTTGACCCAATGTTGGCCCAACATTGGGTCAACGTTGGCCTAACATTGGGTCAACGTTGGTCAACGTTGGCCCAATGTTGGGACCTCTGTGCCAGCGTGGGCCCAACGATTATCGGTTGTTGGGCGATGACTTTTGTTGTGAACATCGTCTGTATAGGGTGCCGCGGTGGCTATGAGATGTTAACTACCTCGCCTGGTGTACAGGAGGTCGTGGGGTCGATCCCAACCCTGACGCCTGCTGCTGTATTTTTGCAGTCTGCGTGTCTCTCTCTCTCTCATCACGGTGGCTAGGAGATGTTAACTACCTCGCCTGGTGTACAGGTCACGGGGGCTCGATCCCGACCCTGACTCCTGTTGTATATGTGGAGTTTGCGTGTCTCTCTCGCTCTCTCCCCGTGGTTGCGTGGATTTCTCTCTGGGTCCTCCGGTGTTTCTCTCCACATTTAGAAACATTTCAACATAAGCCACTTAAGCTATCATTTGTGGGCAGGTCGCTTCTGCAAAAATAGCTATAAAGCTCAGTGGGCTTTACCATGAAATTAAA
The DNA here is from genome assembly GCA_014621495.2 of Entosphenus tridentatus. Lineage (NCBI taxonomy): Eukaryota > Metazoa > Chordata > Hyperoartia > Petromyzontiformes > Petromyzontidae > Entosphenus > Entosphenus tridentatus. Next base: position 1,047,876 of record CM025669.2, read on the forward strand.
AGTTTTATTTAGTTGAATCTTCTTCTTTAATATGACTGATGTAGATGCAGAGGAACAACTACAATTTCACATTCAGGTCGTCAAGCCCAGACAACCGTGTTAGGAGCAGCGGAGTAGTGCCATCATCATCATCATCGCTGTGATGTCTCCTTTGTATTTGTGGATCGGGGCATTGCGTCGTTATACGTTGTTCTGGATGACCACAGTCGCACACGACTGGAGAGTTTTTAACATTCAATTGAGTGCATCAGATATCCGCTACTACTGCCATGGTTTGTGCAGTTGATGCGGTTTTCTGGGCCAGGTTGACCCGAGTTTTTTGGGTCTTGGAAGCCAACTTTTTCAGGTGGTCGTGGAAGATTCGCGTGCGGTTCAGCTTCACTCCGAGATCGGTTGGTGCGGGGTACGTGTCGCACAGCGTTGCCGCAGAAGGTCACTTTCAGAGTGTGCCTGCCGCTCCTATTATCAAGGTGAAATGTCGTTGAAAGTGGCTGCTTGCATTGCCAACGCGTCTACAAGTTTACGTGAGCCGGTCAGCGGCACATCGCTGGCGTCGACGTTGAAGAGCGTTGGCGCACGTACAGAACCTTGTGGGCAATCCATTGTCGAGGAACCGGGGTGAGCTGGATTTGTCGCCCACATAGACCCCCCCGTCGCCTATTGCTCGGCATCGTCCACATCAGGCGTATTGTTTCGAGGCGAGGGAATGGTCCTTGTGAGCTTCAACATCAAGACCTTTAATCCAGACGGTGCCGTGGGTCGATGACGAGCCTACAAAGGCTGCGACGGAGGATTTTGGATTTGTTCTGGAATGCGGCCTCGGTGTGCGTCGCAAGGGGCCCAAAACGTGGGTGACTGCAGCAGCTGCGTCTAGGCCGGATTCTTCAGGGATCTCCGGCATGACGAGGAGGCCGATGCTCTGGAGGATGATGATGATGATGATGATGCCGTTCCAGGAGTTTGTAGGTCGTGCACAGGAGTGACATCGGCCTAGAGCTTCCCGGGTCATCGGTTGGCTTCATAGTTTAATATGTTAGATACACTCTGTGTGCCCTGGCTGACAGCAGAATGTCATCAGAGAGAATTGCAAACGAGTCATCATCAGCCATGATCAATCCACTGCTGGGTTAACGTCCTTGTGCCACACGCTGTTCGGCACGATGTCCCCCCACGTGTCGCTCTCGCCGGGAGCTTCTTCAAGAGACCCGATCTTTCTTCAGCTCCCAGCACGTGGAGCGGAACGTCGAACATACCGATCGACAGCCAGTACAACCTCGAATACACGGTGCACGCACTGGGCAAGCGCGCGACCTGTGAAAGCCTATGCAGTCGCCATACAAATCTGAATGAGGTGACCCATGCAAAAATGTACGTTGAACTTCTTTCGCGCCGTACGTAGTCAACCGTGTTAATCGGAGGTGCGGGGGAAGGACAACAAACTAAACACGAAAAGCAGTTCTAAAGAAATGAGTTTGTCAATGTAGATGATGTTAAAGTGCGTAGCTCCCAGTGGCTTCCTAATATCGGAAGGAAGAGAGCGTTCCAGACGGCCGCAGAAGCGCAACTGAAAGCGCGATGACCAGCAGCCGAAAGCCGCTGCGAGGATGAGCGGAGTTCGCGTGACGATGGTTTATGCTCCGTGACGAGATCAGCGAGGTGAATGAAGTGGCAGCAACGAACAAATTCACCAAACCGTGATAAAAATTAAATTTCTTTTTTTATTTTCTTTTGTACATCACGGGAGACTGATCTGAGTGGGGAGGGGGGGGTTCTCTCTCCGTACTGTTGCGTCCCACAGCCACCCACACGCGACAGCAGACCTCTCCGCGTTGAACGTGCGACGGCCGCGGCAAAACGAAGGCCACTCGCCCGAGACATCGATAAGACAGCCACGCCACACTTGCCAGGGTCCACGCAAGGGCCCACCAGCACACACTCGTCACAACGCCCGAAGCGAGGCGCTTTCTCACGCACAAGGTACGCATCCATATTGCTGTTCTGTGTGCTTAATACCGTTTCCCATCCTCTGCTTACCGTGCACAATCACCTGCTTTCTACATCGAAAACGTTTTTGTTTTTACATCCATCCGCCGATTCGAAAAGCACTTATGAACGTCCGATTGCTCTCCGCCTTTTGATTACGCGAACGTAACACGGTTTGAGAGGCCACCCTCTTCCACACCGAGGCTGCGCTTGAAGAGACGAAACGCTCACCGTGTGGAACAAAGCAAGACTCGGGAGAGACACGCATTTCAAGGTCACCGGCCAAACCTTTTTTTTTCAGCTTTGCCGCAAGCGAGAATGTCGCCGTCCGATTAAAACCCCGCGCCGTATGGTTTCGAACCAATTTTTTTTAAAACTTTCGCAACTCGAGTAAGATGCGTCCATCGAGCCACACGACGAACAGAACCGACCGCCTTTGTAAATCGATCGCCGAAAAGTTCCGATTGGTGGGAAGGGGCCAGCCTGCGTCCATCATTAAGTGGGGGGGAGCGCAAGTTGGCGGAACTTCTGCAAGAGCAACCGCGGACATGCGTCTCGTGTCGACGAGTTAAAAGTTAAACGGGGAACACGAGATCGTCGCGGGGCGTCAGTACCAACGCTGGGCAAACGAGTTGGCCCGTGGGCCTTGATCAGGGCCAAGAACGCAAGTGTGCCACCCGTCCAAAACGCGCCGTCCGGTCACCTGCATAATGATGTGTCGAGTAACGGTGAACGACGGCGATTACCGTGGTGGCATTTTGAAATGAGCCGTAGAGAGACCGGAGGTGTCGCTCTCTGGCCTCGGATGTGAAGAAGGCTCACTGCCCGAAACGTCGTCTGTTATATATTTTGGCTTTTAAGGCCAAGGCGTTATTGACGAATGCGTTGAGGTTTTTTTGGGTGTGTGTGTGTGTGCTTGTGCACACCACTGCCGATGCAAGTATCGGCCAAATAAATTTAAATTAGCCGGTATTATTACCACTAAGTGGACGTTTAAAAAGTTGAACAAATCATCGTTCATTGAGTGTGGCGCGTGGGAAGGCATACTCTAACGCAGGAACACAATTAGCCCGTGGTGCCAATTGGGGGTCTTGTAGGACATGAATTTAGATGTCAGCATAATGAAGATGATTTCCAGTTTAGCAGCGGTTGGATCAGCGACCCTCTCCCAGATTCATCCTCTGCACGTCCAAGTGCTCGTTCGATTGCATACGATGGAAAAAACATTCACACATTTTAAACGGATCCAAGTCACAAAACGTGAAATTTTATATTGAGATTAAATTCAAGTGGAAAAATAAGGGCACCGCGCTAACGAGCACAGCGCGAGTCTCACGTTGCAAAGGAATGCCGTGGAAAATGAAATGCCGTGGGGCGGCGACTGTGACCACAGTTTTCATCGCAAGATAAATTCGTTACCGCATCGGCGGCCAGGACGGTTCTTTTTATACGCAAACACCCCAAACCGCTCGGCAGATGCCGATTTTAGAATTTTCAGGCCAGAAACGTTCGATAACCTGGTCACGTGACTTTAAATTACGTGGGGACTCGCATCATTTATTTGGGAGAGAGGAGGACGGACAGGGCAGACCTGGAAGTGCAGAGAACGGTTTCGATTTAAAGCTTTCGTGACTGCAGGAATTCATCTTCTTGGTTCTTTCGGTAAAGTCACGTAGAAGGGAAGTAATAAAATAATAAAAATAATAAAACATAATAAAATAACAGCGTCTGAATTCAATTCAGATGCTGTCGCCTCGACAGACCTGGTTTCACCTGAGGACGGCTGCTTGCCTTGTGGCCGAAACGTCGTGAGAATTATTTTATTATTTTTATTATTTTATTACTTCCCTTCTACGTGACTTTACCGAAAGAACCAAGAAGATGCAGAGAACGGTTCGACCGCGACGGGTTGAACAACGAGCAGAACGTCGCAGCGGCTGACCCCCCCACACAGGCTGGGGCTTTGTAAAACTGGACATGGACTCAAAACGAGACGGCAGCTTTATCGGCCCGACGCCCCCTTTCGCTGGCACAGACCAGAGGTCGCAACCGGGTACCCGATACCCGTACCCTACCCGATACCCGGCTACCCGTACCTGGCCGGGTACGGGTACGGGTAGCCGTTTGCGACCCTGGTGCGGCCGGGTACGGGTACGGGTAGACCGTGAGTCACTGGTGAGTAACCGTTTGTCACTCATTTCGGGTAGGGTACGGGTAGGGAACGGGTACCCGTACCCGGCCAGGTACAGGTACGGGTACCCATTTGCGACCCTGGTGCGGCCGGGTACAGGTACGGGTAAGGAATCAACACCCGTTTGCGACCTCTGGCAGAGACGCCGCGGGGTGGAAACTCTTCACGCCGGGCGCGTCAATCTCGCGCGCGGGCGGCCCGCTCCACACTGGACATCGCGGACGAGACAAAAACTTTCGCTTTTGTCACGTGCAGCTAGAAAACGTGAAATTGAAAATTATTTGGGTCTTTCGGTAAAGCCACATAGATAGAACAAATAATGAAAATATCACGACGTTTCGATCGCAGCGAAAGCAATCGTCACCTGATGACCTGATGACGATTGCTTGTGTTGCGATCGAAACGTCGTGATATTTTCATTATTTTTTTCTATCTACGTGGCTTTACCGAAAGACCCAAAGAAGATGAATTCCTGCAGTCACGAAAGCTTTAAGTCAAGAGCTACGGTTGTGTTTACAAGCACTCTGGCAGAGCTCACTCACCGTAGCGCTTCGCGAATGCTTACTCTTTGGTTCTTTCCGTAAAGTCACGTAGGTGAAAATAAAATTAAAATAACATTTTTATTAAATTGTATTAGTTTATTTTATTAAAAAATAATAAACCAAAAATAACTAAATGTTCATTTTATTTTATTAGTTTATTTTTTTTTCACCTACGTGACTTTACCGAAAGAACCAAAGAGTATGAATCCTTGCAGTCACGAAAACTTCAAATCTAGAATTCTCGAAAGCTTTTTGAGTGTTTGCGCCACGGCCGCGCGAGACGTTTGACAGATGGGAGCGCCACGGTAGCGAGTATGAACTTGATCTGCCGACGGATTTCTGTTTGTTCCGTTTCGTTTTATTTTCAACGTGCAGAACAGAAAACGGACGCAAACGCGCGCGAATCTTTAACTCGGACGTGACGGACATCGAGAGGCTGCCTCCGCGAATTTAAGGAAAAAGAAAATATTCCTCGACGTCGCCTTGATAGGAGTGTAGCAAAATAGAATGTGTGCATTATGTACAGGGCGCATTATTGCATAAAATGATCCGGTTGGGAATTACGTTGAGCCGACCAGCCCTCGGCACTGCAGCGGGGGGCACGGACCGACGCAAGAGAACAGCATCCCAGAAACGTGTCAAGTGATTCTCAACATACAATCTATTTGCTTTGCACGCAAGCGGAATTATGTACACGCGGCGATTTCGAAACGCCGATCCTCCCTCTCTCTCGGACAGGCCTCCGTTAAAATCCGGCGCTGGCGGGCGAAGCCCCAACGGCCGCTTGGGCACCCGACGTCCGGGATTCACCGCACCAGCAACTCGCAACTATTTGACTTAACCTTTGAGAAAGACCGTTTCGCTTTTTTTTAATCCGCTGTGAAATTGTCCACACCAGATCACGTTGTGACGTTTGACGACGGATTTTTCAGCGTTCCTTTTAATGACAAGCTTCGAGCCAACGTTTTCTTAAAGAAGCCAGTTAGAATGCAAATGTGTTATTCAAAAACACAAGGCCCCCCCCCACCCCCTGCTTCTCCGAACGTTGTTCGAATGAGGCAACGCAAGTTTAGAGCGCGCGCACCTACATCGCCGAGTTGACACGACTGCCAGGCCCGGCAAGTCACCTGCGTAACGGATCACTTCCCATTTTAAAGGACACCATCTCCGACACACATTGCAGCGTGCGCAAGTCCGACTCCGCAGAGAGAGAGAGAGAGACAGAGCGCTCTGCAACAACCTCCCCTATTCCCCGTGCGCGCGATTCACCAACCGAGCAAGACGATGGTAGCTCAAGTGTACCCGGTCGCGGTCGGGGTTATTTTAAGCGGACACCACGACCGTCAGAACCTACACAAGGCAATGGGCAAACTACCAACGCGGTGAACACGAAACGGCGACGAAGCAATTACATTGAAAATAAAAATTTTAATCGTTAACAATCGGGTCGTTTTACAGTTTACAAAACGAGCAAACTTGTGGGATAGAAAAAGAAAAAAAAAGATACAGTTTGAAAACACAGTAAAACACCAACATTTTAATCGGACAGACTAAACAAGTTAAAATTACCCCAAGCCTATAGCATCAGCTCAGCGCACACAGAATGTAAGAGTCTTTTGGTTGTGACTGAGAGGATGTTTCCCGGCGGGACGCGGGCACGGTTTGCAATAAGTACAGTGTAATCAAGTGACGTAACGCTCGAATTTCGACACCGTTAAAGATTTTGTGAAACGAGGGTGTTTTTTTTAGTTTTTGGTATTTTTTTACACAACACATTACAACCTCTTTTCAATCATCATCATCATCAACTTTCAAAATATATATTCTTTCAAAAATACCTCTTAAAACAATATGTTTCATATCCACGACCGCTTCCTATAGAATTAAGTCTGTCATCAGTGAACAGAAGGAAAACAAACGCGCCGTTTTCGCCATCCATTCTCAGCGTAGAGTAACGGGTCCATGGGTAGGTTAGAAATCCCCCCCTATGGGGGACTTACAATGCCCCATTTGCTGGGCACGACGCACACGGCTCTCATCTGCTGCCAAAAACGCACGACAGGTTTGTTTTTTTGCCGCCCATTCGAAAACACCGGTGAGAAATTTTTGTTTTTGTTTTACACCACCTCGACAAATCACAACGTTTCCCCAATGATCGCACGTTCCCCCTCTCACGCCCGTCGCCGTACTCCGTCCGACACCGCGAGATGATCGCTGCTCGATGCGGAAAAGCCGTACGGCACACGCACGCAAAAGACATCGATTTTAATGGTGACGGGGGCAGTAAATTTATTTTCTTTCAGATTTAGAAAACTTAAGTGACCGCTTCTCAAATCTAGATGCCCCCCCCCCCACGCGTAACCCATTAAGAAGGCCTCCTCTTGCCGAGGAAACCTTTTGATTGTTAAACCGTGCGGTGTTGAATGACGCAAAAACTAAATACAGTAGGACTCGCTAATTTTGGTTAATGCCACAAACTTCGACGTTTACCGTTTGCAAAAAAAGGAAGAGGGGGTTTTGACAGAAGGTAGACGGAGGGCAGAGGCGGTCGCCGTGCCGACCGCGGCAGAGCGTTGGGCGCCACGGACGCGGTCCGTGGTCGATTGACGTTTAGCGCGTTGACGTAACTGTACTGGGACATCTGTGACAAAGAAAGAGCTTTGCAGCTCATCAGATTTCTCCAGTATAAATAAAGATTCTGACTGTGAACCCAAGCTTTCGGCCGGCTCGCGGTCTATGCTAAGCGACAGGCGCTGAGCGGCGTGCATGCGTGTGGGTGAATGTGCGTGTATGTGCGCGTGTGTACGCGTGTGGATGTGTGCGCACGTGTGTGCGCGTGCGTGTGGGTGAATGTGCGCGTGTATGTGCGCGCGTGTGTGCGTTTCCCGCGAAACTCGTGGGGCACACATTTCCATAGAGGCACCGGTAAATGAACGGGATCGGGTGTAGTAGCTTTGATTCCTGCTACTATCGTGTAAAAATAAAACGGATAAACGAAAGGACCTTATTTTACAAGAGAGAGAGGCTTTTTATGCGTGGCCTTCAGGAATGGCCGGGAGGAACACAAGTTTCGAGAATTAAATCGAAACTGTGGATTTGGAATTCAGATGCCACTGTGCCGTACATACACGTAACGTAGATAAACCTCAAAGCGTATTCATGAAAGCCCACGACACCACCGACACATCCAGCAATAACGTGTGCTCTATATGAATATGCATGTATATACATAAATATATATATATAAAAAAAGAAAATCCTGGTTATCCTTATTACAGGCGCCGGGGCTAAGAGGCGGTGGTCGCGGTGAGCACATTGAGGCCGGAACGGCACACGTGTTGTTGTGTCCAGGGCGATGACCACACACATTCGTTCCCCCATTGCTGCTGCCGATAACCGTAACCATCACCACCACCACCACCAAACGGTGGTCGTTTCAGGCCCAGCTGACCTGGGGGCGTGACCGGGTGAAGTTCAGATACCGATCCTCACCGATGCTGCGGTCGCCACGCCGCCGCTGCGCTGTTATATACACCTGCGATGAGCACGCTTGGCTACGTATGGTGCGAAAGAAGTTCGACGCACGTGCATACACACCAACACACGTGTACGTGAGCCCGGGAGTTAAAACGTTGTGAACTACTTAAGAAAGAAATGTACAACAGCGAGAACACGAGGGGGGGGGGAAAGACAACTCAGTTTTTTGTAAAACTTACCCACTAAGGTATCAATATGGTATACAGCTCTCAGCGATATTTTCTTGGTCATTCAACGCATGTACGTTATAAACAAAATGTAATTATTTTTTTTACGTCTTTTCCTATTTGAGCAAGATATAAACATTTTGCAAGGAAAGGAAAAATACTCTGAAGTACGGTGTTTTATTTCTTAAAATCGATAGGGAAACGAATAAATAGATCAAATATAAGTAGCATACAAAAAGAGTGAAACTGTTAAATGTTAATACCAATACCCAGGCAAGTAGGACCTGCAAAAGAGAGTAAAAAATATCTCATTTAAAAAAAGATCACCGTTACCCAAGCTTAACCCTGCTAAGATGAGGAATACACAGAGAACACAATCTACTTTAAACAAACATACTTTGCATTTTGTGTCATTCTTACAAAAGCCTACTTTGGAACAGAATAAGAACAATTGCTGGTGATTCTGGAGCGTTAAAGGAATTCAAAATAACACACGGTAACAACAATGACGACAACGACGACGACAAGGGAAAAGCGGAGAGGGTGCGGCGTGTGTCCGCTCTCCAAGACGACGCATTTTAAATCGGCGTTCAGCGAGGCAGTGTCAACGCAGACATTCCCGTCTCAAAAAAGGCACTCCTCGGAAGTTTCACTTCCACGCTGCCACGAGAGCGCATCGACCGGACGACGATGTCGCCCCCCCCCCCCCCGAGAGCTTTCACGCGCATGACCGCTTCCCCCACGCGCGCCCGACCCCCCCGGGACCCCCAACAACAACAACAACAACTTTAAAAAAGGAACGAACTCGATTTTATACAGTATGAAAAAAAAGTGTCTCGGTCGTTTTTCCGCGAACGACGTATACTCTTAAGCTCAAGAAATTGGCCTACTAAGGAAACCCTATACAACAAAACAGATGAAGGCATGTAAAAAAACAAATCAACGAGAGGAAAGGAACGGCGAGCAACGGACTCATTCTAAGACACGGCTCTAGCGAGCGACCGGTGGGAGGGGGGGTGGGATAATCGCGTCGCGCTCACGGCGGGTTTGAGACTCGCCAAATCGCCAGCGTCGCGCGGCCCCCCCCTCCGGGCGAGCCGTTGGGCCGCACCATCGTACGGACACACACGGAGCGACTGTCGCCGGGCACACGTACACACGCCCCCCCCCTCCCCCCATCGTTTCCGAAGATCGCCTGACCCCCTCCGTCAGCGGGGGGGGTAGGGGGAGGAGGGCGGGGAGGGTTGGGATGGCGCTGCCAAACGCTCGGTGGAGCGAGCCGTGCCGGCCGCAATCCAAACGCACCGGGTCCGTCGCTTACATCGCCGGCTCCTCTTCCATGGGCTCCTCCACCGGCCTAGAGGAGGAGGAGGAGGTGGTGGTGGACACACGCGAGAGGAGAGGTTGGAATCACGACAGAAGGGGGGAGAATCGCGCGACAGAGAGCGTTGGGAATCGCGAGAGGAGAGCGATTCTCGACGACGATGTTGCGCGTCGTTGATTGTGGCGCCGACGCTCATTCTTCTACGGCCGTGGTTCTCAAGCGGGGGGTGGGGGAGGTAGGGGGGGTACGTGGACCCCCACGAGGGGGGGTTACGTGGCAATGCCCCAAGGGGGTACACGTGAGACGATTTATAAATGCGTGACGTGATATCATGCGCGAGAGCCATTGGTGAATAATCACGTTGTACGAATCTGCCCATGGAAAATAACTACGGTAGAATTTGAATGCATCTGGTAACCCAGGGTTTCCCAGAGTAAGCAGCGAACACGGACAAATTACGTCACGCGTGCAGAGCGTCCGTTGAATTCATGTTTTTTATTCGCTTGCAGTTAACACCTAGTTAGGGATCCCTCACAAAATGGACTATCGGTTAATATATTGACGTTCATTATTCATGCATGTATTTCTCAGAACCACGATGAGTCAGATCACGGTGTGGGGGGGGGGGGGGGAGTAAACTCAGTGGAAACTAAATTCAACGACGGGGGGGTTTACAGGAGACAAAAATATGGGTTTGAGAGCCACCCATCACCCATCTACGTCCGTCAAGCTTCCCCCGTCTGGACCAGGCCTCCAACTGCCAACCACAAACAAACATTGGGACCACCACGCAGCCAAAACGTCCGGCGTTGTGAGAATATCATCGTAGTATCTGCCCACCGCTGGCGGAAGGGACGCCCCCCCCCCCGCCACCCCACTAGAGGGGGCTCTACAGGGTATTTGGTCTACTCTTCCACGCCGATCGGACGTCTTGAAAGAGGCTCTCGCGTCACCCACGTTTTAACCCCACCCCGCGCGCCGCCGCCACCGCCGCCACGTCTGGAACACACCTGCATCGGCAGGGCATCGTGACGTCGCATCGTGGCCGCGTCTCGTGGAATGAAGGAACGAAGGGAAGGAATCAACGAAGGGAAGGAGTGAACGAACGCAACGACTGCTCACCTCTTGTCGTCGTCGGCGGCGGCGGTGTCGGCGGCCGCCTGCGTGGCGTCCACGGAGAGGGAGGCCATGGCGGTCACCGTCTCCGTCTCCTCCTTCTCGTGCTTCTGCGCCTCCAGCAACGACAACCCCACCGTGGGCGCCAGCCTCTGCAGGCAGCGCCAGTACTTGCCTGTGTGCACGCAGCGCACAGACGCACGCGCGCACAGACGCACGCAGACACACACACAGACGCACGCATTGGCACACGGGCTCTCGGAGCGAGGGCTGGCTCGAGCCGGGTCAGCCAGGTGTGCGGGCTGCGTCCATTACGAACTTCACACGGGGAGGTTGTGGGGGGGGGTTGGTGGATCAGTCATACGCGGAGGCATTGGGATGTGCGCGAGGCGCTCGCCACCGCCACCAGGGCCATAATAAGGCGGTGGCTGCAGAGCAGTGGCGGGCGACCTGCGTCCT
>CM025669.2:1074323-1086665 GCA_014621495.2 Entosphenus tridentatus
GCTGTCTCGGGTGTGGACCAATCAACTTCAAGGACAGTGCATATTATGTTATTTGTTTGCATTATGGCTGCAGGTATTGTGGTCTATGCAAACATGACTCCTTGTAAAAAAAAAAGTGTCAGTTTTGTTGCCAGATAGAAGGGTAAAAAAACAATTATCATTGTCTATCCCAACTAATAGGGGTTTTCCCCTTTTTCTGGCAACAAAACTGACACCTTTTGCAAAGAATCATGCTTACATTAACCACAATACTTGGAGTCAAATGCAAACAAAAAACAATACTCTGATAATTGATGCATTGTCTTTGAAACTGATTGGTCCACACTAGAGAGAGCTTTCTTTAGAGCCTAGTCTCATATGGTGTTCGACCAGATGACGCCAAAAGGCGGAATGTCTATCCCGTCGCAGTTTGTTACTTGTCGTTTACATTCATTCGTGTGTTACTCACCAGGTGACGATAACACGCCACTGTGGATGCTTTGCGCACAGCACACAAAGATCCCCTGCAAAGCTATTCAAGACTGTTGGGGAAAGCGAGCGGCCACGAAGGCTGGCACGGCACAAAACGGGGTGGGTTGTGGCCAGCACTATCCCCAGCCGCCTTTGTCTCCCCAGTGGCAATGGTCACAAATCACAACATCCTAGGAGAGGCCCCAGGACTGGTTCAGACATCTCACACGACTGACGTTAGCTATAGCATAGAATCAAACTCGTGTCACTGGGCCGGACTAACCACCCACACATGCCCGCACATGGTGGGCCACATGGCTACGTGTGTAGGTATGGGCAGGGCCGCTACCTCGGCATGCATGTTGGGGATGGAGCCCATGGTGCCGTTCTCGTTCGTGATGTTGTTGGAGCTGTTGTTGGGGGAGCTGGGCCCTGAGCCTGGCGCACTGTTGCACACCGTGGAGCCTGCACGCACACGCACAAAGACAAAAGTCCCCAGATAGACATGCAAACTGTTGGGGGCAAGTGCTGTTACCTGACAACTAAGGCCAGCAAGACGCTCGATGGGGTGGTGTGACGAGAATCATGCCCGGCCGCCTTTGTTTCGCCAGTGCTGATGTGCGCTGGATACACTGCATCCAGTTTAAGTGCTGTTCGTGAGCACCTATGAAGGGCGCCAATGTCTCCCTAGTGGCGATGTTTACACATCGCTCTCGATACTCATTTGAGACTGAGTCGACCTAGGGGAGGCCGAGGACTGGTTCAGATAACAGTCACTGCTGTTGACTGTGAGCGGGAATCTACGTGCTAACCACCGCACTACCGTTTACCCACCCGCACACACAAAAGACAAAGATCTCCCGTATATCCTTAACAGACAGTTGGGGCAAGTGCTGTTAGCGAGCACCCATGAAGGCCAGAACGGCACACGAGGGGGTGGGTGTCCAGCACCATGCCTGGCCGCCTTTGTTTCCCTAGTGATGATGTTTTTATGCACCGCACCAGGTACTCATTTGAGGCTGAGTCGACCTAGGGGAGACCCAGGACCAGTTCAGATAATCGTCACTGAAACACTCATGCACACTCGCACACACAGACACATACGCGCACACACGCGCAAACACATGCACAACAACACCCGCCATTCGCCACTAGGTGGCGGTGGCGCAGACTATGTGCACTTTAACACATGCGCACACACACACTCGCGCGCACCTGTGACGTCCATGGGCCTCTTCTTGAGCGTGGTGACGACGGTGCCGTCCTTGCGCCGCAGCAGGGGGCTGCTCCGCCTCTCCGCCACCTTCTGCTTGAGTCGGCAGCGCAGCTTAAGGTTCGGCTCGGACGCTGTGCACCATCGCGGGAGGGTGGGAGGGGGGGGGGCCGGGCCGGGGGGGGCACACCAACAACACACGAGAGAGCGTGAGCTTGGATGCGAACCCAGGTCCCGATAGTCCGGTGGCATCTCCGCTGACTGCCCGTTTCATTTAGCTGAAACCGAAGATTTGCTGCTCTGCCTGGACTCCCGATGGCATTATGGGTGCCATATCATTATTTACGAGCAGCGAAAGTATATCCACCAAGTGTAGGACTAGATATCGAACTCGGGTCACTGGGCCAGACTAACCACCCACACATGCCCGAGCACTGTGGTCCACATGGCTACGTGTGTAGGTGTGGGCAGGGCCGGCACAGGGCCGGGGCAGGGCTGGGGCAGGGCCGTCTATACGGCACACGTAATTATTTCGAAACGTCTGACTTCCTGTCCCAGGCGCGTTGTCTAAACGTGGGCGTGGATAGCTGACCGCGGGAGGCCGCGGGTGGGGCGCCCGGGGAGACTAGCGGCTCTCTGGCGGGCGGCAGAGCGAGCGCTGCCACACACGTGGGCGCGAGAACAGCAGCGTAGGGAGAATAAAAATTAGATAAAAATAAATGTTTATTTGCGAGCAAGGAGCACGCAGCGCCAGATGTATTTATTGACGAAACGGCGTCGCCTTGGCGTCGTGCTGCGTCGTTGGCGGGGCGGGGGGGGGAAAGACGTCAGCAAGTTTTGAACCAAAATAAAAAAAAGTATGAAACCCAAGAGACGGCACGAGCGTGGAGCACACAGAGTCGTGAGTGCGGTGCACACGAAAACGTGTTTCCCTTTAAATGAAAAGTGCAGTCCAGAAATTATTTACTCAAGCCACTGCTGGCGGAAGGGACTATAGACAGCCCCTATCTCTCTCTCTCTCGAGGATACTGGCCTCCACTCTCGATGAAGGACTTACATTTGTGGAAGAGACTGGAGTTACCCACACTTTACCCCACCTGACCCATTTATACTGTTGGACAAACAAGGACGGGAGCGCATTGCTGAACGATCGATCGTGCAACCTCTCGATCGGAAGTCCAGCAGTTGCCAAGTATTAACAACCAAGAGGGTCATCCTTGAGCCTAAACTAACGAAAGGAAGGTCTCAATTTTAATTATTCGGCCACGGCCGACATGGCTTTCGAAGCGTTGCCGCCGCTGTGGGCCGACCGCCGGGTCTCACCGGTTTTTCTCAGCGGGAAGTCGTCCTTGGACTCGTAGTTGCCGATGTCGGGGTGCTGGCACAGCTGGGTGACGCCGCCCGGCCGCGAGCTGTTCTCAAAAGAGCCGTGCTGTGCCACGCTGTCGGCAAAAGACACGGGGGGGGGGGCAGGGGTGCGAGAGCAACGCGGCGAGTCAGCGGCGGTGCACGGTGAAGTATGATCAAACAAGCTCCAATGTTTGGGGAGTCCCATCTGACAATGTTTTGACAAAGAGCTGTAAATTATTATTATTATTACACACCTCCACACACACACACAGACATCCCCAAACAAACAATGACAAAGATCCCCGTACAGCCTGAACAGACTGTTAGGGCAAGTGCTCTTAGCTAGAAGGCTGGAACGGCACACGAGGGGGTGGGTGGCCAGCACCGCGCCCGACCCCCATTGTCTCCCTAGTGGCGATGACTTCACGCACCGCACCAGGTACTCATTTCAGGCTGAGTCGCCCAGGTACCAGTTCAAATAATCGTCACTGGTGTTGTGTTGGCCACGTTAACCGCTGCACTGCCGCTCCACACATACAGACGCACACACAGACACACGCGCACATACGTACACACATACGCGCGCACGCACACGCACAAACTCACGCGAGCCACAGGCGCTGGTTGTGCGGCAGCGTGTGGTTGATGGCGCCCGTGCTGGGGGTGATGGTGGGGCCGCGCTGCCGCTTGTTGAGCACAAACTCCTGCAGGCGCTGCTTCACCTCCGAGCTCGCGACGGCGCCTGAGACGCCACACAAATATAGAGATCCCCCGTGTAGCCTTAACAGACTGTAGGAGCAAGTGACGTTAGAGAGTAGCACCCATGAAGGCTGGCACGGCACACGAGGGGGTGGGTGGTAAGCACCACGCCCGATCGCATTTGTCTCCACAGAAGCCACTTGCAGCCACTATTAGGAAGCAACTGGAGCTATGCACTTTTAAATCCAGATTGAAAACTCATTTCTTTAGAACTGCTTTGTGTGTGTGTTATTAGCGCAGTTAGCTACGTACGGCGCGAAACAAGTTCAACATACATACAAACAGCACTGATGTTTACACACTACAACCACAGATACTTGATTTAATGCCAAACCGAACGATGGAAAGGGCTCAGAACCGATTCAGGTATCACTCGGCACCAATGTTCGCCGTCGCCGGGAATCTAGCCCAGGTTGCCAGGTTCACAGCGCAGTCCGGCTCTCAAGGTGCTCTCTCGGAGCTCCGCACTGCCGCTACCACGGCAACGCGGCCGTGGCGAGCCGCCCCGCCGCTCACACTCACTCTCTTTGCCCTTCTCCTTGTACTTGAGCGCTTGCAGGTGCTGCTCGCGCCGCTGCTTCTCCTGCAGCTCGGCCTCACGCGCCGCCTCCATCTTCCGCTGAGCCTCCAGCATCTCCCTCTGCCGCTTCAGCGCCATCATCTGCTGCTGCTGCTCCGAGGGACCAGGGGAGAGGAGCGGGGGGGATGAGGTGGGAGAGGGGAGGGGACGCACGCACACGGGCGCACGTGCGCACGTACACACGCAAGCGCACACAAACAGATACACACGCACGCGTCAGCGAAGGACACGGACCGAACAAAAGATGCAAATCTTTCGAGTGCCGTGCTCTCGGGAAGGGCGCTAGGACCAGGGCCTGCACGGAGCCTGCGCCGTGTCTCCCCTCTTAAGTTTTCCCACGTCAGCGAGACCAGCAGCAGCTGGGCCTATTGTTCCAGGAGAAGCCTGCTCAGGGTTCTACTCTTGTTAGCGTGTGGCACGCGCGTTCCACACCTTCACCCAAGCGTATTTACACACCGACACCTGACCGGCGGGCCGTGTTCAATGGGCCCTGGGCCGTTCCAGGAGTCAATGTGGGCTGGCTCCGCACCCTCTGCCAGAGCGCGTGGCAACGCGGCATTAGCCGGGGAGCGGCGGGCAGTGACACAGCTAAGAGGGGTGGGTGGATGAAGCAGGGATGCCACGGTGGCGAAATGTTAACCATCACGCCTGCTATGTAGCAGGAGCTCGTGGGTTAGATTCCGACCCTGACGCCTGCTGTATATTTGGAGTTTACGCGTCTCTCTCCCCGTGGTCACCCGGATTTTTCTCCGTGTCCTCCAGTTTTCCCCTCCACATTTAGAATCGACATCACACGTTTAGAGTATTTGGCTACTGCTCTAAATTTCCACACGACGATCCACTTTGTTGAGCTGTCACTTGTAATGGCCAGGTCGCTTCTGAAAAAATTAACCCGTAAAAACCAATTTTTTTACTATAAATCTTTTATATGCGTGGCGGCTAGAGTCCTCTCGTCCTCTGGCTTGAGATGGCTGCCACCTATGGGTCAGATGATTGCCTGCCACCATTAAGCAATTGGTAATTAAATATTAAAAAAAAAATCCTAAAAAGTGTAAAATTTTGGAATTTTTTTTAATGAAAATAAAGTGTCACGCACAACGAGTCTGTGTGCAAAATGTCAGCTCGATTGGATCACGGGAAGTGGGTTAAAAAACGACCGAAAGATTTGCACGGTCGTAAGCGCGCAAGCGCACAAGCAAGTGAACTTAATATAAAGGATTTAAAAAGAGCTACGCAACTCAGTGGGACCTAACACATGGAAAATAAAAAAAAAGATAAGTCATTTTCAGGGTGAAACCTGCTGAAAAAATAGGGGATGCCTATGTGAGTAAGTTCAGCGCGGGCCCCTACTGGACAGCTCATCGGATTCCTCCAGGATGAATCAAGATTCCGAGCGGGTGGGAGGGGGAGGGGGGCAGAGGCACTCTCACCCTGGCGCCCACCTTGATGTGCTCCTGCAGCTGCGCCTCGTGCTGCCGCGCAAGTTGCTCCTGCTGCTTGTGGAACTCGGCGAGCAGAAGCTGCTTCTGGATCTGCTGCTGCTGCTTGAGCGCCTGCAGTTCGTGCTGCAGGTCCTGCTCGTGCGGGAGGCCACCCGGGGTCGCCGGCTGCGCCTGCTGCTGCTGCTGCTGCTGCTGGGGTGGCGAAGATGCCGCCGAGGAGGGCAGCTCGGCACCGATGATGACGATGGCGCCGCCACCGCTACCGCCCATCCCGGTTTCGCCGCTGCTGCCCCCCGCGGAGGCGAGGACCCCCCCGACGCCCGGCATGGAGGAGAGGGCGCGGAGGCCGAGGTTGGGTTGCGTGGACAGGGACTGGCTCACCTCCACTGCGCACGCGGAGACAGCGACACCAAAGGTTTCGCATCCCGTTTAGACTTGTGAATCGTCAGGGCAAAGCGCTGTTTGCGAGCACCCGTTAAGATGACGCGGTAGTGCCGGCCAGCGGCCAAGCACGACCACCTTCGTCTCCCCGGTGCTGAAATGTATACACCGCGTCAAGTGCTAGTTTGAAGCCGAGTCAATTTAGCAGAGGCCCCCGGCGAAAGTTCGGATACCATTAGCCACGTTTGCCACGGCTGGGAATCGAGCTCCCGACACATACACACACGCACGTATGTGCACACGCGTGCACGCGTACAGCATACCGTTTTTTTTCCCACCGCCAACCCACACGCAGTTGCGCCAATTGTCTATCAACAAACAGGACGAACACACATTTAAAACAAAAGACCTCCCCACCCCCGCCACTGTAAGCCTCATTAATTCCTAAGAAAATAGATTTTTGTACGACGAATTCTTCAGCGGTCATGCCCCATCGCATACCCGGGCGTCGCGTTAAGACGAAGAGAGAAAGTCGATTCGGAGCACGCACCACGTCCGACGGGCAGTGACGCACACGCGCCCGTCCACGCGCATGCAAGCGCTTACGCACGCCCGCCCGCGTTCTTTAAAAAAGACAAAAACGATGAAAGCCCCCGGAAGGAAGGGCGGTAACGCGGAGTGTGTGAAGGTTCATCCTCAAGAGCGGGAATCCGAGACGTTGCGCAACGATGAAAAACATGCGCATTTGTTGCGACGGAGGGTCACGAGCAGAGAACATGCATCCGGTGAGGCGCCACGGTGGCTAGGAGATGTTAACTACCTCGCCTGGTCTACAGGAGGTCATGGGTTCGATCCCGACCCTGACGCCTGCTGCTGTATATTTGGAGTTTGCGTGTCTCTCTCTCTCGTCATCATCACGGTGGCTAGGAGATGTTAACTACCTCGCCTGGTATACAGGTCATGTGTTCCATCCCGACCCTGACGTCTGCTGTATATTTGGAGTTTGCGGTATCTCTCTCTCTCATCATCATCATGGTGGCTAGGAGATATTAACTACCTTGCCTGGTATACAGGAGATCATGGGTTCCCTCCCGATCCTGACGCCTGCTGTATATTTGGAGTTTACGGTATCTCTCTCTCTCTCTCTCATCATCATCACGGTGGCTAGGAGATTTTAATTACCTCGCATGGTATATATGATGTAGTGGGTTTGATCCCGACTACGATGCCTGCTGCTGTATATTTAGAGTTTGTGTGTCTCTGTCCCCGTGGTCGCATGGATTTTTCTCCGGGTCCTCAGGTTTTTCCCACCACATTTAGAATCGACATCGCGCATTTAGAATATTTGGCTGCTTTACAATTTTACACGATAGGCCAACAACAACAAGTTGGCCCACAGCTCAGTTGGTCATTACCTGGTCAAATAAATTGAGATAAAGAATTTACTCGTTCGCTGACGGATAAGACTAGCGAAGTTACGACAGCCGAGGGAGGCACCGGGCTGAGGGGTGCAGCGTGAACCCCTGGTCAGCCGAGTCTTCATCCAGCAGCGGATAATGAGAACCCCAAGTACCATGGCAGCGTAAAAACAAAAAGTGCTCCCGCAATGTGTGGTGGTCATGCTCAATGTCGGTCCTGAATCTGTCGTGGAATGTCCACGTTCCTATGGCAGAGACCACTTATGTCTCTTAACACAACGATCGCTTTTAAACTCGCACCAAAGGCGGAAGCTTTTCCGGACAGTGCCAATTTCACTGACTGACCAGGGGGGAGCCTAGGTGTTAAATTGAAGATAATGATGATGATGACGACAAAGATAACGATGGCAATGGTAATATCCTGGGGATGATCATGACGATGAGAATGCAGAGTTGACCCCGGCTGGGTCGTGAGCCCGCACGTTCACAACTGGCAGGCCGCGCTGCATCCTGGCCAGAAGGACCGATGATGACATGCCCTACTTTTAAAGTGGAAGGCGCGCGCCCGCCGTGAGTCATGGGTGCGGACGACGAGTGTTTACTTCGTTAATTTGACCGTTGCAGTTCCTAGGCCCGGGTGCTGCTTACAAATTCTGTTCAGGCGCCTCTGCAGGTGTTTTTTTTTTAAGCCTGCATGCTGCCTGCACGCTGCCTGCACGCAGTTGAAGGGGGTGGGAGGCACTCGCTCAGCATTCTCTCGGCGTGCGTGTTCGTGCACGCGTCGCGCCCCGTGCTGCAGTGCACGACGCACCGGGGCTTTTGCTTATTTTCTTTTTTTGTCTCTACCCCCACACCCAACCCACGCCCCCCGACGTTGACCCGATCGTTCGTTCTGGCGGCGTCACGTGGCCACGGGACGGCAGGATCCGTTCGGATCTCTCGCACAGCAGCGCGGACTCATCCTGCGGAAGTGTGCGCTGCAGAGCTACCTCCGACATCCCTTCAAGTCGCCTCTGGCTCGCACTGTGGGGGGGCGGCACTTTCCTACCCTCCTGACCTCAGAGAGTAATGATTGCCTTCGTGACATTCACAAAATGAATACGTATGCATGTGGAACTTCTGCCGCAACAAACTAAATACAAAAAGCAGGTCTAAAAAAAGTGAGTTTTAATCTATATTTAAAAGTGCACAACTCCAGTGGCTTCCTAATATCGGAAGGAAGAGTGTTCCAGATATGTTAATTCTCAGAGATGAAATATAGCCCAGAGTGGTTACTGGAAGGCCATCAACTCACTACACTAGAGAACCCAGTCGCATCACAGGCAGTGGCAGAAACCTGTGTTCGAACCCAGGATTCTAAGCTGGCTTGGCACGATGACCCCTGTGCCATGAGGCCATGTCCTACACGATGTACCGGCACCACTGCTGCAGCTTAAGAGCCACGTACACTTGCCCCTGTGGGTCCATGAATGTGGCGTTTATTGACGATAATAACCCACTCAAATAATTGGGACCAATTACAGAGGAATTACACATTCGTGAACTCCTCTACATGTCTCCAACCAATCTGAATGCTCGCATTAAATCTCTGAACACTTTCCTCCTACGCAAGGCATCACTTTCGCAGCAAATAGGTTGGCTCCGATTAGCACGGTCGGCTATGCGCGGTGCGAAAGAAGTTTAACCTACATGCATACGAGGAGGGCCGTTACAAATCTGTGAAGCATCTAAATATCGATCGCCTTGCACATTGCGATGAGGACTACGATGATGATAACAGTAGCTTTAGGTTTGACATAGCGCCATGCATGTCCGTGAATTGAACCCGGTTCACAGCGAGTTAAAAGCCATTCACCCTCTACCCCTTCCGGACATCCACAAACGACAAAGATCCCCCGTATAGCCTTAACAGGCTGTTGAGGCAGGAGCTGTAAGTGAGCACCTATGAAGGGCAGCACAATACACAAGGGGGTGGGTGGCCAGCACCACACTCGGCCACCTTTATCTCCCCTGTGCTGATGTTTACACACCACTTTAGGTACTCATTTGAGGCTGAGTCAACCTAGGGGAGTCCCAGGACCGGTTCAGATCATTTTAACTGGTGTTGGTGGCCGTGAGCGGGAATCAAACTCGCGTCGCCCGGTTTGTAGCGTAGCGTGTAAACCGCTACACTACAACAGCTCCCCACGTACACCCACACACACACACACGTGTTTCCCAAAAAGTCTGTCATTTTAAACCTGGTATGTGTGCGTGCGTGTACGCCGTCTCCCGCGATGTTTATTCTCCCCAGATTTCCCCACGTAATGGATGTGACAAGTTCTCAACTCACAAACGCAAAATGAACCCAAGGTGCAAATTGAAACCCCGAAAGAAAGCAAGTTTCTAAAAATACCGAAAATAAACATCATTTTCTGAATTACCAACCCGCCCTCCACGCCCTCCTCCAACTGGGAGCAAGCGCACCGCACAGCTGATTAGCGCCGCGCCACGCCGCGTCGATGGGGCTGTGGGGGTCGTGACGATGACGGGGGCGCGCTGGTGGCTTGTGGGAGCGTTGACACGCGACACTGCGATTGTGGTTTGCTCCGTCACTCCGAGGCCATCAAAGGTTCATATTCATCTGGTCGAACACCATATGAGACGAGGCTCCAAAGAAAGCTGTCTCTGGTGTGGACCAATCAGTTTCAAAGACAATGCATAAATTACCAGAGTATTGTGTTTTTGTTTGCATTTGACTGCAAGTATTGCGGTTAATGTAGACATGATTCCTTGCAAAAGGTGTCAGTTTTGTTGCCAGAAAAAAAGGGGAAAAACCCTATTGGTAAACCGGCATCTTTCTTCATCCTTGCGGTGAGGAATCCGCAAACTCCTCCAGGCCCCCCCCCCGCCTCCTGAAACGATGTAGGAACTCGCCCGAGTAAAGCGTCAGCCATCCTGACGGTTGCTAACTTCTCACAAACTTTGGCCTTCTCATTTTCATCAACTCCAGTGCGACGATGGATTGAGTCAGGACCCCCCCCTCCACCCTCCCTTCCCGAACCAGGAATTCAACTCACAACCTTTTTTGATTCGCGAGTCTAATCTTTGCAACCGCAGCAGCAACGTGATTAGGTACAGCTCTCAAGTTTTTTTTCTTCTTCTTCTTGGTTCTTTCGGTAAAGTCACGTAGAAGGGAAGTAATAAAAGAATAAAAATAAAACATAATAAAATAATTATCACGACGTTTCGGCCACAACGCAAGCAGCCGTCCTCAGGTGAAACCAGGTCTGTCGAGGCGACAGCGTCTGAATTATTTTATTATGTTTTATTTTTATTATTTTTATTATTTTATTATTTTATTACTTCCCTTCTACGTGACTTTACCGAAAGAACCAAGAAGATGAATCCCTGCAGTCACGAAAGCTTTAAATCGAAATTTAGCTCTCAAGTTATTATCTTGACCTTCGACCCCCTCCCTCTTGCCCACTCTGCCTCTTAAACAACAAAATTACGCATTCGCTCCGTACGTTCGGTTGAACTTCTCGCGCACCGCACGTAGCACAAACCGTGCTCGCTAACCCTCGATGCGTGACCTCACCCCCGTCATTCGCACGGCGTTTCGAGATCCGACGCGTCTTGAGCAACAAAACCCTCAAGAGCAGTCACGGTCACACCTCTTTGTCATCGACGACCGCCGAGATTAGCAGCTTGCAGGCGCCAGGCGCGACCGGCTGTGGCCATGGTGGGTGGCTGGGTGGTTCGTGCCTTCGAGCAGCGGTGGCGTAGCCGCGAGTTGGCATCGGCCTTCGCACACTCTTTGAAGATCCCTCCCCCACCGGCCGCTTCAAAGCCCGGCAGCTGGGCCGCTCCGGTGCAGTTGCACCGCCTGCACTCTTCTCGGTAGCTGGCACAAACTGATCCGTGGGACGCTTCGTAAGTCCCGTGGGCCGCTGCGTAAATGCAGGTGTGCGGAATTTTTTTTTTAACACTTACAATGGGACTCTCGTTTTTAATGGGAAAAGAACGGAAAATGCACTGCAACATGATAACGAATGTGATGTTAATAGCTTGAAAAAGTCAACGAGTCTCCCACTTGTTCGCCAGCGTTGTCAACGCGTGGCCTGGAATCTTCTCCAGGTGGTCTCCAAAGCCCGGAACCGCTTTTCTCGTGGTATTGTTGCAAATTCTCAGAAGTGTTAAACACATTTTGAAGCACCCTGAATACGAGTCACCGCTGACCAATCTGAAACCATCGACCCGCTCCCGCTACATTAGTTGACAAACCCAGTTTAATCATCTATGCAGCTCCAAGGGATCTCTGTGTGAGTCTCAAGATCTCTGCATCAGTCTATGGATTTCCGTGTGAGTCTCAGGATCTCTGCATCATTCCATGGATCTCTGTGTGAGTCTCAGGATCTCTGCATCAGTCTATGGATCTCCGTGTGAGTCTCAGGATCTCTGCATCAGTCTATGGATCTCTGTGTGAGTCTCAGGATCTCTGCATCATTCCATGGATCTCTGTGTGAGTCTCAGGATCTCTGCATCAGTCTATGGATATCCGTGTGAGTCTCAGGATCTCTGCATCGGTCTATGGATCTCCGTGTGAGTCTCAGGATCTCTGCATCAGCCTATGGATCTCCGTGTGAGTCTCAGGATCTCTGCATCAGTCCATGGATCTCCGTGTGAGTCTCAGGATCTCTGCATCAGTCTATGGATCTCCGTGTGAGTCTCAGGATCTCTGCATCAGTCTATGGATCTCTGTGTGAG
>CM025669.2:1091903-1105799 GCA_014621495.2 Entosphenus tridentatus
CCCCCCCCATCTGCTAACATTTACAGAATCTTGTTTTCGTCTAAGCCTTCTACTACACAGGAGCCGAATGACGTCGCGATGGGAGACGCACGGCAAGTTGGGCACCTACCACCCTTCCTCCATCCCGTCGAAGACGTCAAATTATTTGGGCCAGGACATTTTGCCTCTCATTGCATCCGACTCGATTACATTCCTCGCGCTTTCACTTGTTCCATACGCCGTGTGTGCACACACCAATAAATACAACGACAAAGATCCACCTTTGTATAGCCTTCACGTGCGCCTTTTGGCGTCATCTGGTCCAACACCATGTGAGACTAGGCTCTAAGGAAAGCTGTCTCGGGTGTGGACCAATCAACTTCAAGGACAGTGTTTTTTGTTTGCATTTGGACTGCAGGTATTGTGGTCTATGCAAACGTGACTCCTCGTAAAAAAAGGTGTCAGTTTTGTTGCCAGATAAAAGGGTAAAAAAACAATTATCAATTACCTTCACGGGCTGTTGGGGCACCTACGAAGGCCGGCACGGCACACGAGGGGGTGGGTTGCCAGCACCACGCCCGGCCGCCTTTGTCTCCCCAGTGGCAATGTTTACACACCCCACCGGGCACCCGTTTGAGGCTGAGTCGATCTAGCAGAGGCCCAGGACCGGTTCAGATAATTGTCACTGGTGTCGGTGGCTGTGAGTGCAAATTGAACTCGGGTCGCCGGGTTCGTAGCGCAGCGTGATAACTGCCACACCACCGCTCCCCACACAATCACGCACACACACACATGAGAGTATTATTACATTTATTTCACCTACTTTGCCCCGTTAAAAGTTTGTATGCAGTCGTGGTTGGTGGATCAGGGAACCTTGCATCAAGCGCCCCACCCGCAATGACTGCGATAAAATCTTTGCGACATCAATCCCCCCAGTGTGACCTCCTTTGCCCTGGATCCTATCGGATTTTCAAAGCCGTTTAATTTATTTCTTCCCGCACGCACGAGAGCGTGAGTTTGAGTGAGAGCGTGAGCAAGAGCATGAGCAAGAGCGTGAGAGCGTGAGCAAGATTGAGAGCGTCAGAGAGTGAGTGTGAGAGCGTGAGCAAGATCATTAGCAAGAGCGTGAGAGCATGAGCAAGATTGAGAGCGTCAGAGAGTGAGTGAGTGAGTGCATGAGCGATAGCTTGAGTGCTTGAGAGCGTGAGAGATAGCGCGACCGCGAGCGTGAGAGTGAGCGATAGCATGAGCGCGAGCGAGCGTGAGAGTGAGCGAGAGCGTGAGAGAGCGTGAGAGTGAGCGAGAGCGTGAGAGAGCGTGAGAGTGAGCGCAAGCGTGAGCGAGCGTGAGAGTGAGCCAGAGCGTGAGAGTGAGCACGAGCGTGAGAGTGAGCGATAGCGTGAGCGCGAGCGAGCGTGAGAGTGAGCGAGAGCGTGAGAGAGCGTGAGAGTGAGCGAGAGCGTGAGCGAGCGTGAGAGTGAGCGTGAGCGAGCGTGAGAGTGAGCGAGAGCGTGAGAGAGCGTGAGAGTGAGCAATAGCGTGAGCGCGAGCGAGCGTGAGAGTGAGCGAGAGCGTGAGAGCGTGAGAGTGAGCGAGAGCGTGAGAGAGCGTGAGAGTGAGCGAGAGCGTGAGAGAGAGTGCGAGCGTGAGAGAGCATGAGAGTGAGCGCGAGCGTGAGAGAGCGTGAGAGTGAGCGCGAGCGTGAGAGAGCGTGAGAGTGAGCGAGAGTGCGAGAGAGCGTGAGAGTGAGCGAGAGTGCGAGAGAGCGTGAGAGTGAGCGCGAGCGTGAGAGAGCGTGAGAGTGAGCGAGAGTGCGAGAGAGCATGAGAGTGAGCGCGAGCGTGAGAGAGCGTGAGAGTGAGCGAGAGTGCGAGAGATAGCGAGAGCGATAGCGTGCAAGTGAGAAAGTGAAAGTGAGAGTGTGAGCGAGCGTGTGAATGTGAATGAGTGTGAATGAGAGTTGGCCACGAGGACTTAATCGCGAGCACAAGAATCACGGGCGGCTCAATTAAAATGAACATCACCAATTCCCATTTTAATGGAGGTAGAAAATAAACTATCAAAAGCCCAACTTTAGCTGCAGCAGAATTAAGATATTACACACGCACTACACAATATGCACGGGTACACACTTTGCCTTCATTGGCCTTTCATCGGCTCGCTCATGCCCGCACACTCTCTACAATCTCGAGACAAGTCACGTACGCGCAGCACCATTAAAGAACATAAACACACGACATTTTTACCAAAATGGTAGAAGAGCCCACGGGCTAATCACTCGCACATGTTACGAGCGGCGGTGAGAGCCACGATTCACTCACTCACTCACTCCATTCATTCATTAAATCATTCGTTCGTTCGTCTCGAGTCTTTTACCAAGAGACACAAACGAGATACCAGCGAGACCCCTTCCAGCGACGTCCTCCACTGGCGGGGTCACAGGGTCGTCACGGGGTCGTCACGGAGGCAACGGCCAGGTAAGGCACTCATCATCGCGCCGCGTGCGTCACCGCCGCACGCAGCTGCGAACGCCGCTGGTTCCCCGCGTCCGCCTCGCAATAGCAGCAAGGGGAGCCAGGACTGCGATTCGCAACCTCGGATCCCATCCTCAAGCTCAACAGTTTGGCCTTCCGCTTGCTGGTTGACCACCTCTTGTTGGCATCTCATACAGCAAGACACGACGACGAAGGCGACCGCTACTGCTGTTGGGGCACCACGTTCACGAGATGTTAACTCCCTCGCCTGGTATACAGGGGGTCGTCGATTCGACCCCTACCCTGACGCCTGTTGTACATTTGGAGTGTGTGTGTCTCTCTCTCCCCGTGGTCGTGTCAATTTTTCTCCGGGTTCTCCGGTTTTTCCTTCCACATTTACAATCGACGCGCGCGTATTTGCCCGTGATAAATGTCCACGTGATCAGCCACGTCGCTGAGCTATCATTTGTGATGCCCAGGTCGCTTCTGCAGCTCAGTGGAGCCTCATCTTGGTAAAATAAATATAGCCAATAGTTGAAATCGCAAAACTGTTGGTGACACCGGTAACAACGGCTGCCGAATTGTTGAAAGCCGCCCGTCCAGCCGTCACACTTTCAACTCAATGCCGGCAGTCCCAGGAACGACCGAGACCCCCCCCCCCCCCCCCCCAATACAAGCATCAAAAAGTTCTCCCCCTTCTCCAAACCGCACACGCGCAGCCAGCCCCTCCACGCGCGTCCGCTTCCCTCGAGAGAGCGAGCGACGCAGCGGTGACAGCTAGAACGGCCCGGAGGCGGCCGCCGCCTCACCGCCATCTGCGAGTCGCTGAGAGTGAGCACGAGCGTGGGCACGGCAGCGGGCAACGGTAGGACGAAAGGCGAAGAGAAACGGGTGCGTTCGGAGGATTGCAGGCCATTCGTAACCCGACATCTGCGGCCAACGGGAGAGCAACCGCAAGTTTTTTTTATTGTTTGTGACGTTCTGACCCCCCCCCCCCACTTGTATAAAAGTATATTCTGATATTCTTTCGCGCCTTACGAAGCCATCCATGCTCATCGAAGGTGCGGGCACAGCAGCGAGATGGTGCCGAAGCCAGGGCCGACGTTCATTTCACGCAGACGTGGGCTGCGTAACTACAAGGTCGTCCCTCCCATTGTGAAGCAGCGGCGACGTCTCGTTGAGCCCTCACTCAACACAGCACGTGTCGGCTTTCACTGGCAAAACATCACGATTCATAACCGATTTCTTCTCGGGGCAGAGCGTGCGCGTACGATGACGTCAATTAGAGCTGTGAGCCCTCCACCACCCGACACACCGCCAAACCAAGCAAGCTGCAACGTGGACAAACGTGCCCCGCCGGAGAGCTACGGACGACGTTTCGCCGGGAGGTCAACATCCAGCGTCGTCAGGTGTGTGCCGAGCAAGCGAGAGCCCGGACGTCGAGCGACTGCTGCTTCCTGCCCCGGCCCGCTGAAAATCCGACAACAGGCGGGCAGAGGTCGCAACCGGGTACCCGATACCCGTACCATACCCGATACCCGGCTACCCGTACCAGGCCGGGTACGGGTACGGGTAGCCGTTTGCGACCCTGGTGCGGCCGGGTACGGGTAGGCCGTGAGTCACTGGTGAGTAACCGTTTGTCACTCATTTCGGGTAGGGTACGGGTAGGAAACGGGTACCCGTACCCGGCCGGGTATGGGTACGGGTACCCGTTTGCGACCCTGGTGCGGCCGGGTACGGGTACGGGTAAGGAATCAAAACCCGTTTGCGACCTCTGCAGGTGGGTGGGCGGCTGCAACGGCTTCCGTGGCGCGGTGAGAAAAACGCTCTTCCTCGCCGTTTACACGGCTACGCAAAAGTGTGACGGCGCAAGCGGCGCACGCGTCGGCTGGTGGCACACGAGAGAAGAAGAAGGAGGAGAAATCGACATCGCCAGCCATGGTCTATCCACTGCTGGATGAGGTCCTCCTCCGAGCCGTCGCCATCTCTCACAGCCCCGCGACGCTAACAACAATCCATCTGGCTCCTGCGCACGAGAGCTGATCTCATCGTGCCATCTGCATATCGTTAAATCATAAATACGTTACTATGATTATGGGAGTATTGGGAGTATTGTATTATTTGAAGAAAAATGTTTAAAGATAAATACTACACGAAAATAATTAGCTGCAGCTGTGCTTGTGTTTGCAAGCCTTGCGTTGCCACGGTTTCTCCAGACCAAAACGACTCATTTTAGACCCCTATGATTACGTGACTTGCCCAGGATGCGAGTAACCACTGAAGATCCCTACGATTCCGTGACTTGCCCAAGATGAGAGTAACGACTGGGCAACGTGCAGGGACTCGCGGGGGTAGCTGGAGGAGAGGGCCTTGTGGCTCGTGGAGTCGCGCGTTCGCTCCTTTTACAAAGCGATGATGAAAAAAAAAACATCGCGCAAAAGAATCAACGCACCACCCTTTGCCGCCACGGAGAAAAAAAAAACGTGGCCAAAAAATATAACGAACAACTAACAAGTCCCCCTGCTTGCTACACGGATTGCGGCACGCCGAATTACCGCAGGGCAACGCGGCTTCCACCACATTTTCCAGTACGGTCGGGGGGTTTTTCTCTCTCCCTTCTAACCATGAAAACTCCAGCCACACACCGGCGTCTACATGAAACAAAACAAACGGAAAGTTTGCCACTGAATAATAATGTAGCCCTGTAGCCCAGTGAGACGCAAGCGGTAGGGCACACAGGGCCACGTGTTTCACAAGGCTAATGTCGCTGTGTCTATCGCTACGCACAGGCGCGCACAGACACCAACACAACAAGAAGCCACACACACACACAGCAACACAAATCTTTTTAGCCGTCTGCTGGGTATGTGCTCATGCATCATTACATCGATAAAATGTTAAACGTAACAATTTAAATCACGAACATCTTCTGCGAAATAAATGATAATTATCATGATAATTATCACTTATCATGATAATTATCATTTATTTTAATGAAAATTACCATAATTATAATAATATAACGGTAGTGGCACAAGTAGAGCGTTCACAGCATTGCACTTTTATCTTTATCTCGACGTGCAGACTAAACGCTTAACAACGATCAAACTTTTATTTATTTTACCAGGTAAGGCCCACTGAGCTCTATCGTTCTTTGTCAAAAGCGACCTGGCCATCACAAATGACAGCTAGAACGAAGTGGCTGATCACGTGTAAATGTATAGCAGCCAAATATTTAAAACGCACGTCGATTCTAAATGTGGAGGGGGAAAAAAAGATGACCCTGGAAAAAATCCACACGCACACAGGGGGAGAGAGAAAGAGAGACGCAAACTCCAAATAAACAACAGGCGTCAGGTTCAGGATTTAACCCACGACCTCCTGCATACCAGGCGAGGGAGATGACATCTCCGAGGCACCGTGGCACCGCTGTTGTGCCATGTTGGGGAGGATTCAATGGGGCCGTGGAATCGGTGACCAGGCTGAGATCAGCAAACTCGCTATGCTTGAGAACCTCGATCTAAATCACGGGGCCGCTGAAACCCGGAATTCGAGCCCCAGCATATCACCCAGTGTCGACTCGGCTCCCCCGAGCCTCCGCTCGACACGGTTTTTGTTGTTGTTTTAAAAACAGCGTCGGCACCCCCCCCACCTCCCCGCTTGCTGTAAAGGTCTCTACCCAGCATTCCCCTCGTCGCCCTCGCTGAGATGCGGTTTGTTTCAACACTCGCCGGGGGGGGGGGCGGGCGACGCGGCGCACCGTAAACGGACGCCAATTACTCGGGATTAGGGTCACACGTTTTTACACAACGCCATCTACGGAGCGTGCCCTGCCGCCGCATCTCCGCCGCCACGGCCATATTGAGCGCGCCGCCAGCGACG
Source organism: Entosphenus tridentatus (assembly GCA_014621495.2). NCBI lineage: Eukaryota > Metazoa > Chordata > Hyperoartia > Petromyzontiformes > Petromyzontidae > Entosphenus > Entosphenus tridentatus. Next base: position 1,098,239 of record CM025669.2, read on the forward strand.
TGATTAACGCCGCTTTATTTAGGCAGCCCGGCGGAGGAGGAGGAGGCTGGGGGGGGGTCGCCGTTACGGCGATTAAGTCGTAACGACGCGTTGTTCAATGCCGAGCGTTTGGCCCGTGCCAAAGAACACCACGACGGGATGGTTGAAGGCACGGCAGCGGCAGCAGCAGCGGCAGCAGCAGCGGCAGCAGTGGCAGCAGCGGCAGCAGCAGCACAGCGATTGCTCGCTCACACGACTTGCTAGCAGAAGGCCCTTTTGGAGGGTGGATTTTGGCCTACTCTTTCCGTGCTGGCGAGATGTCTCAGAGGAGGTTTGGAGCAGGCACACTTTACCCCACCACACGTGACTTGCTGGGTGGACAGAGGTGGTGCGGGGAGGGAGGGATGGTGGGATTTAAGAAACTTGCCTAATTGTATCAACTACCACGCCGGGAGATGGGACCACAGGATTCAAATTCCAGAGCGTTCTCCATTGCGCCATGATGGCATCCCGTACAGAGACCGAGGTTGGATGATAATACGGGGCCCTATCTTTTGATGAGAGAACAAATGCAAGTTAGAGCGGTCACAAGAGACTGCGTGCCATTTGTTGTCCTTCCCCCGCACCTCCGATTAGCATGGTTGGCTACGTATGGTGCGAAAGAAATTCAACATAGGTACGTGAATAAAGTTAAGTGGGCTTGGGCGGGCCGATGGCCGGTGGGTCGAGACTAATGATGGGCTGGCTGACAAACAAGCAGGATAAAAAAACGAACCTTTTGATTTTACCAGGTAAGGCCCACTGAGCTAAGCAGCCATTTTCCAAAATCGACCTGGCTATCACTAATGACAGCTCAACGAAGTGGCTTATCGAGTGGAAATTTAAAGCAGCCAAATATTCTCTGTGCATGTTTCTAAATGTGGAGGGAAAACCCAAAGGACTTGGATAAAAATCCACGCAACCACAGGGAGAACACGCACACTCACTCCTGGGATCGAACCCACGACCTGCTGCGTACCAGGCGAGGTAGTTAACATCGTGGCACCCCAAGGAGATCACGCGCCCTAGAGGATGCCCACTGTGGAAACGAAGCGATCGTATCAGCTCGCGTGAAGCTGCCAGATGGATTTGCTGTGTTTCAGGATCAGGAGAGATAATTGCCTCATACAATTTTCAGCCGGTTGGATATGTTCATTGGTGAAGCATTAGTAAAAACTGTACACGCAAGTTTTCGCCACACTACATCACGATTCACAATTGATGTTTGGGTCAGGTGGCGTGAGTCACGTGGAGGAGGGTGTACAACACACGATGGTAATTTACTCACGCGATATGACCCAAAAATCTGTTACGAATAACAAAATGTGCGGTAACTGTACAAGATTTCCCAAAATATATAAAAACACACATGGTATTAATAGTATATATAGTATATATTTATTTATTTTTCATTGAAGAGGATTGTATGTTTTTATGTGTATGAGTATGATGATGGCGCTTTGAGTAGCAGGTTTGACTTGACTAAAAGTAATAATACTGTCCCTCAAGATAATAGTAACAGTACGTGGCCACCTTGGATTTACCCAGCATTCTGTGCACTCTATGAACACCTGTGCAATAAAAATTCCATTCCCTCTCGCGACCAACACTTGGCTATTTTCACATTCGGAATTGCACGTTCGAGTGCCTAAAACGTGCAAGTAAACACATTCACCCACTCAAAATGACATCAGCATAATCATCATCACCAAAGATCCCCCATATAGCCTGAATAGACTGTTGGGGAAGTGCAGTTGGCGAGCATCTATGAAGGCCGGCACGGCACACGAGGGAGTGGGTGGCCAGCACCACGCCCAGCCGCCTTTGTCTCCCCAGTGGTAATATTTACACACCCCACCAGGTACCCATGAGTCGACCTTGGGGAGGCCCAGGACCGATTCAGATAATCGTCACCGGTATTGGCCATGAGCAGGAATCCAACTCGGGTCGCCAGATTCATAGCGCAGAGCGCTAGCCGTAACAATTACCGCCCCCCCCCCCCACATCACCATCACCACCATCACAGCCATCGATATCGCAACAGTCATACCCGTAACAGTTAAACAACGTATCTGGCGACGCTACGTTGGCAGCGGTGGACACGAGCACAAGTAAATAAAACAAAAACCTCAAACGCATTCGTCAATATAAGACCAGTGTGGCCTCAATAGGAAACGTACACAACAGTTGACATTCCCGGCAAATGGCCCTTCATCACAGCACACACAAAGAGTGAGCGGAGAGATTAGGGTGTCAACTCCCGCTCAGCAAAGCACGTTTGTTAAAATCGCCAAGGACCAATTTCATCGCGATGGGCTCCGGGTCTGGTTGCGCACGCAGCAATTGATCACACGGCATTAATCGCGTCGGTTTCACGTTTCGCCGTCTTCAGACGGAATTACATTTACGCGCGGGTTTATATTCCCGAATGTCGAGAGCTCGTTTAAAGAAACAAAAACAACCACGTCGCCGTTATATACCGGGTTCCAAAAAATAAGAAGAAAGCAAACGGCGACGAATCAAAGCTTGCGCTAGAACAACAACAACAACAACAAAATTTGGCAAATTTATAAAGAGTAGGGAATGGCCCAAAAGACGGTGGCGTTCAGGGACATTTGGCCCCAGATGGAGAGAACAGGGCCGACCCAAATCGGGCAGCAAAACCCGACGTCCAAAAAACATTCCCGTCCAATGTTAAGCGGCAGCGAGAGCAAACAAAAACGCTCGGCGATGAAATCCACAGCTCCAGAGTAGAGCTACCCCGCTTATCCGAGGCCCTATCATCACCCGCGACTTCTCATATCCACAGCGACCCCAAATCAATGCACGGAAATTGGGCGCATTTATCTGCGAGTCTTCCGAGAATTTGCGCTTTTTTAGCTGGGGGCAGGGGGGAAAGGGGTGTGGGGGTTGATGATTCGTTCTATAATCTGTTTACCCGTGGGAAACCGTGTGCGGATATCGGGAGCTAAATTTGCGGTTAGGTTCGGACAGCAGAATCGGCCAAGAGTATGAAATTATCGCACCTCCGAGTAGCATAGATGATTACGTACGGTGCGAAAAATGTTCAACACACGTACATACACCGCACCTCTGATCAGTAGGGTTGGCTATGTATGGTGCGAAAGAAGTTCGACACACGTACATACACCGCACCTCCGATCAGCACGGTTTGCTACGTACGTGCGAAAGAAGTTCAACGTACGTACGTACAACATACACGCATAATCGGTGGCATTCCTCCACAGGAGCGCGAGGTCTCGCACATCTGCCGGGACTAAATCTAAACAGAGCAAGTGTAAGCAAGCGTTGTAAACGAGGCCAGGCTATAAGCGGGCACGAGTGCACGTGCCAGCCCACGTGCGTACATGCACGTGTGTGTGTGTGTGTGAGACTTGTGTTTAGACGTGCGGACGTGAACACACAATTCCTGCCACTGCATTCATTCAGTCATAATTGAGGCACTGAATTTAATTCAGTACCGCAAGCCAACAGAGGAGCTGTGGCACGGTACCGCGATGAACCCGAGTTCGATTCCTGGCCCACGGCTAACACCAGTGGCGAGCGATATCTGAACCAGTCTAGGACCCCCCCCCAACCCCCCTTCTCCAAGTACAGGACAACAATCGATGTTGCTGCACAACTCTCTGCTGCTGACCACAGAGCCCCGCAGAAGCTGCATCAGCAGCAGCAGCAGCATCATCATCATCAGCAGCAGCAGCAGCGGTATCATGTTGTGTGTTTACTCTCCAACACACTGGTGTGCTGTAGCAGTAACTAATTCGCACTTTTCGTTGACGTGACAAACCTTACTAATCGGCTGTGTCGGGTGATGGAACATTAACGACACATCGACACTTAGGCGATCTAACCTAAGAAATCTTTATTATGGGCAGCATCATCAGCAGCATCAGCCTATCACAACCCGTTGTGCTGGGTGGTCTACCATCTAAGCACCGTGCAGGATCAAGCTACGCTTAGCTTCCGAGATCGTACGATATCCCGGGTGATTTGGTCACAGGCGCGAGAAATTATCAGGAGCCAAAATCAACGGCGGCTCTGTACAAAATACAAAGTGCTGACACACACACACAATGCGTTACATTTTTCGTTCCCCCGAAAGTTGCGACGTACGAAACGTACATGCAACTCAAGAAACGCAAAAGCGTACGGAAATACGCGCAAACTCAGAAACGCGACAGCGGACGTACGTACATCCTCAGTTGTACTAACGTACTCACGTCCGCTATCGCGTTGAGCAGATGTTCCAGTTATCTGTGGGACCACACAGATACGACGACGTTGAACCCGTCGCACCCGACGGCCTCTCTTAGGCGGCCTCCAATCGGCCACCGGCCACCCGCCGGCACAGCGCAGCCACTCAGCTCGGCTCCGACGCGCTCCCTTGAACGTAGCCCGTACGTCGCACGGCGACGAGCCGGGGGCCAACAGAGCGTCACCGCGAGTTCGAGGACGAGCGAGTCGCGGAAACGCGGAGAGAAGAGCCAAGCACAAGAGAGAGAGATGTCCTTACTTGTGGTCACCATTACAGGCAAAACTCCGCGTGGCGTGAGGACGGAGTTTCCCCCAAGAATCGGTTGGGGGGTAAGGGAGGTGGAGCCCTCGCGATTTCTCTGCCCCGTCGCCGGCGCACGCCGGGGCGGCTCTACCGCTCGGAGCTCGCCGTGCCGCGCCGCGCCAACCCCCTCCTCCGCCTACCGCCGCACGCACCACGTCGTGGCCCCCCGCTCGGGATTGTTTTCGTCGTCTCTCTCCCTCTCTCGCTACGCTCCTCTCCACGCAAGCGCACTACGGCGCTCGCACATAAATGCACGGAGTGCACCCCCCGACACAAAAGCCGGGGGGTCATGGCGGGTCACGAAAATGCGTCGTTTCCTCAATCCCTGCCTCCCCTCCCCTCCCCTCCCTCCCTCGATCCCCCCTCCCTCTCTCTCTCCTCCCTCTCCCGTGCCGGCTCCACGCTCGCACGTCCCCGCTCACCATTTTCCAACACGCTCGCTGAAAAAAAAAACACGCTTGCTCACGGCGGCCGCTTCTCAATCTCCACTTGTCCCTTAAGGCTCTGCCTCCAACTCCTTCTCCGCCCGCCCGCCCCCCCCTCCGCAACACCCGCGGCTCTCCTGGCTCCCGGGGACGTGGGCGCGTCGCAACGTCCCCACACCTACTCACCCCGCAGCATCACAGCACGGGCCGCCGGGCCCCACACAAGCAGCCCCCTCGCCGCCAAGGCCCTGACGTTGCCGCTGACGACAGAGAGGGAAGCTTAGCCCTGCCTTCTGACTCAAGAAACAAAAATGTCACCGCATCCGTCACTCGGCGTTTAAATTAATCCTGCAGATTTCCGCTTAGTTTCTTTTTGCTTTTTGACCGCCCCCGTTCGCTCGCCTGCTCCCCCCCAAATCTCCATCCTCCTCACTGCCACCTCCCAACCTTCCATTACGACAACGCATGAGTAAACGGGTATTTGTGCGGAGTGAGCTCAACTGTGAAAGGGCACGGCCAATCAGCCTCGGGAACACTCGACATCACTTTATCTCATCACTTTCTAGCGTAACTTTCTTTCTCTCTCGACGCAGTCGTGCAGAATTCCAGGCGCGACCCGCGGCTATAGCATAGCAAGTTCGTGAACGACGAGGGAATACCGCGGACTTCAAACCCACCGCAGCAAACGACTGTGCCCGTGAAACACAGCGGCGGCGCCCTTCCTTGCACTACGAGAACATCAGCGGGCACAGAAAGTGCTAAATTACTATCACTATTCCCATTACGGGCCTCATCTCTGCGCGATCCAACAACCGCCCCCGCTCCCCTAACCGAGGGGGGGGGGGGGGGTGCATCGCATAGCCACGCGCGCCTACCACCGCACGCACCGGGCGCAAGGAGCGAGCGCCAACGGATAAACGCCAGACGGCGGTGGCGGTGGCGGAAGGTTGGGGCCGAGATGTTGCAGCGAGGGCAAGACGAGGCTTGCGCTTGGGCCGCCCCGGCTCACGCCATCCTCGCAAACGCCCGCGGGCGGATTCCCGAAATTCAGAGTGGACGGACGGTGGCGACGAGAGATATTTATTTTTTGTTCCTAAACCAGCGGCCCCATCCCCCGCTCCTCGTCCATTGTGTGGCCGGTGTTGCCTGGACGGGGGCGGAAAAAAACTAACCCACAACACACAACAAGCCCGTCCATTCCTTAGTGGAGACGCACCTCCAGCTGAAATCCAACGCAAAGCCTCCCAGCAGAAAGGGGACCAGATGAACTATTCACTTTTTATTTTTATTTTTCACAAGCGACCTGGCCATCACAAATTATAACCCGAAGAGGTGGCGGCTTACAACGTGGAAAATTACATCAGCAGCCAAATAGTTTGTCGAGTTTGTCCTTTACCCGATGTTGTCACCGCTGAGCTATTAGCGTCGTCGTGTCATCGGGAACTCTGAGCGGGCTGGGCGTCACCCTCCCCCCCCGTGCCCCAGCGAGAATGGTGCTCCTCACAACAGATATTGCAGAACTACATCCGAGACCTCAAGTGACCGTTGTTTGTTTATAATGGCCACACGACTGGTTGCGTGGGAGTCAAGCGGTGGACCAGGCGAGTGAGAAATCGGATTTTAACGTCGCGGTATTTTTTTTTGGTACGTATATTCAACTTTTTTTTTGCATCGTACGTAGCAAACCGTGCTAATCGGATGTGTGGGGGAAGGACAACAAACTAAATGCTCCTTGACACTTTGTGCTTGCCACAAATGTGCAGTCGCTGGTGACTTGATTGAGACCGTAAACTCGCCGCACTTGAGGGCACCACGGTGGCGAGATGTTAACTACCTCGCTTGGTATACAGGAGATCGCGGGTTCGATCTGGACCCTGACACGTGTATATGTGGAGCTTGCGTGTTCTCCCCGTGGTCGTGTGGATTTTTCTCCGGGTCCTCCGGTTTTTCTCTCTACATTTAGAATCAACATCGTGCCTTTTAGAGTATTTGGCCGCTTCTGAAAAAGAGCTGTGTGGCTCAGTGGGCCTTACCCTGATAAAATAACAAATATAGTTTTCAAATAGTTTTGAGCTTAAATAACGGGCTGGTAACACTGGGATTTGAAGCCAGCTCTCAGGATCGGTGGCTCAGCCTCTCGGGATCCCCCCCGCTGACAGGCTCTGTGGCCTGCAGAGACGAGACATGACCGAGCGACGTCTCCCGGGGGGAGGGGGGGGGAGAAGAGCTCGTGTGGTCAACCTTCTCCCCGTCTCGTCGTGATGTCACTCAGAGTGATCGATTTACATAATCAAGGGGGGTGGGGGGGGGTGGAACCGAAACGCGAATGCACATTGCGCGAAAACACACCCGGGACTAAAACGGTTCTTAAAACTCTCGCTCTCTCTCATTGCGGCTTGGGCTCGGGATTGCGACCAGGAGCCACGGGCGAGCGTCAAACCGAACGTAGCATCGTCAAATAACAGAACCGGCTTTAAACGGCCGACCGAATCAAAGCAAAACACGTTTCTCAGACCGCCAGATCTACCAGGGAAGCACC
>CM025669.2:1150786-1165611 GCA_014621495.2 Entosphenus tridentatus
TGTGAGTCTCTCTGTGTATGTGTCTGTGTGTGTGTCTCTCTCTGTGTATGTGTCTGTGTGTGTGTCTCTGTGTGTCTGTGGGGAGCGGTAGTGGAGCGGTTAAGCGCTACGCTCCGCATTGAAACCAGCGACCCGGGTTCGATTCCCGCTCACTGCCAACACTGGTGACGATTGATCTGAACCGGTCATGGGCCGCCTCTAGGTCGACTCAGCCTCAAAAGAGTACCTGGTGCGGTGTGTAAACGTCGCCACTGGGGAGACAAAGGCGGCCCCGGGGGAGTGTTGCTGGTCACTCAACCCCCTCGTGTGCCCTGCCGGCCTACATAGGTGCTACTCGCTAACAGCACTTGCACCATCAGCATGTTACAGGCTATCCAGGAGGGGTGGGGAATCTTTGTCTTTGTTTTGTATGCGAGCACGCGCATGCGTGTGTGTGTGTACAAGTGTGTGTGTGTGTGTACACGTGGTGCATCGGCCAGTCATCTCATTCAGCCAACCCATGGGCACCTGGGTCTGCCCCGTGACCTCCTCCTGCCAGCGGGCGTTCGACACTTTCACGTGGCATTAAAAGTGCACATAGCCTGGCACGCGAGCGCCGTGGTGACGTCCCCGCCACTCGGTGGCGAATGTCGAGCCGTCGTGGTGGTGGATGTTGTTGTTGTTGTGCGTGTGCGTGCGTTGCGTGTCTCGCTGGCGCCTCACCTGTGGACGCGAGGACGCCGGGCCTGCGCGGAGACACGAGGTCCAGCGGCTGCTCCCGTCCCGACGCTCCGTCTGGAGGGAAATGCGATTCGGACTCGTAAATCGTCTGCAGCATCATGGAGCCTGGCCCCAGCAGAGACAACATCGGTGGGGTCACGGTGGGGTCACGGTGGGGTCCCGGTGGGGGGGGGGGGGGGCCGTCTTCGTCGGCAACGCTCTCAAGTCGTCCTCCTCCTCCTCCCTCCCTCCCTACCTCCCTCCCGCCCCAGCTCCTTCGCTCAGCCCGAGCCTTTAATTCTGCGTCTTGAAGAGCGGTCCAGCAACACGCAAGCACCGCCACCACGACCACCCGTCAACGTCCACAAAAAAATAAACAAAATAAACAACAACAAACTAAAATAAACAACAACAAAAAAAAGGTTGAAACGATTTCCTCGTCCGGCTCAGCAGGCGAGCGAAGAAGAAGAAGTAGAAGTCGTAGAACCACAACGCAGAATGATAGAAAAACTCTCCCAAGAAGGCGGAAAATCACGCGGCAGTGGCGGAGGAGGAGGAGGACCGTTTTGGTCTCGGACCACGTGAATCTCCAGGCTAAATCAGGTTGGTGGTGGTGGTGGTCAGGTGTTTGCTCGCGAGCCGGTGACGGCAAACAAGCGAAGTCAACGTGGAGGAGACGACCACTGCGCTACACGAGTCTTCTTCTTCTTCTTGTTCCTCCTCCTCGCGACAGCGGCTCTCCCACTCTCTCTGCGGTGCCGCCGCGAAGAGACGGCGGGGGGGGGGGAAAGGTCCCGCGACACCACCTGAGCATCCGACACCTATGATTATGATGATGATAGTAATAATAAACTCCTCGATTGTTGACGTTGTCGCCGTTATTCTCCTCGTCGTCGTCGTCGTCGCTGTCATTTAGTTGTCATTTCAAAGAGGCCTCCCATGACCGCGAAGAAAAATCCAGGGCCAGCCGCACGCGCGCGTTACAACATGCCCAGCGCTCTTGTCGTAACGCAGCAGCAGCAGCAGCAACGAAACTTTGCCCGCCTTGCTTCAAGGATGACGACGACGACTTTACGAACGTCGCCCGAGGAGGACGATATCGATAGAGAGAAAGGGAGAACCACCACCACTACCACCAGCACCACCCTCCCCACTCAGTTTTGTCTCTCGGTGTCGGGGCTAATCGCCGGACGAGCGCGCGCGCGTCTTCCTAGTCGCTCTGAACGAGGTGGACAGCGCAGCGCGGACGAGACGGAGGAGAGAGACACGGGAGAGCGAGACGCAGGAGAGAGACGCAGGAGAGAGACGCGCAGGCAAAGTGTGAGGGCAGAGGGGGTTGCAAGTCATCCGTGTAAGTAAAAAAAACCGAACGCTCTCGCAGAGAGAGAGAGGCAGCCGCCGTGCCTGCGTGTTGTGCACTGTATACCACCACCACCAGCGCGTCCGGACTGAAATAGCACAAGGGGGGGGTGGGTGGGAGTGGCAGATAAAATTAGCTCTCTCCTCGGCGTGGCGGTCACACACACACACGCGCAGTGTGGGAGTTGGTGGGGCGAGCATACTTCCCCCCCACGCCCGCCACCCCGTATGGCACACACACACACACATGCTCATACACACACACACACGCTCACACATTCACGCGCACACACAAAGACAAAGATCACCCCGTATAGAAAGAGCAGACTGTTGGGGCAAGTGCTGTTAGCGAGCAGCTAATGAAGGACGGAACGGTACACGGGGGGGGGGGGGGTGTGACCAGCACCACGCCCGGCCGCCTTTGTCTCCCTAATAGCGATGTTTACACACTGCACCAGGTACTATTTTTAGGCTGAGTCGACCTGGGGAGAGGCCCAGAACCGGTTCAGATAATCGTCACTGGTGTTGGCCGTGAGCGGGAATCGAACCAGGGTCGCCAGATTCGTAGAGCAGCGTAGCGCTAACCACTACACTACCGCTCCCCACACACTCTCACACTCACACACACTCAACTCCTCACAACAACAACCGCCATTCGCCACGAAGTGGCGGTGACGTCACCACGATGCTTGTGCCAGGCTATATGCACGTTGAGGCCACGTGAAGTGTCGAACGCCCGCTGGCAGGTCACAAGGGCAGACCCAGATGCCACAGGTCGACTGACTGAGATGAATGGCTGATGCACCACCTGTGCCCCCTACTGTGCCAACTTGCTGTGCTTTAGCAACCCGACGCTCCGCTCGTTGTTGTGAGCGTCGTTCCTCAGCCCTCCATTGTTGTTGGAGGGCGACTAACTCCAACTGCCCAGTAGCGTCCTTCACGAGCCTCCTCCACAGAAGCCGATCTTGAAACCGCTGGTACCAGTAATCGGCAAGTCCACTCAGCTCCACGTCCTCCTGTACCACATCACTCCATCTCGTCTCTAGCCCGTGCCGCGCCCGTTTAGCCCCCTCGATCCGGCCGAACAAAAGCTGTTTAGGCATGCGGTGGCTGGGCATGCGGGCAACATGACCCAGGCAACGCAGCCTTGCCTGCCGGAGGAGCTCACCGATTGGACTTTGTCCAAATCTTTCAAGGATTTGTGAGCTCCTCACACAATCCAGCCTCACAGACACACACACTCACACACACTCACACACTCTCACGCACACACACACACACTCTCACGCACACACCCACACTCACACACAATCTCTCACTCAGACACTCACACACACTCTCTCACACAGACACACACACACACTCTCTCACACAGAAACACACACTCTAACACTCTCACACACACACTCACACGCTCACACTGACACACCCACTCACACTCTCTCACGCACACACTCTCTCACTCAGACACACACACACTCTCACACAGACACACACACTCACATTCTCTCACACAGACACACACGCACACACTCTCTCACACAGACACACACGCACACACTCTCACACAGACACACACACTCACACTCTCTCACACAGACACACACACTGACACAGACACACACACACTGACACACACACTCTGGGCACGGCAATGCACGCACCGGCGAGGCAACGAGAGCTGCCGACGGTGCCGAGCGAAGGTTCTCGGTCGTTAACTAATTTCAGCGCGGTGCGGCGATTGCTGTATTTGTTGTGCGTGTGTGCGCGTGCGCTTTATGGCTTTGTTGCCACCAAATCCCATGGCCATATAACAACAACATTGCTGCATTTTTACGAGACGCACAACGCTCAAGAACAAAAGTATATCTATATATAAAACAACGTTCTAAAAAGTTGTTAACAAAATGCACCACGCGCCGCCCCCCCCCCCGGGTGGATTGTTCCAAACATTAAAAGCCATAAAACTCTGGTGAGGTTCCAATTCGTCAAACAGGTATTTGAAGATATTCACCGCAAATATCTGCAGGGCTGATTTGTACGAATAGATCAAAAAAAAGTTTACATTTTAAAACAAAACGTCAAATCTGACTTTCCTAGGTGTTCATGGACACGCTCCGGGAAGGCCACATATGCGGAGCGTTTCAGTGACCACCACATATCGATACCACGGTGGCTAGGAGATGTTAACTCCCTCGCCTTGTATACAGGAGGTCGTGGGTTCGATCCCGACCCTGGCGCCTGCTGCTGTATATTTGGAGTTTGCGTGTCTCTCTCTCTCATCATCATCACGGTGGCGAGGAGATGTTAACTCCCTCGCCTTGTATACAGGAGGTTGTGGGTTCGATCCCGACCCTGGCGCCTGCTGCTGTATATTTGCAGTTTGAATGTTCTCCCCGTGGTCGTGTGGATTCTTCTCCGGGTCATCCGGTTTTCCCCTCCACATTTAGAATCAACAGCACGCGTCTGGAGCGAGTCTCGGGCTGCGTGCCGCCGTTTCGGGCCGTGCGCCCGACGCCGTATTCCAGCGAGGGCCCAAGCGCAAACCCCATCTCGGGCCGCCGAGATGGGGGGCGGCACGAGCGAGGGCCGGGGGCCGCCACGGGCCACCACGGGCCTGCCTGTGCACGCGTGGCCGCGGTGGCGGTGACTCCTACTGCTCCCAGCCTGCGGCGATCCACCAACCTCAGCCCTGGCAGAGACCGGCACGAGAGGTGTGCGCGCCACACCCCGGCGCGCTGTGATATGCCGCGTGCCCCTCTCAAACGGTAACGAATTCTCCAAAAATATTTTTTTTATTTCAACAAAAAATATAAATTTTCGCGTACAGTACGCGTGCCGCAAACTCAAAAACCCCGCCCCCGCTTTACGAGCAGCGTCGGGGGTGGGGCTTAGCGCCGAGTAACCCCGGGTTTCCGAGGTTACTCGGTGGAAATTCCACATTTCTATGGCAGGAATGGGCATTAAATTGATGCATCAAACACAGGTTGACGTCCCCTGTGCGCGGCGGGTTCGGTGGATGCCGAACCCCTCCCCGCGACTTTCAAGGGGTTGGCGACGATGCCGATAAAGATGACGGCAACTCAACAGCTTTCTTAACCCTTTCCAAGTTTCCGACGACGTATATTGTGGGACCTCATCGGGAACGGAGTCGGAAGGAAAAAAAAATTACTTTATCGGTACGTCTTCTGGTCGGAAGACATACCCGTGTCTCCCACAAGGCCATGCGGCGGGTGGGCGTGTGGCACAGTTTGGCGCCGGCTATCGGACAGTGCGGCGGTCACGTCGCTACGGTTCTCCGCGGTGAGCACCAACGTCTTTAAAAACAACGGCGCTACTTACGCCTCTCGAAATAAAATGAACACAGAACCGCTCGCGCGTTCCGAGATTCAGGGGTGAACGGGACACCCACCCTGCAACTTACAGATGTCTTGGAAAGGGGTTATAATGCCATTATTAGTACACTTGTTTGTCCAGGAAAACCTAACCGAGCCTCAAGACTCTTTTGAACGAGGATCCTGCCAGGTTTATCGCAGGAGGGGGGGGTGACTTCGCTCGGTGTAACTTCCAAATCGGGTGAATTTGTGGGTCGTATTTCAGCACCGGGGATGCGTGGCCAACGCCAGTAACATTGTCTGGCTCTTTTATAGTCGCGAAACGTTTAAGAGAGAGAGATAGATTCTGCCTATTTTTAGATCGCACACCCGTTAGGCAAGTCCAGCAGCATATCAATAGGCCCGTGTAGCTTCGCAACACCTGCCCTGGTTAAATGCGGCACGTTTTTTCGCTATAAATTAAGCGCTGGCATTTTTTTTATATTTTTGCCACGGGACAGACGGCCTGGTGGCAGCTAAAATTACACGCGCTCAGTTTAGGTCGCGCGTCGGTATAAAAAAAAACGTGCGTGGCTGCAATCACGAGAAGGAACATCGACAGCCGCGCCCGGGAGAGTTTCGTTGAACGGCTTCAATCGCCGTCACGAGCGGCGATGGACCCCACACGCTCGTCTTGCTCCGCACCACTGATGAGCGAGGTTGGCTACGTACGGTGCGAAAGAAGTTCGACGCACGTACACACACCGCACCTCCGATTGGCACGGCTGGCTACGTACGGTGCGAAATAAGTTCAACGCATGTACATCTAAGCATACAGAATGGCCCCCCACGTCGGCCTCCCCAGAAAAGCCTCACCGAGTCTCAAGACTCTTTTTTCAAAGAGGGTCCTGCCAAGTTTTTCGTAGGAGTGGTGGTGGGGGCGGAGGAGGGGCGATGCTGCTGCTGTGTAAGCCATTTGCGGTCTCATCTTTCACCAATGGGACGTTTGGCCGATAACAATTGCACCGTATGCTTTTTTGTTGTCTTCACACGACGGGACAGGCGGCTTGCTGGTTCTCAAGACTGTAATGTTGTGGATTTGCTCTCCAACACACAACCGGTGTGCTGTACTAGTAACGAATTGGCCACGTTCTGTTTACGTGACAAGTCTTTACTAATTGGCTGCATCGGGTGGTGGCGGGTTTAACGACACATTTATATTTACGCGATCTAACCCAAAAAAAAACTATATTATGGCTTGCTTCTGTTAAGTGAGGCCTGAATGGGCGGTGAAAATCTGAAATCTCACATTTCCGTGGCAAGGGGGCCCAGGTCTGTGCCTATGATAACCGCCGTGGACTTCTTGCAGAGTCGTCGGGACTGGAGGTGAGGGGGGGGGTCGCTCTCCCTGCGTTTATACGCAACACCAAACGAGATTGGCACGGAGGCGCGCGTTTGCTCGGCGCTGCTGGCAAGGTCGCAAACATTAGCGTCTCGTAATAAAGATTTTTTTTGGGGGGGGGGGGGTTTAGATCGCGTAAACATAAACGCGTCGCTAACCCACCGCCACCCGACAGCCAATTCGCTTCATCAGGCTGTTTTTTAATCACCAGCGAAACGTCGCAGTACTCAAATTGCAAAACGTTGTCGTGGGTTTACTCTCCAAAACGCCAGTGTGCTGAAGCAGCAACCAACTGGCACCTGTTGCTTCGGTGACAAACCCTCACCTGATTGGCTGTGCCGGGCAGGCGGCAGGTTTAAAGACGTGTTTATATTCGCGCGATCCAACCCAACAAAGATACGTTCATCGCGCATAATGTTGGCCGCGAAAGGCGACGTGCGCGCGCAGACGCACCACAGAGCGAACCCATCAGCAGAGGGGACGAACCAAGCAGAGCAGCGGCGCAGCAGACAAACTCGGCCGCTCGTTGATATTTAATGGACTACACGGGGGGAGTTTGGTGGACTTTATTTATTCAGTGTCACGAGACTCCACGGTGGGGGTGGGGGGGGCGGCTGCGGGCTGGGGGGCTCAGGTTTGAAGGGAGAAAAAAAACACTCGCGTGACCGTTGTGTTCTTGGGGGTTTTTTTTACAACCGATCATAAAAATTAAACTTGAAAGCAGAAAGCAAGAGAGAAGAGGGCGGGGGGGGGAAGGCCAGTAAATAAAAGTGCGTGGGGTTAACGGCTCGCGGGCGCGCTATGCCTCGCAAATCTACGGCAACGGGCCACTGTGTGCAAGCCGCGGCGGGAAAAAATCGCAAACTTCTTGGGCCAACCGGCTTGTTTGATCGCAAACCGAATCAAAGTTTCAGTCTGACGGACATTGAAGAATTTATACCCATGGCAGTCGGCAACACCAGGAACCTGCGGGAGGTAACGTCCGGAACGAGGTAAAACGTTGAGGGAGTAACGAATGACCCCCCCCCCAATCCGTCGTCACCCAGCATGTGACCCCTCCCCGGGGCAGGTGACTTTCAAAAAGTCCTTGACGATATTTACTACGGCGACACGAGGCTCCGGGCTCACCGTGCTCGGTCCGGGCTTCTCGTTGGCCTGGTCACCAGCGCGAGAGCCAACCGAACTCGCGGCCGCACCGCCGTGGCCACGCGGGTAGCACGGACTGCCCCGGCTCACTCTCGGCAAGGGTCGTCGTCAGCCGTGATCTATCCGCTGCTGGGTAGAGGCCTCCCCTCTCCCCTCCCTCCTGCGTCGGTCTTCACCGTCTATGAATCTGGAACGCTCTTGCTTCCGATGTTAGAAAGCCACTGCGAGAGACGCACTTTTAAATCTTCTCGATTGACAAACGAGTTTCTTCAGAACTGCTTTGTGTGTTTCGTTTGTTGTCCTTCCCCTGCACTTCCGATTGGCCACGGACGGTGCAAAAAAAAGTTCAACATACACAACCAGTACACCTATCACGGTTCTGCGACGCAGAAAATCCGATTAGTTCTAGATTTGAAGTTTTCGTGACATACTCTTTGGTTTTTTCGGTAAAGTCACGTAGGTAAAGATTTTAATATTAATTAAATCACGAAATTACTGTAGTACAGTAATCCCTCGATTATTCACGGTTCAAGTTTCGCGGCCTCAGTGCATCGCGGATTTTTCAAAAATATTAATCGAAAAATAAAAATTCAAAAATACCCCCATATCGGCAGCCGTATTCCGGAAAGCAGCGTTGTTTCATCGTGATGCGCGAGAGAAACGGTTTCCCAGGATGCCAGACAACGAGAGAAACTCTCTCAAAGGCTTTGTACATACTGTACCCACGGGCACTCAGACAAGGCACGTGATTGGTTCCCGGCGCGAGATCGACGAATGAGAGCACGAGTGGATGTACAGTATCCCGTGAGCTGATTGGCTGCGCATCATCGCATCTTCTCTAAGCTTCTTCCCGTGTTGTATCTCGCCACTCTCGTTCACGCTGTCAACTTTGTCTCGCGTATCTTAGCGTTGTGTTCGAAATTAACTGGTGAGTGTAGAACACCATAATACGTATCGTATGAGAGAGAGAAAGAGAGTGAATGTACCGTATAATATTAAAATGTTATAATTAAATATATTTAAGTTAAATATATATAAAGTATAAATATACATATTTTAAACATTCTGGTACCCACACACATATACGGAAATTCCTAGGGGGGCCAATCCTACTTCGCGGATTTTCACTTATCGCGGGGGGTTCCGGTCCCCATTAACCGCGATAAACGAGGGATCACTGTAATTTTGCTGTGACGGTTCCACCTTCAGACGGAAGCTTGTGTTGCCTCCGAAACGTCGTGATTTAATTTATAAAATTTTACCTACTTGACTTTACCGAAAAAACCCGCCAATCTCGTAGCTCCGACGGGCTCACGGGCTACGTTCCCGACTGCGGCTGCCACCCCACGCCGTTCGTATCGACCACCGGCCACCATCGTCTCCTAACTTGCGCCGTCTCTCCGATCCACGTGTTCCGCGCATTACGCGTGCTCCTCTTTTGGTCTTGCGAGGGGATGGAATACATAAATGTTCAAAGAATTAATGTTTTCGTTCGTTCGTGCATTATTGAAATTGCAGGTAACAGGCCCGGAGCGGGAATCTATAACCGATGCATTCGCAAAAAGCGCGAAGACCAGGAGGAAGCACACCGTTAAGCAAGCGTCATTCAGAATGGCGGGATGACCCTGCGACAAAAAATCGGCGACAGGATTCACGTTGCCGACCACCGGCGTGGAAACAGCTGCGTCGTTGTCCGATAAGAAATGGGAATTCGTCGTGATGATCACGAGATTTGAGATCCAGCAGCAGCAGGTGACGGCACAAACAGCCAAGCCCACAAAGTGCGTCGGTGGCAACGTCCCTACTACGGCACTCGATCCTTGTCTTTGTAAATGCTTCCAGTGATCCTATTTTTTTTTAAGGCACCGCACCGCCCGGAAAAATGTAAACACGGTACAGAATGTCCCCTAATTTATCTCCGCAAACAGGGGAGTGCGCACAAATTCCATGCATTGGCGATAATGAACGAGGGGAAAAAAAACAAGAATCCGACGCGAATAAAGATAGAGACGTTATATAACCGTTGCACCTCTCATCAACCACACCGAATAGCAATCGCGACCGCGTGCGCTTCATTAAATCTCCGCGCACGTTAATACACCAGCAGGAAAACACCACCGCCGCATTACTGCACGGGCGCGTCCCGTCGACAATGCCGTCACAAAACCCACGTGGGCCTCGTCTCAACCAATGGCAGCGCGGCTGCATGCACCTCCGAAGAGTGCCTGGGCGCCCGTTTCGCTGCGACGAATCCGAACACAGCGTGATTTCTGTGATATTTCCTGCATAACAATATTCAACGGTCCAACTATAGATCAAAGATCCCCCGTGTAGCCTTAACAGACTGTAGGGGCCAGTGCTGTTAGCTAGCACCTATGTAGGCCAGAACGGTACACAAGGGGGTGGGTGGCCAGCACCACGCCTTTGTCTCACCAGTGGCGATGTTTACACATCGCACCAGGTACTCATTTGAGGCTGAGTCGACCTAGGGGAGGCCCAGGACCGGTTCAGATAATCGTCACAGGGTGTTGTGCCGTGAGCGGGAATCGAACCCGGGTCGCCAGGTTCGTAGTCCAGCGCGCTAACCGCTACACCACCGCTCCCCACCAACTATATATACACACACACACATTTTAAAAATAAAATACTATCCGTGTGAGAGTCTTTGGCCACATCTCGGCACCACCACCCCCCTCTCTCCTACCCCCCCCCTCGTCCAGCGCCCCCCACCGCCGCCTCCACCAGTACTCCAATGTGAGACTCCACGATCGTTCCCCAACCGTGACAGCTTCGCTCGCTCGGTCGAGCCGCCGTGACCAAAACGCCCGTGCGCCCCTCTTTGCGCTCGATTTTCTTGGAGTGCCGTGAGTACGACGCGCGTGGTTAATGCGGCAACTCGGTGCCTTGCGATGGGGCGCCTACACTTGGTGCATCTCCGCGACTCCTGTTCTATCGCCAGGCAGGGTAAACACCCGTTTATTATCTTCCGTGATTTTTGACACTGGCACAAAAGGGCCCCCCCCCCCCCCCCCCCACAGAAACAATTTGTTGCCGTCTCTCAACGCTACGGACAGGGCCGGCTTTGCTGCTGTTCAGCGGGGCCTGAACCGGCGGTGGGAATCTCACATTTCCACGGCGAGGGAGCCGCGTCTGTGCCTATGATGACCGCCGATGACTTCCTAGCAGGGTCGGACTGGCTTACCGATCGAGTGGGGGGCGGGGGTTGGTGAGGGGAGGGGGGAGTCGCTCTGCTTGCGTTTATACGTAACACCAAACGCGAATGGCACCGAGGTGCGTGTTGCCCGCCGTTGCTGGGAAGGGCGCGCCTTCGTGAGACCTTTTTTGCCAGTATCAAAGTATGAAAAGTAAGAATAGAGTTTTACCCTTTCCGGCAATAAAACAAAGGGAGTTGTGGTAAGATGCTCAAACACCAAACAGAAACCTTTCGCAAGGAACCAAGCCTGCATTAACCACACGTACTCGTGATGGACATATTTGTTTGCACGTTCACCAAAAGTATCGTTGGTTAATAAAGACTTCATTACTTATTCTTGGTTCTTTTGGTAAAGTCACGTATGAGGGAAACAATATAATAATACAAATATAAAACAATACAATTCTCACGACGTTTCGATTGCAACACAAGCAATCGTCATCAGGTGTGAAATCCACAGCAAGAAAATAAAAACAATTCTTGCTGTGGATTTCATAACCTGATGATTGCTTGTGTTGCAGTCGAAACGTCGTGAGATTTTTATTGTTTAATATTTTTATTATTTTATTGTTTCCCTTTTACGTGACTTTACCGAAAGAACCAAAAATTGGTTCAGTTCATAGTTTCATTTGCCTCCTGTGCAGTGTGACACATAATCCGGAGAGACCAAGCAGAATAAGTCACTGGTCGGTACTAATAATATAAAAACAGTACTGATGATAATTCTAATAAAACGATGATTTCTCCGTGTGACCACAAAAAACCGATGACTTATGTTTCCATTTTTAAGGGGGGTGGGGGGGGGGTCTCCCTTTGCAACAGCCCTGATGCTGGATAATTTCCTATACAGGAGGAGAGTGGAACGTCTGGGGAAAATCCCCAGCAATGCACAGACAAGATCGACCCGTTTCAACCACGCGCAGATAGCTTGGGACGTGAAAATAACTCGCTGCGCTGTCTCTTGCCACCACCAAAAACTCGCTGCCCCGCGCGGGCGAAGTTTCTCATCCGTTCAGCAACAATCGCACGCTCAGCCACACCAAACCCACCAACCTCACAGTCGCCGGAGCGCACAGAGGCAGGCGTGCGTGCACACGCGTGGCGCCTGTAACGCGAAGGGCAGTGTGTGTTTGTGTGTGTCTCAACGACGACAACAGCAGCAGCAGCCGCAGTTCGCCACGAAGCGTCGGTGAAGTCACCACGGCGGCTTGTGCCAGGCTAAGTGCGCTTCGAGGCCACGTAAAGTGGTCGAGTGCTCGCTGGCAGCGAGTTCACGGGACAGACCCCGGTTGCCATGGGGTTGACTGACCGAAATGACGAGTAGAGTGTGCTCACAGACATAAAGAAAAAGTATTCCTCGTATATCCTTTAACAGACTGTTGGGGCAAGTGATGTTAGCGAGCATCTATGAAGGCCGGCACGGCACACAAGGGGGTGGGTGGCCAGCACCACGCCCGGCCGCCTTTGTCTCCCCAGGTGAAAATGTTTTTACACACCGCACCAGGTACTCATTTGAGCCCGAGTCGAACCAGCGGAGGGGCCCAGGACCGGTTCAGATCGTCGTCAGTGGTGTTGGTGGCCGTGAGTGGGAATCGAGGCCGTGATTGCCGGGGTTCGTAGCGCAGCGCTGCTAACAAATCTCCACACGGGCCAACACCACGCGCACTTGTATACCCTGGGGAACGATGTCTGCACCTTTGATCGCCCGTGTGCCACTAAGAGAGAGAGAGGGGGGGGTACAGGAAAAAAACTGCGATGATGTCAGACGCTGCCACAACCACCAAACGACCACAACCCACCAACCACAACCACCACGGGGTTTGAAGAGAAAACAACAGGAACAGGGGAGGGCTAAACAAAAAAAACACACACGGCAACCGAAGACCAAAAATAGACGAAAACAGGCGGGCATTTAATTAAATAAGAGGCAGCGTTAGTCACGGAGGCCAAAGTCTACTCAGCGCTTGACAGTGCAGGCCAAGTGGTATTGACGCAGCACGGAGGCGTGGGGGGGGTGCGTGAGGGTGGGGGACGTAGGAGGAGACCTCTCCGGGCTAGGTGAGGAGGAGTGTGGTGGTGGGGGGTGGTGGTGGGTTGGTGGGGGGTGGTGGTGAGGGTGGGGGTGGGTGGGTAAGAGAGCTGGGTGAGGGGGTAGTTCGCGTTCGGGAGGGATTTGGCCGTGGGGCTGTACGGGCGGGTGCAGCCGTGGTGGTGGGTGGGTGGGGTGGTGGTGGTGGGTGGGGCTGTGGTGGTGGTGGGGGGGAACAAGGGGAGGGGCCTGCCTGCCGCTATTTTTGTCCCGTGCGTCAGCATGAGAGGCAATACAGACAGCCCCTGCGGGTGAAATCAAAACAGGCCGGGAAGCTGCTTCGTACAAAAGAGGGGAGTAGGAGGGAGGGAGGGAGGGTGGAGGGAGGGAGGGTTAAAGCAGACAGACGGTCGAGACGGAGAGTTGTTGTATTGCTCGCACGGACAGACAGACAGACCGGCGTGGGTCAGTCTCTCATAAAGAGAACTGGTGCAGAGATCTCTCCGCTCGCGGAGGCAAAGCATGCTAGGCACGTAGCTACTGCCCGCAAGCTCTGCAGCAGCAGCAGCAGCGTTGTGATGTGCGGTGTGTAAGCGGTGTGTGCTGCACTGCCGGGCAGGAGAGGGAGGATTGTTTTTAAAAGGGGGCATTGCATCATCACTCACCACCACTACCCACCACCACTCACCACTACCCCTGACCCCACTCACCACCACCACCACTCACCACCACTGACCCCACTCACCACCACTACCCCTGACCCCACTCACCACCACTCACCACCACACACCCACCACCACTACCCCTGACCCCAGTCACCACCACTACCCCTGACCCCACTCACCACCACCACTCACCACCACTACCCCTGACCCCACTCACCACCACCACTCATCACCACTACCCCTGACCCCACTCACCACCACTACACCTGACCCCAGTCACCACCACCACTCACTACCACGACCTCTGACCCCACTCACCACCCCCTCCATTTGATGTCTTGCACCTGGAGTCATATACCAACCACGCTTACGCAACTGGTAGGAAGTTATCCTCAACAAAGGTGCCCCCCCCCCCATCCCGACCTCATGCCTTCGCGATTCAATGAATTATGATGGCGATTCAAGTCAAGATTTGATTGGAGAATAATAGATTATGGGGGGATTTTTCTTGGATGTAGCCGCCCCCCCCCCAGTCGTTACCATGAACTCCGACATACGTACTGTACGCTCCGTTTACACAGTCGTCATCCCTCTAAGGCAACATTCCCTCCTTCGCCTGCTCCTCTCCCCTCACTCTCGACCGTCACCATGTACGCGCGCTGACCTTCTTTTACACCGTACGTAGCCAACCGTGCTGATCGGGAGGGCAACCGAACAGAAAAAGCAGTTCTCAAGAAATGAGTTTCCAATTTAAATGTGAAAGTGCCATAGCTCCTGTGGCTTCCTAATATCAGAAGGCAGAGCGTTCCAGACGGGCCACAGAAGCGCATCCGAAAGCGCGCGCGATGCAGTGACCACCGTCTTTGTTTCGATGGCGAGAGCCAAAAAGCCGCTGCCACGAGTGGATGACCGGAGTTTTGTGATGATGATTTAGTGCTCCTTCACAAACAAACATCTGAGAAGCAAGCAGCGACTACGAAGCGTTGTCTGCGCAGGC
>CM025669.2:1189010-1204864 GCA_014621495.2 Entosphenus tridentatus
CCCTTTTTTCTGGCAACAAAACTAAATCATGTTTACATTAACCACAATATTTGTGGTCAGAATGCAAACAAAAAACAAACTGATAATATATGCATTGTCCTTGAAACTGATTGGCCCACACCAGAGACAGCTTTCCTTAGAGCCGAGTCTCATACGGTGTTCGACCAGATGACGCCAAAAGGCGCCTTTTGGTACTGGCAAAGGAGGCCTTATGATGTAGATATTTACCGATATCTACAATTATTTTTCTTTCACCAGGTAAGGCCCCACTGAACTGCCATGTGGCTTATCATCATCGTGTCGAAATTTACAGCAGCCAAATACTCTAAACGTGTGATGTTGATTCTAAATGTGGAGGGAAAAAAACCGGAGGACCCGGAGAAAAATCCACGCGACCACGGGGAGAGAGAGAGAGAGACATCGCAAACTCCATATATACAGCAGGCGTCAGGGTCAGGATCAAACCCACGACCTCCTGTATACCGGGCAAGGTAGTTAACATCTCCTAGCTGCCATGGCCATGATGCCTGTACAAAGTGGGATTCTCACGCAGGAGAACTCAATATCTAAAATGATACGCATGCAACTTACATGCGACGTCACAGCTGCAACCGTGGAAACGATCGAGATGGTAAAAGATACAAGCGCAGCCCTGCAATTGCTTGCTCAAGCTGCTGCTAGCGGAAAGCCCTTCATGAAAAGAAGATCAAGAGGGTGCACCTTGGTCTACTCCTCCACGTGGACCAGTACGTCTTGGAAGAGACAAGCGGTGGTACCCGCACTATTCCACACCACGCGCGATCCTGCCGACCGACTAACCGTGGTGTACGCATTTTTGCTGCTGGGTGGGCAGAGGTGGCGATCGCGAGCGGTTGGGGGGGTAGGAGCTAAGAAACCTGCCCCGTCGTTTCAGTAATTTCCGACGGACGGAAGACCGAACCAGCGATCTCTGCGCAGC
This sequence comes from Entosphenus tridentatus, assembly GCA_014621495.2. Lineage (NCBI taxonomy): Eukaryota > Metazoa > Chordata > Hyperoartia > Petromyzontiformes > Petromyzontidae > Entosphenus > Entosphenus tridentatus. The sequence goes on from CM025669.2 coordinate 1,189,969, forward strand.
AAGCGCCGGGTGCGACCCATCGCACCACCACGGAGGCGCTCCAGGATATGAACGTCACCGTCAAATCGGCTCGCGGAGACTCATCGACTGGGGGGGGGGGGGCGGTGCAGGGATCGTCGCAGGCTTACGCCGTGCCGCGTAACTCCGTGTGGAAGACGAGCGAGCGAGCGAAATTGCAGCGGCAAAAATTAAATTAAGAGTTGGGGGGTCGGGGGGCCAGGTGACACGGTTCGAGTTGCCATTTCCTACGAAGCGCCGCTTATTTATTTATGCCCCGATTGTTCAAGTGAACCGGGCAGGTGTGCGTTACACGCCACGCGAAAGCCCGTTGTCAGCAATTCCACACACACACACACACAACGAGCGCACGCGCATATTTACACCCACGCGGCGCCCCCTGTACGCACCCGTGCATGCGAGATATAAAATATTTAAACATTTTGGTTTATTTATTATATTTGTTTGTGCTCGACTAGGATGCATATCTTACAGCGAGTGGAGTTCTTAAGGACAAACTTTCGTGAAAGTTCACCACCATTGGTTCGAGCGAGTCAAATACGTTGCTCGTGTCGAATCAACGCTGCTTTAAAATTACGCCACTCCCAGAAGGTCGCGTGGACGAAGGGTTGCGAAAGAAAAACTTTAAATTGTCCATGTGGAGGGGCAGTGGAAACAAATGACGAAATGTGCGGTGGACACCTACGGCGATCTGCCCGTGGATCGCGGTGACGATGATGATGATGATGATGGAGGGACAGGTGTGTGTGTGCGTGCTATTATTGTCCGCTTATTTATTCAGGCCTATATAAATCTTGTTTCTTCTCTCGCCTGAAGACGGTCGCTTGTGTTGCGATCAAGTCTCCTCCCGTCGATGAAACAACAACTGACGACGTAATTCTTGTCGGTCAAACATCCCAGCGCAGGACCCTCTTGCACCTTCGGCGAACTTAATGTTTGACGGTCGGTGTCGCCACCCACTGGGCAATCAACACGGTCCAGCGGGCGGCGACAATACCGCACACCTCCGATTAACACGGTTGGCTGCGTACGGTGCGAAAGAAGTTCAGCGTACGTACGTACAACGCGAGTGCCCGCGCTCACGTTTGACGAGCGCGGGCAGAGGTAAACAAACACGCACGCACGCACGCTCGAGCGAGCGAGCACACGTTCGCACAACGTGCGCACAAAGCTCCTTAATCCTTTGAGTCGAGGAGCTCCGCCGCTCCCATTCTCGATCGTGGACACACGCACGCACACACACGTATGCGCACGCACGCACACACGCGCGCACATGCACACACACACACACAAAAAGCACGCGTTTCAAAATGCAGAGGGCGCACGGGTGGCTGGTGGGGGGGCCGCGCGCTTTCTTTCCAAGCGGCGCTCGTTTCAGATCGTCAGGTGTGTGTACGTGCGTGCGCAAGTGCATACGTGCGCATGTTCATGTTGTGAACCCCGCTGCCGTGTGGTTTAAACCACAAAGAGCACGACTAAAATTAAACTGCCGCCGCAACAATCGGTACTGCGCAGTCAATATTTTTTTTTCCATTTCGACCAGAAGAGGTTTTTTTTCCCAATCTGCTGTTGTTTAACGGAGTAATTATTATTATTAATTATTATATATTTTTGTCCCAGATTAATGCAGCGCAGTGGTTACCGATAGCGAAACGAGCACAAGATAAACATTATAATCGACCTGACAACAACTCCGTTGGTAAAGTGGGATTGATCGTTATCGTGAAATCGTATCAGCTCAGTTCCTGCCCATCTTTGCATCGACCGTTCCATCACCAGCGTTAAACGTTTCGTGACAGAACAACGGTGAGGTCAGACGGGACCACTTGGTGCGGAGTCGTCAAGGATTGCCATCCTTTGCAGAAAAACGCGTTTCTCACAATAGGAATGTGTAATTTTATAAATTCGTCTCTATACCATTTTTATTCTACCAGGTAAGGGCCCGCTGAGCTACAGCTCAGTGGGTCTTACCTGGTAAAATAAAAAAATAGCTTTTTTTTAGTTTACTTGTACATTAAATCCCTTTGCACCAGGGACCGTGATCACCCCACTACACTACTTGGTTCGCTCGATGGCCTACACGTGGATTTGGGGGCACGTCTGACAGGGGCTGTGGGGGGACGGAGTGGGAGGGGGGGGAGGGAGGAGGGGAGGGAGATTTTTGTATAAAAAAAACTAAGCAAAGTGGCGAATTACCGGGCATTTTTTTTTTGCTTCTTCTGCCCGAAAACAAAAAAAGAGGGAGTGAGGCTGGACCGTGAACTTTTAGGGGCGATGTCTGGACGAGTTAAATTGCCTCGGAGCCCCGATCTGCGCTGCCCGATAAGCGCTCGGTGCCACTGACGTGCTCTATTTTTACCCCGCGTGTGTTTTCCACGCAATTACGCGGCGGCGGCGGTGGCGGCGAGTTGAACGCGGGGCAATCGCGAGCTCCCTCCGAGGGACGGCGGGAGAACAAAATGTTACTTCTCGTCACGCAACACTGAGCCGGACGCTGCGAAGACGGCCTCTTGCTCTCTTGTGTCGTGGTGGTGAGATGTTAACTCCCTCGCCTGGTCTACAGGAGGTCGTGGGTCCCATCCCGAGCCTGACGCCTGCTGTTTATTTTGAGTCTGCGCGTTCTCTCTCTCTCGCCGTGGTCACGTGGATTTTTCTCTGGGTCCTCCAGTTTTCCCCTCCACATTTAGAATCAACACGTCCGATTAGCTCGCTTGGCTACGTACGATGCGAAAGAAATAGACATGGACGTTGTATGTATATTTAACTTCTTTCCCACCATACGTAGCCAGCTGTGCTAATCGGAGGTGCGGCCTAGCCGGGCAGTTTGGCTGCCCGGCGCTGACAGCGCCACGGCTGTCGCGACGGCGTCTGGCACGGGGCACCGCGCAGCGCCGGAGCTGTGAATTTACAGCTCAAGGGGCATTTTTTGGCAACGGGCGCGGCAAACGATAAACGGCACGCGGCAATTCATCGCTCAACGCGGGAAAGATGCGCCCCTGAAATAGTGCCGCGGTAAGCGATGGCTGGTGAGCGGCATCAGGTGAAAAAGATGACTGGTGTCAGGGTGAGGTGATGATTGCATGCGAGTGCCAGTTGAGGTGATGGACTGGTGAGTGGTGTCAGGTGAGGTGATGGCTAGCGAGTGATGAGGGCTGGTTGAGGCGAGAGCGTCAGGCGATGAAGGGCAGGCGAGCGGCACGTCATTTGGCACGTCACCCCGCACGCGTTGGACGGGGCTTGCCGCAACCTCCGGGTGTACATCCCGGCACTTGTACCACCAAGTCAGCGTCTAACGCAACTGCAGTGGGGGGCTCAAGAGCCTGGAGAGTAGGGCGAGATACAGCTCCGCATAGCCTCCCGCCACCGTGGCTACACAGAGACAATGGAAACAGCGCCAGTGTGGCCCACCCCCTAACCCGAGCGCCAGCGCTCATCCGCAGCTCGTGGGTCCTGGAGCCAGCGGTGGGAAATTCCACGTTCCCGCGGCAGCCGAAAGCTTCACCGACACCGACACCCCTCCCCGCCCCACATACGGAGGAGTGATCGCTACTCGCCTAACTATCGAGACGGTCGAGACATCACAAAGACAAAGATCACTCCCACCCCCCACCCCCCACTCATAGCTTTCGCAGACTTTTTGGGGCAAGTGCTGTTAACGAGCGCCTACGAAAGCCGGTAACGGCACGCCGCACGAGCGTGCGGCCAGCACCACGGCCCGACCGCCTTTGTCGCCCCCATTTTTTCCAATATTTCCAAATCGCACCGGGCACTGAACTCGTGGTCGGAGAATCGTCACTGGTGTTGACGTTGGCCTCGTGCGGCAATCGAACTCGGGTCGTCGGGTTTCGTAACGCAGCGCGCTAAACCCGCCACGGTGTCAACTCCCCCGTACGCCATGGCAACCGTGACATGGAGCAATGCAAGAGGCACCACCCAGAGGTTAAAACGGGAATGTCAGAATGTTTATTTGTCCTGGAGAAATCAGATTAGCTATGAAGCTCTTTTTCCACAGACGTCCACAGTTCGAGGGTGCCACGATGGCGAGATGTTAACGACCTCGCCCGGTATACAGGAGGTCGTGGGTTCGATTCCCACCCCGACGCCTGCTGCTGTATATTTGTAGTTTGCGTGTCTCTCTCCGTGGTGAGACGTTAACGACCTCGCCCGGTATACAGGAGGTCGTGGGTACAATTCCGACCCCGACGCCTGCTGTATATTTGTAGTTTGCGCGTGTTTCTCCCCCCGGGGTCGCTTGGATTGTTCTCCGGGTGCTTTGGCTTTTCCCCTCCTGATTTAGAAACACGCGTTTAGAGTATTTGGCTGCTGATACAAATTTCCACACGATGATGATAAGCCACTTCGTTGAGCTATCATTTGTGGCCAGGCCACGACACAGCTCCAGTGGGCATTTACATGGCGAAATAAAAAATTGTTTCGTAGTTTTATAGTTTTTATTTATAGATGTCAAAACCAACGTGCACTCGGCTGAGCGAGTGGCGCGCTCCGCCGACTCGCTCGCTCGGTAAACACCGAAAGCCTCTGCGAAAAATCCATCAAGCCAGCGTATCGCATCGCAAACATTCTGCGCCGCTAAGTGCTAAGCAAGTCGGAAACGTGTCCGGCGCGACTCACAATGGCCCCGACTTATTTTGCTCTACGGGATGAGGGTGGGGAGTGGGGGGGCAGCCTGGGAAGGGGGAGGGGCAGCTGTGCCGGTAGGGCGGGGGTGAGGGGGGTCCGGGCGGGGGGGGGTGTACAGGCAGAGGGGGAGGGAATGGGTTAATCAGGTAGGAAGGAAGGACTGGGGCACACACTTGGGGCGTTTCCTTCCTCAGCCATTCATTACCACAACTATAAACACGCGCGCGCACACATACACGCGCGCACACACGCATAATGTATATACATCACATGTAACATACATAGATAACACACGCGACGTATTTGCACACACAGCGTATCCACACACAGACAAAATGATCCCCGCGATAGACTTAACAGACTGTTGGGGCAAGTGCTGTTAGCGAGCGCCTATGTAAGACGTACACACACAACGCATAAATGTGACGTATAAGCGCACACATGCACACAATGGATATGCATCCAAACAACACACATGCAACACAGTTGCACGCACATAACATACATACACGCACACACATACAACTTTAAAAAAGACACGTAATATATACATGCACAAACAACATATACCACGTACATACACACTGCTGGCTGTGCATTGTATATGTTGCGTGCGTGTGTGTGTCGTCTCCATGTTCAGTATCCATTATGTAATATGCGTGTCGATGTATCCGCAGCGCGCATGCAAGTTTTGAATAATAAAATCCAGCGTGGCCTTTGCATGTGCTGTAATATCTACATGCAAACAAATGCAAACTACCCGCTGTCCACGTATTTACAGTACATATACATACATGCCGACATGCGTAGACACAAACCATTACAGTCTGTTGGGGAAAGTGCTGTTAGCGAGCACCTACTAACCCACTGCCATTCCGATGACGTATGTCGTCACTTTTTCTTCCGATTCCGTTCCGATGACGGACGTGTGAGCCATCGAGATGGAATCGGAACGGAACCGGGAAAAAATTAAAACTAAAATAACTTCGAAAATTGTTTTTTTACCCTTCTATCTGGCAACAAAACTGACACCTTTTTTTTACAAGGAGTCATGTTTGCATAGACCACAATACCTGCAGTCATAATGCAAACAAAAAACATAACTCTGATAATGTATGCACTGTCCTTGAAGTTGATTGGTCCACACCCGAGACAGCTTTCCTTAGAGCCTAGTCTCACATGGTGTTGGACCAGATGACGCCAAAAGGCGCACAACTCAAAGACAATGCACCATCAGAGTATGAGAGCTCGGGGCAAGCATTTACACCATTGGAACCTAATTTGCCAGTAAAAAATATGATAATTGTTATGTTTTTTGTTTGCATGTGCTCTATGCAAACATGACTCCTTGTAAATAAAAAAAGGTGTCAGTTTTGTTGCAAGATAGAAGGGTAAACAACCTATTATCATATTTTTTACTGGCAAATGAGGTTCCAATGGTGTAAAATAACTTCATCGGCACCGAGGCTCCCGCAGGGTCATGCGGGAGGGCTATCGGAGAATGCGGCGGTCATGTCGCTACGGTTCTCCGCGGTGAGCACCAACACGTCTTTAAAAACAGCGGCACTACTTACGCCTCTCGAAATTCAATTAAGGCCGAAGCCGCTCGCGCGTTCCGAGATCTGGCGGTGAACGGGACCACCACACCCTGCGACTTGCGGACATCTCGGGAACGGGAAAGAGTTTAAGACTGGCCGAGCAAAGAGGGAGGAGGGGCGACGTGGCCAGCAGCACACCCGGCCCGCTTCGTCTCCCGCTAACGCTGGCTATTTACACAACGCGCCAGTCACCAACCTAAGGCCGATTTGACCCAGCGGATGCCTAACCCCCCCCCCCCGCCTTCTGGGACCGCATCAGACATCGCTCGCCACCGATGTGAGCCGTGGCTGGGAATCCAACTCAGCTGGATGGGGTTGGTGGGGCGCGGGCACGGAAGCGCTGCGCCAGGTGCAACGCAGCACACGCACGCGCATGACTTGTTCGCTCACTTAGCCGTGACACGCTGGAGATGAGATAAGAGGCGTCTCCCCTCGGTGCGGTGTGGACTGTCGGGTCAAGTGCTGCTTTACCAGGCGCTTGTGCTGGCCAGGCTCAAAATGGGAAGTGATAGTGGGTGGCTGGGTAGCTGACAGGGTGGCTGGGAGGGTGGCTGGGTGGCTGACAGGGTGGCTGGGTAGCTGACAGGGTGGCTGGGAGGGTGGCTGGGTAGCTAACAGGGTTGGCTGGGAGGGCAGCTCCCGGTTCACATGGAATACCGGCGTGGTGGGGGAATCCGACCGTGGTTGTCCTCGAGTTAGACTCGCGCCGTTGCAAGTGGAGTGTACGACTCGCACCACGGGCCCTGGGCTGTATCAACACTCATTTGAGTGAGGACTTTGCTTCGACTTGATATTACAATCAATGTTTCGGTCAGAGTCTCCGTGTGAGCAAAATGTGTGTGTGTGTGTCATGCACCCTCCTTCACCCGACTGATAAAGTCGCCACGCGATGAACAAACGCGCCGGAATTATTGCTGCTGCTTGAGAGCAATCTGCGGCGACGTTTAGAGAACGGGATGGGTGAAGGGACGGGACAGAACGAGCAAGGGAAGGAGAGAGAGGCCGTCGATCTGCGAGAAGGGCTGCGTGCAGAACGAGAGAGAGCGAGAGAGAGAGCCAGAGAGAGAGTTGGCGAGAGAGTGAGCCAGAGAGTGAGCGAGAGAGAGTGAGCGAGAGAGAGTGAGCGAGAGAGAGTGAGCGAGAGAGAGTGAGCGAGAGAGAGTGAGCGAGAGAGAGTGAGCGAGAGAAAGTGAGCGACAGAGTGAGCGAGAGAGTGAGCGAGAGAGTGATAGACAGAGTGAGCGACAGAGTGAGCGAGAGAGTGAGCGAGAGGTGGGGGTTTACATAAAGCAAAGTAAAAAAAATACGAAATGATGAACGAAGCAAAGTGCCGACTACACCGAGCATCTTCTTGTTTCCACTGATCGTAAAAAAAAAAGCTGTGAATGAGGAGGAGGAGGGGGGGGAAGCGGTGGCTGAAGAGGAAGGGTTCTTAGGAGAGACTTGAGAGCGGACGGGGAGAGAGAGGCGACCGGGCGGAGTTGCCTGGGGAGGGATTTGTTCCGGAGTTGTGGAGGGGGTGAGGGTGGGTGCGGCACGCAGCGGTCACGACGGCGGTGGCGGCCACCAGCGGCGAGGATGAGCGAGCGAACGCCGAGGCACAATCCCAGCACCACATTCGTTCCTCCTCCACGTCGAAAGGAATTCAACGCTCAACGCTCGGCCGCCAGCTCGGTGCTCGTGGTTTGCCACCCGCGACAATGCCTGCTGCTCCCCCCCACCTGCCCCCCCACAATTCTGCACGGGGTTTTATACACACAGGACTGTAACAACAACAACCGCCATTCGCCACCAAGTGGCGGCGATGTGACCACGGGGCTTGTACCAGGCTGTGCGCACTTTAAGGCCACGCGAAGTGTCGAACGCCCGCTGGCAGGTCACGGGATAGACCGAGGTTGCATGGGTTGACTGACTGAGATGACTGGCCGATGCACACAGTGCTGTACACGCACGCAGATTTCCCCGTACGGCCGTTACAAACTTTTTAGGGCAAGTGCTGTTAGCGAGAAGCACCTATGAAGTTTAAAACGTAGGCTTTCGCGACCAATATCATCCATAAGAGAGGTTTTTGAGTTAGATCGCGTAAATATATAAATGTGTCGTTAAAGCCACCCGACACAGCCAACTAGTAAGGGTTTTCACGTAAACAGAACGTGGCCAATTCATCACTCGTACAGCACCACCGGTGTGTTGGAGAGCCAAGCCACAACATTTACAAATGGTGTGTACGACGTGACGCCAGTAATTACAACCAGCTTCATCAGGCGGCAGCCAGATTTGTGGAGAAGTCTTCCCGTTTCGTTCCTTATATAGAGGCGTAGATGTGTTAACCACGCTTCTGCGCTCTTGCACAATGTGGGGGGGGGGGGGGGGGCATTAGGAGGCAACGTACATTATGCATGTGCATTAATGCGAGCCCTTTGAACTTGTCCTTCCTTTAGGCATGCATTTAAATAATGTATTATTTGACGATTCGCTTCCACGCAGCACTAAGACGGTCGCTATCCGAACGGTAAAAGTTATTTTGATTTCTTTCAATTTAGATAGATTCTCTAATTAGTCTTGGCCAGTAGCAGCTAGTTTTGCACAAAACTTCAACATTATCAAAATCAATTGAGTGTCCTTGTTGGCACGCGTGTTCTGCTACAACTGACAGCTGGGAGAATTTAATATTTCTCTGATGTTCTTTTAGTCTCGTGCTGATCATTAGTCCAAATTGCCCAACACAACATTGACCACACGTGCAGTTAATCCTGGACACACCTTCTGTTGATAGCTTCGGTAATGCATCTTTTGTACCAGATATTAAATTCTGTATTTTACGTACCGTGCCAAATCTGAAGGCAAAGCACGGCACACAAGAGGGGTGGGTGGCCAGCACCATGCATGGCCATCTTTGTCTCCCGAGTGGCGATGCTTACACACCGCACCAGGTACTCATTTGAGGCCGAGTCCACCTAGTGGAGGCCCAGGCTCGGTTCTGATAATCGTCACCGGTGTTGGCCGCGAGCGGGAATCGAACTCGGGTCGCCTCACCGCCACCATCCGTACACAAAACACAGAACACAGACACTCACACAGTACACACACCACACACTCGCACAGTACACACACCACACACTCACACAGTACACACACCACACACTCACACAGGCGGAGCATTGTGGAGCAAGCGGCTCGGAGAGTGGCGCCGCGCACAGCTGTGCATATTTCAGGGCTGGATTTGGACAGCGAAATGTATCGCCGTTCAAACGGTGTCACGCAAGGTCAGCGCCTGCGTCAAGGCTGCGTGTGCGTGCGTGCGTTTTTTTGTTGCTGGCGTGCAAGCGGGCGAGCGAGAGAGAGCGAGCGTGGCGATAGCGAGGAGTTTACAGCGTCGTTGCCTTCACGATTATGGCTCTTGGGACCCCGGCTGTGGAACCGTGACCGATCGGTCCAACACGTGTCTACGTACACGGGCCCGCACGTGTCTGCGTACGCGTGTGATGTACAATAACGAGGTCCAAAAATACTTTGCCACCAACGTCATGGTTAACCTCCCCCCGCTTAGTTGGAGAAAAAATTAACCCGTAAAAACAAAGTTTTTCACAATAAATCCTTTATATGCGTGGCGGCTAGAGTCCTCTCGTCCTCTGGCTTAAGATGGCTGCCACCTATGGGTCAGATGATTGCCTGCCACCATTAAGCAATTGGTAATTAAATATAAAAAACATTTTGCCTAAAAAGTGTAACATTTTGGAAAAAAAATGTCACGAAAATAAATTGTCACACACAACGAGTCTGTGTGCAAAATGTCAGCTCGATTGGATCACGGGAAGTGGGTTAAAAAACGACCGAAAGATTTGCACGGTCGTAAGCGCGCAAGCAAGCAAGCAAGTGAACTTAATATAAAGGATTTTTTAAAATCGACGCTTTTTGGGAGATTTTTTTTTATTAGCGACGAGATGAATTGTCGCGATTCGGGGCCGCGAATCGACTCGACAATCGACTCCGGCAGCGCGCCTCGTGATGCACGCGTGACGCGAGGCCCATTGATCATCACCGTCCGCGGCGTCGTCGGCCACGCTCAATCCACTGCTGGATGAAGGCCTCACCACCTCTCGCGCACGATCCTGCGCATTAACCCGATTCCATTGCGCGCAACAAATGTGAATAAAATTTGCATTTTTAAATCCGCCAATTGTGACGCAAACGTTTCGATGCCTTTCCATCGCACGGGATTGGCGCATCCTACCCACTGCTTGGCGCTTATTCAGAGCAGCGGGGGAGGCGGGAGATAATCATTCATAAGAAAGGATTTTGGGTTAGATCGTGTAAATGTTAAAGTGTCGTGAACCCACCACCACCACCAGACATACATCAAGGTTTGTCACCTTCTTGGTTCTTTCGGTAAAGTCACGTAGAAGGGGGGGAAAAAGGGGCGCGCTCCTTTTCCCCCCCCCCTTCCAACCCAGCTTATATATATGCTCCAAGCACGTGTGCTGTTTCATTCAGACGCTGTCGCCTCGACAGACCTGGTTTCACCTGAGGACGGCTGCTTGCGTTGTGGCCGAAACGTCGTGAGAATTATTTTATTATGTTTTATTTTAATTCTTTTATTACTTCCCTTCTACGTGACTTTACCGAAAGAACCAAGAAGATGAATCCCTGCAGTCACGAAATATTTAAATCGAAAGGTTTGTGACGTCAACAAAACGTACCAATCAGCTATTAATTTTGCACACCGTTGCGTTGGAGAGTAAACCCACAACATTAACACTTGAGTGCAACGTTTCACTGGCGATTACAACCAGCTTTATCAGGTGAGTTGCCGGAATTATGAAGAAGTCTTCCTGCTTCCGGCCTTAAATAGAGCAAGATTGCCCCATTTTGTTCACGTGACAAATCTTCCTAATTGGCTGTAACGGGTGGCCGTGGGTTAATGACATTAATTTACATTAAACGCGATGGAACCCAAAATATCTGTATTATCAATAATATTGGTCACGAAAGGCCACTGCGTGTTAAAATGGGCAATAAAAACCCTGAGCTTGCGAACAATGGAAACCAAGCGGTACATAATCAGATAAACTAAAATTAACGAGCTATAATCCCAGAAAACCCGACTATGTCCATTCCCCGCCAAGAACAGTATAGTATTACACTTACAATAAGCTTTGGAGCAAGTCTGGGTGTCCTTCAGGCTGACTCGGCCTTAAATTAATCAAAAGTGCAGTGGTGAAGAAGAAGGCGTGTGATGATGCACGGACTACAAATGGATTCTTACATTCGGGACATACCCATAGAATGTGTGCGTCTGAAAATAAACGTATGCAAATCGCAAGCAAATTAGACGTAAACATGACACACCGAGGTCAATTCAGTGCACAAAACTGTACGAGGTTTAACACGTCATCGGCTTTCGCGACTAATATTATCCGTAATAGGTAGTTTTATTTTGGGTCAGATCGCGTAAATATAAATGTGTCATTTAAACCTGCCACCACCCGGTAAGATTCGTCACGTCAACAACACGTGCAGCCAATTTGTTACTCGTACGGCAATAACCAGCTGTGTGTTGGAGAGTAAACCTGCTGCAACATTTACAATTTAGTTACCGTGACGTTTCGCCGGTGATTACAACAACCAGCATCATCAGGCAGACAGCACAGAGTTGTGGAGAAATCTTCGTGTACCAAGCGCACGGGAAAGGAAATCGTGAAAAATTCGGAGCGAAATACATAAATAAATCAATCGCTCAATCCAATACGCGCTGCAGAATCGCGAAAATTAATAAAATCACCGGGAGATGATGCGGTACAGAATCACGGCATGCTTAGCCCAGACAGCATTGCGGAGGCAAAGGTGGCTGGGGGTACGTGGCACTGCCCGCGAAAGCTGATTTTGTATTCAATGGGAATAACACAACGAACGTTCAACAAACGATCGCGGTTGCGAGATGTACGTTATATGTATGTTGAACTTTGATCGCATCGTACGTAGCCAACCATGCTAATCTAAGATGCGGGGGAAGGACAAGAAACTGAACATGCAAAAAGTAGTTCAAGAAAGGAGTTTGTCAATATTTTTGGGTCTTTTGGTAAAGTCACGTGGATGGGTTCAAAGAAAATAACAAAAATAACATTATTTTGTTATTTTCAAGAATATGAATTCCTGCAGTCACGAAAGCTTTAAGTCGAGTTTGTCAATGTAGATGATTTAAAAGTGCAGAGCTCCCAGTGGCGTCCTCATATCGGAAGGAAGAGAGCGTTCCAGACGGCCGCGGAAGCGCTTCTGAAAGCGCCGCGCGATGCGGTCACCACAGACTTTGTTCGATGGCCAGCCAAGAGCCGCCGCCGCTGCTGCTGCGATGACGACCGGAGTTGACGTGGCGATGGTTTTATTGCTGCTTGACGAGATCGGTGAGGTATCACGGTTCATTCGTAGCGAGACTGTGCAGACGAAATGATCGCACCCGCACCGTTTCAACACCCCCCCTCCGCTTGGCAAACTACGTCCAGAACCCGGAGCCGAGCGTCGTTCAAAGCCCCTTGAGCAGGAGAGGATTGAACACGCTTCGTTTGCCCCAAACACTTGACCCTACACCTTTCCCGCACGTTCAAAGAAGCGAGAAAAATATCCGCACCCTGCCCCCCCCTCCTTTTAAAAATAAATAATATAAAATATAAATTTTCAAATCCCTGCGCACTGTAATTACGGCTTAACGTGGCACCGCCCTCGCACGATAGGCATGATACAATCCCCCCCCCATCACCTCCTCTTTCATCTCCGTCGAGGATTTTTTTGTCAACTCCTACTCTTAAGATTGTTCTGCCTCTTACATTTTCCACGCTTTGAAGTCGTCCGGGAGCTCCCGTGTAAGTGTCACATTAGATCGGCGACGAAAACGCGGCAGAAAACTTTTAAAAGGTCAACGGTACTTTTTAATTAAAGAGTCAGCCCAAATCTCCCTCCCCCCCGCTCCCGCCTGCAGCTCCAAAAGGACACAAAAAAGCACTTGACAGCTCTGACACGTGACGGCGGTGGGAGAGAAGGGGGCGGCCGGGGACAAATTCAACCAATCGGGGTTCAGCGTTACAGCATTCAGCCAATCGGGGGGTTCACTGTTAAAATGTTCAGCCAATAGGATTCAGCATTAATACACTCAACCAAATCGGGCTTCAGGATTCAAAACATAAAGCTGATCAGGGTTCGGAATAATTAAAATGGTTAGCCAATCATGCTCGGTTACAAACTGTTCAGCCAATCGGGGTTCAGCAAAAATACATTCGGCCAATGATATCGAGCATTAAAACATTCAGCCAATGAGACTTCCAACAGCAAAACAAGGAGCCAATGAGACTTCATCATTCAGACATTAATTCGGCTAATCAGGGTTCAGCATTAAAACATTAATTCAACCAATTAGATTTCAGCATTGAATCTATCAGCCAGTCACCTTGGTACAAGAACAGACAAACCTAACTGAAATTCCATGCTCAAGTTAAGCGGTCCGTTGATCGAGGCGTTAGAAGCGGTTTGTAGATGAGAGTGACGCGTCGGGGAATTTGCCGAGAATTCTGGGGCAGAAGCACGAGGCATGCGGGTCTCTCCTGGGGTGCAGAAAACCAGCGGGGTTTCACAATACTTCATCTTTCCAACTGAAGCACTGAAACTATTAGTGAATATTATTACACGACCATTTACAGCCTTTCGACAATCCACAGCTGGATAAATGCCTCCCCCATGCCACATCAGTCACGCGAGTCGTTTGACCAGACCTCGTCACGCTTTCAGCGCCGGTTCACGATTGAGGGGAGGAAGGGGCCCAAGAACCGGTTCAGATATCGCTCGCCGCTGACGTTAGCCATGGCCGGGGAATAAAACTCAGGTCTCCGGCTTCACGGAGCAGTGCCCGAACCACTAAGCCCCACCACTCTGCAACGGGTCAACACTGCGAGTCATACAAGTAGGAACAACAGGTTCCACACTGCCCACCAGGGATTATTTGTCTGTCTGTCATGCATATCCGGAATTCCGCCCACCCATGCACCTCCCCACCGAACACCGAGCTACGCCGCGATTGGTTGACGATGTCGGGGAGGGTGGGGGCGAAGGGTAGACACGCCCACTCATTCAACTGCCCCCCCCCCCCACCTGAACGCCGCGCTGTCCAACCAAGTTCCTACCTGCCCACTCCAAAGGAACGTGTTAAATTGGAAGAAGGCAGGGAAGGGGAGGCAAAATTTATAATCCACAAAGTCCCCCAAGTGAGTTTTTTCTTACTTGGGATATTTAGGCAATCCCATAAATTAGTCTTTTTTTCAACGGAGAGGACAATGGGGTGCCAGGAGAAAAGCCATCACGTGCATGCGAGGACAGGACACTCAAACCTCCACATCATCTGAGATTCTTCTACCGTCTAGCGCCACCCGTACATCGCCAGCGACACGAATACGACTGCGCTGCGAGTACGCGGGCCGGAGCGCAAGTCCGTGCGCCAACTCAGGCAGCACAACTATAGTCGTATCGATTCGTTTTACACGCCCAACGCGAGCGAATCAGCACTCGACAATTTCAAGTGGTCATCAAATAATTCACCGTCATTGGCCACGCGAACAAATTGGAAACCGCGAAAGTGATGCCGACTCGGGTGGCAC
>CM025669.2:1270960-1302499 GCA_014621495.2 Entosphenus tridentatus
CGCTCTCGCGGCCAGAGCCAGGCTCTCGCGAGGATGGCCGGAGCCAGACTCTCGCTCTCGCGGCCGGAGCCAGGCTCTCGATCTCGCGGCCGGAGCCAGGCTCTTGCTCTCGCGGCCGGAGACCGGCTCTAGCGAGGGCATCCGGCTCTCGCGAGGGTGGCCGGAGCCTCGCTCGGGCGATGTCGATGCTGCTGTCGTGCATAATTTTTCAGCCTTGGGGATGTGTTGCCGATACCAGTTGCATCATATGGGTTTTTAGCTCGGGAGGGTGGGTGGTGGGGTGGGGAAATAGTACAAAGGCATCCGAGCCGGGAAGCGAACCCAGGGACTTCTTGCTGTGGGTTGCCAGAGCGCTGCCGCCACCCCCGCCTGCCCATGCACACCACGGCAGGCGCGTAGTGTCGTCAACTGTTGCAGGACAAACCCGCGCGCACTCACAAGTAACGGTAACGGTCTGTAATCGCTGCAGGCGGTGGTGGCGAGGTGGGCGGGCAGGTAGGCCATTGGGTCGATAAATAGGCCGATAGGCAGACAGCCGAGACAAGCACTTCGGTGGGTAAGTTGGTAGAGGCACGTATGTAGGCAAGTGAGCGGGTGGGTAGGCAAGTGAGTAATTAGATAGGCAGGTGGAGAGGTGAGCGAGTGGGTGGGTCGGTATGTAGGCAAGTGAGTGCATGGGTCGGTAGTTAGGTAGGTAAGTGGTGAGGTAAGGAGACAGGTGAGTGGGTAGGTGGGTAGATAGGCAAGTAGGTACATGCACAGGTGGGTAGGTAGGTAGGTAAGAAAATGGTTAGGTAAATATACAGCTGAGCAGGTGAATTGGTAGCGATGTAGGTTGGTAGGCAGGTAGGTTAGTAGGTAAGAAATGTGAACTGGTGGGCAGAAAGTCGGGAAGGTAAGAACTTGGGTAGATAGGCAGGTGGTATGCAGGTGGTAGCCATGTAGCCTTTATTTAAACCACAGAAGCATGGAGTATGACACATACAGGGGATTAGTGCCACAGTACGCACGCATGTACACGTTTGTACAGTTCCACGTCTTACAGCCGCCGCGCAATGCGTGGAACTTTCTCAAACTCTTAAGCGACGATACGATGCCGGCCCCAGAGCGGCCCCCACATCCCGCAAGTGGAGAAGACGCTTCAGAGTCCACGTCCACCCAGCGGACACGGCCGCCCAGGGTCCAGCGGCCCACGGCGCGTCGCTGCTACGACCGCGGGTGATCGAATGGCGCAGCCGACGGATCGGCTCACGGGCGCAGCAAAGACCGAGCGCCAGGCAGCTCCCCCTCACGTCGCCCTCCCCCCCACCGCCCAGTGCGACTTCACACGGCGCCCCGATAGTCGTCCTCTCCTTCCCACGAGCGAGCGAGCGAGCGAGCGCGAAATGGCAACCCTTTTCATGCTCCCCCGCACGGGCATTGTGGCGGCCCAGTTTAACCGGCTTATATAAAACCCCCCCCCCCCCCCCCAAATCTTGCGTTTGGCAAATGTGCGGTGGCTAAGAAGCACGTGTGTATTATTGATGGCCTCGCGACCACCTTTCCAAAACGTTAAGGGAGGCCGATGCAAAGCCCCAACGCCCACCCCCCCCCACGCCCCCTCGTCCCCGGTCCTCTTGGCTCAGGATTCTTTCAATGGCTGGAGACTCCATTCCGGAGAGAGTGCACGCGTGCGCGCGAGCGAGCGGGCTCGGGTTTCGGGCCACGTTTTAAGCGAACCCGAATGTTGCGAGAAAACACAAGGGGTCCCTTTTTTGGAAAATTTGGTCCGGTGACGTCACTAGGCGCGGCCTGCGGCGGTCAAGCCAAATATTGTCCCAGAATGTAAACCGTTGCGTCAGAGGCGTTCGGGTTAACGTGAAGGAAATTATGTGTGCAGACGAGATCAAACTCGACAGACGGGGGGATTAGGAAGCCCCGTCGGGCCATGAAGGTTCATTTTCTGGAGGCAACTATATGGAAAAAACCAAGGCAAAGATACGGTCCATGTCGCCCACAGGCTGTTGAAGCAAGTGCTATTAACGAGGGCTTATTAAGGCCGGCACGGCGCACGAGGTGCGGGCGGAGGGGTGGTGGCCAGCACCACACCTGGCCAACTTTGTCTTCTCCAGTGCTGATAGTTACGCTCTGCACCAGGCACTCATCTAAGGCCGAGTCGACCTAGAAGCAGCCCAGGACCGGTTTAGATATTCGTCACCGATGTTGGGTGCGAGCGGGGATTGAACTCGGGTCGCCAGGTTCGTCGCTCAGTGCACCAACCAGTGCACCTCCGTCCCCCACAAACTATACAGACGCTGTAAACCGATACACAAACACACGCAAAGTCCCCAACAGACACCCTGCCAGAAGCCTACTTGCTGTACTACCAATCACAAAAAGAATGCTTGCCATGCAGATGGGCATCTGATATATATGAAGGCTCCATCCCCCGCTTGATCCACCAACCCCCCTTGTCCAAATCAACGGATGGTGCCAGTAAAACAATGACACGTGGGGCAAATGCATAACACGGCAAATTCAAGCTGCAGAACCTTGGGTTCGAATCCCAATGTGAGTGCGATGAACTCGGGAAATGAACTACTGACCTTGGGTTTACAAAATAAACGAGAAGATAAGTCGCCTTTGTCACCAACCCGTCTCTCCACGTAACTAACCACAATATTTATTTTTACACATCCCATGTACCTATGTATGCTGAAGTTATTTCGCACCGTACGTAGCCAACCGTGTTAATCGTAGGTGCGGGGGGGGGGAAGGACCACAAACTAAACATACAAAAATCAGTTGTAAAGAAATGAGTTTTCAATCTAGATGATACTGGTAGGAACCCACTGGTTCCACCAGCCCACAGGGGATTATTGTGTCCGTCCGTCGTGCAGCGAGGGGCTGGGTGGGGAGGGTGGGGGTGGGGAGGGGCTGGTCACCCCGTGGTGCCCTGATAAAACTCAACGTTTAACCTACTCACGCCGGCTTGTGCCCGCCCTCACAGTCGGGCATATTTGCAGAATACACCACGCCGCCGTTGACTCTGGCCATTGACCGAGCAACCCAACGTTCCTACCAGCTCCCTCCGCAGAAATGTGTTTTAAAAGCGCACAGCTTCGGTGGCTTCCTAATATAGGAAGGAAGAGCGTACCAGACGGCCGCAGAAGTGCATCTGAAAGTGGGCAATGCCAGGTGGCTCAATGGTAGAGTGAGCGGTTCGCAATCGGAAGGAAGTTCAATTCCTGGTTGGGGGGGTGGACACAGCCCATCATCAGGAGTAGATTTTTTTTTAAATGACTTCATGGATAGACTCGCTACTGTCCAAGAGCTGTAAACAGCAGAGGAGCACCACCTCAATGCATCACTTGAGCAGAAAATCACATTGATTTGGGAGCACCAGCAACATCATCATCGGCAGCAGCATCATCATCAGCAATAACAACCGAGGGCACCATCTAGCAGGGGCGCTGCGGTGGCGAGATGTTAATGATCTCGCCTCTTATACAGGTCGTGGGTTCAATCCCGATGCCTGTGTATATTTGGAGTGTGCATGTTCTCTCTCCCCATGGCAGCTTGGATTTTTCTCCGGGTCCTCCGGTTTTCCCCTTCGTATATTTGGAACCAACATCACGCGTTTAAGAGTATTTGGTTGCTGCTACAGGTTTCCACACGACAATAAGCCACTTCGTTGAGCTGTCACGTGAGGCCAGGTCGCTTCTGAAAAAGCTGTGTAAGCTCAGTGGGGCCCTTACCTGGTCAAATAAAAACAAAAATTGTATCAGTCTAACAGTCCATTCTGGAGACTTGCCCCGGGGCAGGCGGCGGAGCTGGTGAGGGGGGCTGGGGGGGGCCGGGGGGGGGGGCCGGGGGGGGGGTTCCGAGAAGGAAACGTCTTCATTTGGATTACGGGCGCTCGTGACGCACGCGAGATATCAGCGGTGGCGACGTTTTCAAAAGGGAACTCGGCGGCGAGCAGAGTTACTAACGAGGGAGGAGGGGGTGTCGAACAGGGGGTGCAGCGTGGCGTTTGTCTCCAGGGCGGTGAACATTCCACATTCACATGATGGGGAACACGTGTGCCCTTAGAACGGCAGCGACTGCTGACTTCTCACCGTGCGGGGAAGCCTTGGCCGGCAGTGCTCCTGCTGTGATGACGATGATGACGATGGATGATGACGATGACAACAATGGGTCTGCGATTTCACTCGTTCTTTCGGTTATACCACCCCCCCACACCCACCCCACCTCTTCCCTACCCTCAACCCTGCCATGGTCATAAAAGGAACCCGATCATTCTAAAAAGCCCCTGTTTAGGGGAAATAAATACCCAGAAGGCTCAATTCCAATATTTTTAAACCACGCATGTACGCTTGTATGCCCTCGTGATCGCGGTTTCGGGTTCGATAAAAAACAATATTAAAAACACACAGGAACAATGGGTCTGCGTTGACCGTACGCAAGAGGCTTCAAATTGTGACGTCTCTCGATCGGGAACTCACTCTATTGCTCATCCACATGTTCCATAGACCAGGACTGGGGCGGTGGGCGCACGGGGAGAGGAAATTCAACGTAGGAGGGAGGGGAGGAGAAGCAGAGGCGGCTGGGCTGATGCGGCCGTGTCGGTAGGAAGTCGATAGGGAAGAGAGCCTTTAAAAAAAAAACCCGCTCGCTCAATGGGGCCATGCCGAGAAATCGTCGTTACGGGTAACAGTCCCGGTTGGCGCCACGCAGCCCTGGCAGAACTTCGGAAACTTTTACTCACTGGGGGGGGGGGGGGGTGGGGGGGGGGGTGCAAGTGAGTGACGCGCGCGGGGACGCGGAATCCGAAATCCTAACCGCCGTGACGCAAGCGGAGGAGCTGCACGTTGTTCTGCCCAGCGAGAGAGGTGGGGGAAAAAAATAGGCCTGGGCTTTTTTTTTACGTGTTATGCTTTGTTGCTCTTGCGTGTGTATGTGGTGGTTTTTTATGTATTTAAAAGCCTGCCCAGTACATGTCGGTTTAATTTTATTGGACGTGAAAATTTTAAATATGATATATTGATAGAATGATAGAATTTTTTTTTTAGCAGGTAAGGCCCACTGAGCTATATTCCTTTTTAAGAAGCGACGTGGCTATCACAAATGATAGCTCAAAGAAGTCGCTTATTGCATGGAAATGTATAGCAACCAAACACTCTAAACGCGTGACATTGATTCTAGATGTGGAGGGAAAAACCGGAGGACCCGGAGAAATAATCCACACGACCACGCAAACTCCAAATATACAGCAGGCATCAGGGTCGTGGATCGAACCCACGGCTTCCTACATACCAGGCAAGGTAGTTAACATCTCGCCACCGTGGGGCCCCGATACATGCGTCAAGCCGGTAAGTATTTTATTTATCAGAGTTTGAAATGTGCGGTTACCGAAAATGCAAAAAATTAACAACTTAACCACCCCATCAGAGCCTCTTTCTTTGCATGTTCACCACAAGTACGTGTGGTTAATGCAAACTTGATTCCTTGCAAAAGGTTTCTATTTGGTGTTTGAACATCTTAACAAAAACAGAAAGGGTAAACCCTATTCTTAATTTTTCATACGGGCAAAATAGGACCCATTTTGTTAACCGCCTCAGTTAACAGCAAAACTATCAAAAGTTGCTGCCAAGTGCCATCCTGTGTAACCACGCGGCGGCGCGCTATCTTTCTGAACACAGGCCCCATTCCCTATTCGGTGACTGTGGCTCTCTCTCAGGGACTCGTCTGTGGTGGGCCTCACTCGTCACCCGCGTGTACCGGCGGCGTCGTCGTCGTCATCATCGCGATGCAGCTGTCAAGACAAGTCGTGGAAAACGTCGCGGAAACGTGGCAGAAACGTCACGAAAACGTCACGAAAACGTCTAGAAATGTCACGATCGGCGCAACGGAGCAGATCCCATGGCACTGACACACGCGGCAAGTCCACAGTCCACACGCGGTCCACACCGACGAGCGGTTTTTACACTCTGGCAACGGCCTCAGGCTGCACCGAACCTGGCACGCGCAGCCGTGGTGGTGACTTCACCACCGGTCAGCGCAACATGCAGGTGGCTGTGATGTGCACGAGTGTGTGTGTTTGTGAGGGGAATGGTGGTGCAGTTGTAGCGCGACGTGATACACGCCTGCAGACCCAAGTTCAATTCCCGCTCCCGAACAACAACAGTGGCGATTATACGAACCGGTCATGGGCATCCTCGAGGTCGACTCAGCCACAAATAAGTACCTGGTGTGATTTGTAAACATCACCACTAGGGTGACAAAGGTGGCTGGGCATTATGCTGCCCACTCACCTCCTCGTGTTCGGTGTTCGGACTTCATAGGTGCTCGTTAACAGCACTTTCCCGAAAAGTCTGTTAAGTCTGTAGGGGGAAATCTTTGTCGTTGTCTGCACATTCATGCCTGCGCATGTACACGCATGCGTGTGTATGCAGCTTCTGTTCGGCTGGATAGAGGGCGGCTAAACAGGTGCGGCACAGGCTAGAGAAGAGATGGAGTTGATGTGGTACAAATGGGTGTGTGGAGGTGAGTAATATTGCCGATGACTGGCATGAGCGTTGTCAAGATCGGCCTCTGTGGGGGAGGAGGCTCGTTGGAGGATACTACAGGAGGCAGTTGCGATGCTCGCAATAACAAGCGGAGCGACGGGCAGCTAAAACATATCGAGGTGTTACAGTAGGGAGCACAGGTGGAGCATCTGTCCGTCATCTCAGTCGATCAACCCACAACACCTGGGTCTCTCCAGTGATCTTACCGAGAGCCTTAGACACTTCATGTGGCCTCAAAGCGCACCTAGCCTGGCACAAGCGCTGTGGTGACATCACCGCCACTTAATGGCAAACGGCGGCAGTTGTTGTGTGCGTGTGCATTTCTTCTCTTCTGCTGTATGTATGTTGAGCTTCTTTTGCACCGTGCATAGCCAACCGTGCTAATCGGATGTGCCTTCCCTTTGCTATCGGCACTGGTCACAACTCTTTCTCCGACTGCTCTCCCGCCTTGACCCACAATAACCCAGACAGACATTTTTCCCCGTGCTCCACCCCTCTAATTGAGCCGCACTGTGTGGCGTGTGCATGCGTCTGCGCGTGTACCCACATACGTGTCTGTGCGTGTACCCACGTACGTGTCTGTGCGTGTGCGCGTACACTGCGGGGAGCGGTGGCGCAGTGATTGGCGCGCTGCGCTACGAACCCGGCGACCCGAGTTCGATCCCCGGTCGCGCACCTCTGATTAGCACGGTTGGCTACGTACGGTGCGAAAGAAATTCAACATGCACAAAATACCGGTGAGGATTATCTGAACAGGTCCTGGGCCTCCCCTAGGTCGACTCAGGCTCAAATGAGCACCTGGTGCGGTGCGTAAACATCACCACTGGGGAGACAAATGCGGCCGGGCGTGGCACTGGCCACCCACCCCTTCATGTACCGTACAAGCCTTAATAGGTGCTCACTACCAGCACCTTCTCATACAGTCTGTCAAGGCTATAGGGGGGATCTTTGTCTTCCCTGTGTACGTATACGCGCGTGTGCGTGCGTGCGTGCGTGCTTACACGTGCGAGCGAGCGCTGCTCTCCGTGCCGAGACTGACCTGGCGCATTGTAGGAGCTCATGGTCCGAGTGTGCCCGGCGAATCGGGCCGGAGTCGGGGCGAGTCGGCGCGCGTGCGGTGAGCCTCCTGCCCCGGGGCGCACGACGCCCCGGCAAACCACCACCGCCAAGTCCTCACGATCCTTCGCGGTTCTTCGGGATGCCTCGATCCTTCTCGCGAAGCTTCACGGTTCTTCACAATCCTCGACAAACCTTCACAATCCTTCACGAGCCTCCACTATCCTCCACGATGCTTCACAAACCTTCTTGATCCTCCACAATGTTCCACGATTCGTCACGATCTTTCACAGTCCTCCACGGCCGTTCCCGATCCTCTCAGCACCGTGGGGGGGGGGTATTCCTGTAACGGCACACGCCTCGCGCTCTTAACCGAGTACTTGCTGCGCGGGAGAGATCACCCATTCACCGAACGCCGCAGATTACAAGCAAGTGCTACACCCTTTGTCAATCCAGGCCTAGATGAAGGCTTCCCTTACACCATACTTCACCACACTGGTCAATGCAGGTTGATGAAGGGGGGCTCTGGACCGGTTCAGATATCGCTCTCTTAACAACGTTATCCGTGGCAAGCAAACCAAACTCACGTCGCCGGGTTCATAGTGCGCCACCGCTACCCCCTCCTCCCCATCGTGCACTTTCAGATGCGCTTCTGCAGGCGTCAATATTAGGAAACCCTTGGAGCTATGCACTTTTAAATAATCTAGATTAAAAACTAATATTTTTAGACCTGCTTTCTGCGTTTAGTTTGTTGTCATTCGCCCGCACCTCTGATTAGCAAGGTGGCCTGTGTAGCGTGCAAAATAAGTCCAACGTATATACATAAGCACAGCAGTGATATGGCCTAGCAGGAGTGTGTTTGCCTCTTGCTGCAGAGGTTCACGGTTCGATTCCATTGGCCACCCTGGTTAATATTGGGGGGGTGTAATAACTGTAACACTACTACGACTACTACGTGCCGTCTGTTTCACAGTGGAGATTAAAGATCCCGTGACGTCATTCGCAAGAGTAGGCCAATGCGTGTGACGGCACCGCGGTCAAAATTTTGCCAAATGAAAACAATAGTACCGGCAGATTGCTCAATTGGAATGATACGCAGAGATCATTGCCCACTCCCGCAAAAAAAAAAAACACAGGACCTTCGTGAAAGGAGTCTAGACTCGAGACTCGGTGACGCTTTCCTGGACAAATGAGCGGGAATAATAAAATTGGCACAGCTCAACTCAGACACGCCACCCCATGTGTCATCGCCTGCAGCGCGTGACTGAGCGATGGCGACTTCAACCGTATTACCGACGGGTTAGAGGAACACAACTTGCTTTTTTACAATACGGCCCCTGACGTAGCTTAAACGAAAGTCAACTAACTTTATTATTATTCGTTATCTAAGTTATGGCGTGTTAATTTACAATAACTAATTAGCAAGATTGAATGTCAATTGTCAAATTTCGTGACACGCACACGTGCAATTGGGATTGGTGCATTTTTTTGCGCTTTTTGGATCAACATCACACACCTTCCCTTGCTAAAACTTTACAGCTAACATAAATTAACTCTGCATCGTTTTACTCAACCGGGTTTAGGATACCCCGTGAGATTCGTTACCTCTAACCCGTGAGCACGACATCTGGGTCATTATAACCATTCAAACAAAATAACCAAATCGCCCCCCCACCCCCCGCTAAATCCAGTTTTTGAGGCGTTTAATACAATTTGGGATTACGAGTGATGACCGGCAAGACATTGACTGGGCGTGGGAAGGTTGGGCAGCGTTTAACGACGCTGCGGATGAGCGCAGGGCGGTTATGAAGGTGCGTTCCGGAAGGCCCCTGCGTAGGGAGCTTCGGTTAAAAGTCTTGCGGTAAATTACCGAGCGGAAATTCAACCAAGGACGCGCTCGAGAGAGAGAGAGAATCGGCCGCGTGGCGATAGCCGGCCGTGTGACTCCAGCACTGCCGGCACCAGGTGCGCGATCGCCTTCAATATTCTGACCGCGGGTCGCCCAACACCGGGTCCCAAAAGGCCCCACCAGAATTGTCGTAAAGCGGGCCAGCAACAAACAGCACTTTCTCACAGTTGTCAGAACGTCGAGAAGCCTGCGCGGTGCCGTCCGTGCCACGCGCGGATCGGCCCCCAAAGGGGGAGCCGTAGAGAAACGAGCGCCGCGCTTTTGGGAGGGGGGCGACGGCGGCGCGCAGAAGAGAGCGCGGGAAACCCGGCACCACAGTGTCAACAGTGCGGCACGCAGACCACACTCGTGAGCACGCGCAGTGGGGGGGCAATCTACACGTGCCCACCGTGCATCGCGAAGGATCGCGAGGGGCTTTGAACACAACGCGGGGGAACCCTCGGTTTAGAACTGGGGGAAGCGTTGAGTTGCAATATAACGGGGGTGGGGGGGTGACTGTTTACGTGTGTGTAGGGCTTAGTTACGTTGAGAGAGACGGCAAGAGAAACACGCAGATTAGAGGACACACACAAGCTGGCGGAACGATCCAAACTGCGGATGAAGCAAGCGCGGGCTCGGGCAGGACACACCATGGCTAAAAGGGAAGATGAACGGTGGTCAAGAATAGCACCTGTGCTCCCTACTGTGGTGGCCAAGGAACGAAACGTGTCCGGGAGTTCGTCCACTCGGGAGACGGAGCGAAGCCGTATGGCTCGTGTGTCAAGGCGCTGGGTGGGATTGTTGCATCACAGGATCGTGAGACATGCAAGAAGCTCGTGGAGGCCTTCATCTAGGAGTAGATTGACCGTGGCTGATGATGTACAGTCTGCACTCCTATAACGCTCCGTGTTGCTTTCATAACGCGAATTGGATATAACGCGATGATGAATGTATTAGGAGAGCACATTTTTTTACAACGTGGATGCGAATTGGATATAACGTCGCAGCGCGAGAAGGAATAAGCACTTGTCCGGCTGCCTCGGCGTAGCATTGCACAAGGCGGGATGCTGCTGGATGCTTCTCGATGCCTCAGACTTTGTTTAGTCTGCGTATATATCTCACGTATTATCACGGATATATTACACGTGATTCATTATAACGCAGTTTCTCAATAACGCGGTGTCCTTCAGGAACGCCGACTACTGCCGCGTGATAGGAGAACAAAATGTATCGATTCATTGTAACGTTTTGATGGTTCAATTAAAAACGGACCGAGAAAAGAAACTTATGGGTCCTCCCGTCCTCTCGATGGGATCTTGCTGGAAATGAGCGGTGTTTTCTGTGGCTTTTGTAGTTTGGCCTGTGTGCCTCTGGTGGCGAAGGTTTCCACCCCGGAGTTTCCACACGCGGCCGGTCACGCACGCGGTCACGCACGTGGTCACGCACGTGGTCACACAAGCAGTCACAAAGACAAAGATCCCCGTACAGTCTGTAACAAGACTTTTAAGCGAGCACCTATGAAAGCCGGCAGGACACACGCGGGGATCGGTGGCCGACACCACGCCCGGCCGCCTTTGTCTCCCTAGTGGCAATGCTTGTACACATCGTGCTAGGTACTCATTTGAGGCTCAGTCGACCTAGGGGAGGCCAAGGTTACCGATTCAGATCATAACTGCTGTTGGCCTTAAGCGGGAATCAAACCCGGGTCGGCGGGTTCGTAGCGCAGTGCACTAACCGCTACGCTATCGCTCGCCGTTCACACACGCGGTTACACACGCGGTCGCACGGGGCCCTGAGAGCCGAGTGCCAACGGCAGCCTCTGTGTCCTGAGCACCACATTACACATTCACCATCATTATGAAAATTATGACGAAGCTTGTTCACCCATGAAAGCCTCATCGAGCCTCAATTCTTCATTTTTCGGAGGGTCCAGTCAGGTTTGCACAGAAGGGGGCGATGTTGCTGCTGTGTGCGATCCCAATTGAGTAACTTGCAGGTCCTGTGAATTATTATTGTCATTTGGGATGTTTAGACCGATACCAGACACATTGTGTGTTTTAGCTATGGGAGAAAACCGGCGAACCCAAGATCCAAGTTGATTTTGTTTAACCAGGGTGAACTCAATGGACCCACGATAACAGCCTCCATTGGAAGAGTGACCCG
Organism: Entosphenus tridentatus; assembly: GCA_014621495.2. Lineage (NCBI taxonomy): Eukaryota > Metazoa > Chordata > Hyperoartia > Petromyzontiformes > Petromyzontidae > Entosphenus > Entosphenus tridentatus. The sequence continues at coordinate 1,282,616 of CM025669.2, forward strand.
GACCACCGGATTGACAAAATCCCTTCTTTGCTGTCAGGCGCGAGTGTCTTACCCCTGCGCCAACCCTGACTCCCCCCCGAATGAGGATCGATCGCGTGCACGGTACAATTTATATATTCATGTTGCTCGGGTCACACCCACCTCGTCACACGGCGTCACAAAAAGTCAGACCCCCACTCAAATATGATGTCTCAAAGCTCTGCCCTCCCCCCCAAAAAATAAAACATGCTTCAAATCGCTTTAAGTGTAGTGCGTGTTTAATGTGGCGCTGCACTCTGATGTTGTAGGAGAAAACATTTATAAAAAATCTATTTAATAAAATATACGCTGCCAAGCCTAGTGGTGCCCATTCAGACGCTGTCTTTCCGACAGACCTGTTCTTCACCTGAGGACGGCTGCTTGCGTTGTGGCCGAAACGTCGTGAGAATTATTTTATTATGTTGTATTTTTATTATTTTATTATTTCCCTTCTACGTGACTTTACCAAAAGAACCAAGAACACGTTTTTAGTGTCAAGGGTTCTCGCCCGATATGAAATAAAGGTTGTGATATTATTATTATGAATGTATACCAGAGCGTGGCCCCGCCTACGGACAGGGTAACGTTACACCATTGTTACTTTCTGTATATTTTTGATTTATTTTATCCACAGAGTCTAGTCGACGGAAAGCTGTACGGATTTCATAATTCTCTCAGCGCCGGGTCGACTAAAGCAGCCAAAACCTTTAGCCAACCACTCGTAGTCATTAAACGCTTGCGTTGAGGATCGCCGTAATTTCCACCCCAGGCATAATCAAGTCAGCCAATCGGCGAATTCAGTAAATGTTTTCCAAAACGCATACAAGCCAATAACCGTGCCTGGTCTTCCTCGTAGCGCTGCCGATTTATCTCAACCTGCGTCTTCATTCGGACTCGTTAACATGAGCTCGTCATCGTCTTGGCCTCTGACGGGGCAGTCGGAGTCACCGTCGTGCTTGGCGAACGTCGTCCACCGACGCTCATCCGTTGGCTCATGAGAAAAACAATGTTGCTGATTATTTACGTCACCGGGTTCATTAACGGAGCTCAACACTGCGCGACGCCCTGACCCACGTCGGACCATCACCACTCTCTAGTCACCAACTCAGTTGACATAATATAGCGGGAGGTCCATTAAGATTCAACTGTACTCTTTGGTTCTTTCGGTAAAGTCACGTAGGTGAAAATATAAAAATAATAATAAATAAAATAAAAATAAATAGCCACAGCAATACATATTTCTTGCTGTGGCTATCCTACCTGATGACGGAGGCTTGTGTTGCTTCCGAAACGTCGTGATTTAATTTAGATATTTTCATTTTTTTCCCCCACCTACGTGACTTTACCGAAAGAACCAAAGAGTATGGATCCTTGCAGTCACGAAAACTTCAAATCTAGAAAGATTCAACTGCTCCCCCTGCCCTGCTCCCCACGGCACATGCCTATTGTATGTACGTTCAACTTCTTTTGCACCATACGTAGCCAACCGTGCTAAATCGGAGGTGCCGGGGGAAAGGACAACAAACTAACACACAAAAAGCTGTCCTAATATGGCTTCCTAATATTGGAAGGGTGTGCGTTCCGAACGGCCGCAGAAGCGCATCTGAAAACGTGCAATGCGGTGATCGTCTTCATGTCTAGACCATTATAAAGGCCAGCCACTATTGATTGGTAATCGATCGATGACATTCACCAAGGAAAGTCTCACCGTAGCCTCAAGGGTCTTTTTTTTTCTCTGGAGGGACCTGCTAAGCGTTGATGGGTAGGAGTGACGTTGCTACGTATTTGTCAAATTCAGTAATTTGCGGTTGATTTATCAACCTTGTCAAACATTGGACCATGATGCACACACGGCCTTCTTTTCTCCAAGACGGTAATATCACGGAATCTTGGATGTCCACTGAAAAACCGTGAACCCCTGCAACAAGCGGCAACGCTCTGTAGCAATTCAACACTGGGCTAAAAAAAACGTTCATGAAACAATTTGTGACAATTAAACAATTTGCTGAGCATTTTTGTTTTCAAAGATGTGAAAAAACGTAACGATTCAAGTTAGTTCACGAGTAACAATGCCAACATGGAATTTTTTTGCTTATCATCTCTCTTGCACTGCTCCCCCCCCCCTCTTCCGTTTCACTCAGCGCTCGCCGCGCCACTCCGCGGCATTGCTTTTCATTTTTTCCAACATTCTCCGACGCGTTCTTTTATTTCACTTTTCGAAAGCGTCAAAGGGAGGAATTGTTCTGGCTCTGGAGAAGATTTTTGCAGCAACGCACGCACGCACGCCGCCGCCAAATGTGCATTCCTGCGCGGGTCCAGCTTTCCGCGCCCGGGCAACTGGGAAAAATAGTAATCGTGAAAAATAACAATATTCGTTCGTTCTTTTTCCTCCCTTTCTTCCTTGGGATCACGTTCAAATTGGACAAACGCATGCGCGAGCACCTGCAAAGTGTTGCACCAGCGGGAGGGGGGGCGGTGTCACCGCAGGAGATGTCGGTTTAAGGCGAGAGACGCGCTACCAAGTTCCAACCGAGCGGTCACCCGCAATGTGTTCGAAGCCCGCACGACGCTGCACTGCAGCGTTGTTGGCGTGACCTCGAGAGCCTCCTGTTATACTGCTCTCACAGCGGGGATTTTGTCCGTCGGTGTGAAGTCGCCCCCCCCAACCCTCACCCCCTTTCCACATCCCCCACCACCACTACTCAAACTGGGGGGCAGGGGGAGGGGAGGACGGGGTGGGGGGGCACCTAAACCGAAAGAGGTGGGGACCCAAAAGAAGAAGTGTCCTCAATGGTAAAGATGCAGAGCTGAACGAGGCTCAGGCCTAACCAGGAAGGGCTGGGTCCTAAAGAGGAAGGAGGCGGGGCATAGAGGATGGAGGCGGGGCCTCGAAGGAGAAAGGGGCGTGGTCTGCAGAGGTTAAACTCCCCTACCCCCGCCCCCCGCTGATATAAAGTAATAAAATAAAACACATTCCTGCGGAGGGAGCTGGTAGGAAAGTTGGGTTGCTCGGTCAATGGCCAGGGTCAATGGCGGCGTGATGTATTCCGCAAATATGGCCGACTGTGAGGGCGGGCACAAGCCGGCGTGAGTAGGTTAAACGTTGAGATTTATAAGAGCAACACGGGGTGACCAGCCCCTCCCCACCCAGCCCCACCCCTCCCACCCCCCACCCAGCTACACCCAGCCCCTCCCCACCCTCCCCTCCCCACCCAGCCCCTCCCCACCCTCCCCACCCAGCCCCTCCCCACCCTCCCCTCTCCACCCAGCCGCACCCCTCCGATTTTTGGATACACGACGGACGGACACAATAATCCCGTGGGCTGGTGGAACCAGGTGATTCCTACCAGTATGAATAGAATACGTGCAGCAGGCAGCAGCATACCTTTAGTGCTGCACATGAGGTCACAGGCTAATCTAGAAGTATTTCAAATACCCTGTGCGCTGTGCACGAATTAGCGCTGTAATGATGCAGATTCATCGCTTAACGCCGATTTTTACTCTCAGTATACAAGCATTGGGTATCAACGCCACCTAAGCTGAACTTTTTTTTATTTGACCAGGTAAGGCTCTACTGAGCTGTGTAGCTCTTTCAAATGCGACCTGGCCATCACGAATGACAGCTCAATGCAGTGGCCTTGCCATGCAGCATTGACCACAGTTGCGATCCGTACAAATAGCTCAGCCGCCCGCCTGGCAAACTTCCCTCTACTGACACTTTGATTGCTGCGAGAGGCAGTACAACACAAGCAGGTCTGGGTTGTAGCCCTGCCGTTAAAGTATTAGTCGCCTTATATTATTTTTTATGATCATTCATCTCAAACAACGCATACAGACTTTCATCAAATAAAGTGTTAAATAAAGGACGTCCCCCTCATCCTCACACCATGTCAATGATGGGGATTGTTCAACCATACTTCACCACACTGGTCAATGGTTAAGGGGGGGGGGGGGGGAGAGGCCCATTACTGGTCCAAGACATCGCTCGCCACTGATGTCAACCGTCGCCGGGTACATGGCACGATGCGCCGAATCACTGCGCCACCCACTCCAACCCCATTCCATCATCCCCTCCCCCCCGGATCGCTGACACGGCCTAGGGCGTTCGCCGCTTGCCGCAGAGGTTTCGCGGTTCGAATCCCCTGGCCGACCTGGTCATCCCTGCGAGTGCAATAACCGGAATACCACCACGACTACCGCGCGCCGTCCGCTTCGCGGTGGATGTTAAAGTTACCCCGACGTCGCTCGCAAGAGTAGGCCGTCATGCACCGGTGTCACGGTGTCCAAATTTTCCGATTCCAAAATTTGACAGCGTAAATTATTCAACTGGGATCAAAGATCCCCCCCGTGTAGCCTTAACAGACTGTTGGGGCAAGTGCTGTCAGCGAGCACCTATAAAGGCCGGAACGGCGCACTTGGGGGTGGGTGGTCAACACCGTGCCTGACCGCCTTTGTCTCCCAAGTGGCAATGTTTACACACCGCACCAGGTACTCATTTGTGGACGAGTCGACATAGGGGAGGCCCAGGACCATTTCAAATAATCGTCACTGGTGTTGGGGGTGAGCGGGAATCGAACTCGGGTCTCTGGGTTCATAGCGCAACGCACTAATCGCTGGACTGGTGCTCCCCGCAACTGAGATCACACACACATTACAGCAATCATCGCCCCCGACTGGCAGATTAATGCCCCAAGTCACTCTTGAAAACGAGACTCATCCTGGTCTCTTGAGTTCCCGCTTGGTTCTCATCGAGTGATAAGTTAGGAAATACCCAAGTCTGTGCGCTCTGTTTGCCTGGGTGAAAATATGGCAACGTGTTTGCCAAATCCTAGCCAGGCAGCCGAAAACGTTATTAAATTATTTATTTTAGAATAACTAAATTTACACTTGAAACCTATTCCACCTATTGTGTTGCGATGGTGAGACGTTAACTACCTCGCCAGGTATGCACGAGGTCGTGGGTTCGATTCCGACCCTGAAACCTGCTGCATATTTCGAGTTTGCGGTGTCTCTCTCCCCGTGGTCGCGTGGATTTTTCCCTCCACATTTAGAATCAATGTGCATTTAGAGCATTTGGCTGCTATACATTTCCACATAATAAGCCACTTCGTTGAGCTATCATTTGTGGCCAGGCCGCTTCTGAAAAAGAGCTATACGGCTCAGTGAGCCTAAGCTGGAAAAATAAAATACACTTTTAGTTTAGTTGTAATTCATTATTACATCTACAATAAGCGACTTGCGATGTATGTACGTACGCATGCACGTTCGTTCACCTACCCGCGCACTCATCGTGCGCGATTAGGACTCTCGTCACAACAACGAAATGCGAGCGAGGTGGACGGCCCGGTTTGTGGGGCCACGGAGCAATTCTAAGAAAGCCATGAATCTGGGGGACTCGTCTCTATTTGGAGACATTTAGGCGCGACCCCAAGCAAGCGGGGCCCCCCCCTCACCTGACCCACCGCGCCTATTCCCACGTCTCCCGCGTCGAGTGTGGGAAACCGTCGCAATCTGCATTCCTCTCCAACCCTCCCTTGCCGAGTTGCAGTTTTATTTTAAGAAAAAGTCACCAGTGAGTTGCGAATAACTACGGGAAAACATGTAATAAATGCGTTTGTCAATAACGTTTCCATGAAAAGGGGGAAACTAATATTTATATAATATAAATAACTTATAGAAATATATTATGTACGAAACGTTTCGGTCAATGGCCCTTGTACTATCTTTAAGGCCGCGGTGTTATTGATGAGCGTGTTGAATTGTTTTTCATTCATGTTTGTGAGCCACCGCCAGCATGGCATTGTAAAAAAAAATTGCAAAAAAAAGAATTACTCGACGTTTACTTTCGTCCATTTTTAGTCATTTATCGGTTCTTTGCACGCGTGAATGCGCGCACCGGTGCAGTCTTCGCTGTGGGACGGGCCCCCCTGCAGACAGCAAGGAATGTTGCGATAGAGGCACCTTCAGTAAGATAGCGATCTCAAGACGATAAAACGTCTCGGTTCGCGCCGCCCGCTTTCTAAATTTAACGGTAAAAATTTGCGTGCGGAGGGAGGGGGGGGGGCACCTGCCACCGCACCGGCGATTCTATAGCTGTCTGGGTGCTAAGTCCTCAGAATTTCCTTCGCAAGATTTACAAAAAAAGGAAGACGCGAAGCCTTCGGCGACGCGCTGTCAGATTCCGTTCCAATCGCCGAGAGTTTCCGCGTCGCGCTTGCCGCTCGAAAGCGGGCGAGCGCGTGTGGGGCACGCAGGGAGACGCGGTGGCTAGGAGATGTTAACTACCTCGCTTGGTATGCAGGATGTCGTGGGTTCGATCCCGACCCGGACGCCTGCTGCTGTATATTTGGAGTTTGCGTGTCTCTCTCTGTCATCATCATCACGGTGGCTAGGAGATGTTAACTACCTCGCCTGGTATGCAGGAGGTCGTGGGTTCGATCACGACCCTGACGCCTGCTGTATATTTGGAGTTTGCGTGTCTCTCTCCGTGGTGAGATGTTAGCTACCTCGCCTGGTATACAGGAGGTCGTGGGTTTGATCGCGACCCTGACACCTGCTGTATTATTGGAGTTTGCGTGTCTCTCTCCGTGGTGAGATGTTAACTACCTCGCCTGGTATACAGGAGGTCGTGGGTTTGATCCCGAACCGGACGCCTGCTGCTGTATATTTGGAGTTTGCGTGTCTCTCTCTCCCCGTGGTCGCGTGGATTTTTCGAAGGGTGCTCCAGTTTTTTACCACCACGTTTAGACTCAAGGTGCGTCTTTGGGGCTATTGTAAATTTCCACATGATAACAAGCCACTTCGTTGCGCTATCATTTGTGGCCAGGTCGCTCAGTGGGCCTAGCTGGTAAAATATTTTTTTCTCATTTAATAATCTTGTTGTGAATGTGGATAAGATTTGAGGCTGTCAGGACATTCCAGTGATCGGGTTTACAATTGACTTTCTTATTCAAAAAGGTGCCGTTTATTTGAACAAATTACGCGAAGAATGATAGGAATTGTAAAAAAACAAGAAACGTATTCATAAGTCGAAAATATGTATCCGAGTTGTACCAAAAACAAAAAGGGCAGTTTTTTTTTGTTCAAATGAGCATTAAGACCGCTGCTCATCTCCCGTTCACGGCCCTGAGCCAAGTGGTGGAAATACCACATTCCGCTGATGGCAGGGAGTCTATTAGACAACTACTTTAGACTTTCCCACAAAGTTATATCTATTTTATCGACCCCCCCCCAACCTCCCGGTGTCAGGGATGATCGGCCGAGTCAACAACCCTGCACCAAGATTTGAACTTGCGACATTCCGATTTGCGAGCCGCTCGCTCGACCACCGAGCCATCTGGCCGGTTGAAACTGGATGAAAAATGTCCTTTAAATGTTGTCGAGCAAATGTGTTTCGGGAAACGGTCAATAAAAAAAGTAAACTAGACTAAAGAATTTCGATTTAAAGCTTTCGTGACTGCAGGGATTAATCTTCTTCCCCCTCCAACCCAGCTTAAATATACGCTGCCAAGCTTGGTGGTGTTCATTCAGACACTGTCTTTCCGACAGACCTGTTCTTCACCTGAGGACGGCTGCTTGCGTTGTGGCCGAAACGTCGTGAGAATTATTTTATTATGTTTTATTATTGTATTATTTCCCTTCTACGTGACTTTACCGAAAGAACCAAGAAGATAGACTAAAGAAACTAAAACTATTTTGTATCCTATCAGGTCAGGCCCACTGAGCCATGTAGCTCTTTTTCAGAAGTGACCTAGCCACAAACAATAGTTCAACCAAGTGGCTTATCACGTGGAAGGTTATAATAGCAGCCAAATACTCCGAACGTATGATGTTGATTCTAAATGTGGAGGACCTGGAGAAAAATCCACGCGACCACAGGAAGAGAGACACGCAAACTCTACATATACAGACGTCAGGGTCGGGATCGAACCCACGACCGCCTGAATACCAGGCGAAACAGTTAATATCTCCGAGCCACCGTGGTGCCCCACTGTGGCGAGTAAATAGGTTGTAATCCGAGACAAGCCACAAGCTATTGGAGTGAATCCACTCGTGGCCGAGTCTATCCGGTCACAGCCGGCTCCAAGCAGGGTGCCACCGCTCAACAACATACACCGGCAATGATGCCAGCGGCGGCTGTCAAGGAGGAACACGTAATCAGAATCACCATCTTTGTTTATACGAGGAATCCAATGAACTGTAAAGCTCTTTTTCACAGATGTCCTGCGCTACGACGAAACGTATGTTGTCGTCATGCGTCGATGTCGAATTCATTCACGAAACGTCCCGAGCCACCGGGCGAGCTGGAGCTGTATCGGTCAGGATTTGATCGCTACATCGGGGACACGTTGTAAATTGTACCTTTGCAAACATGACAAGCTCGTCGGGTGGTGGAGAGGCTATTGTGGAATAAAACTACCATCATGTGGCCTAACACACAAATAAATATGAAACAAATTATTTGGTGGTGCTGCTGCTGCTACTGCTGTTGCGTTGGCAGTGGTGCATAGGCACAAACAACAAAAGAGTCAAAACACATTCGTTCACAACGCTGTGGCATTCAATGGAAAGGTACAGAATGGGTGACGTTTCAGGCAATGGCCCTCGCTCAGATCCAGAAGAACGCCGGCGAACCGAGTGGAACGACGCGGACGTCCAGAATGAACGCCTCATTCAACACCCAAACATCAATCGCACCTCCCGACTTTGACATTGCTCCTCAAAAAACACTGGTAGAACCATCGACCGCATCAGAACATCGTCAGCAGGCCAATAAGCACACCTCCTTCATAAATGGAAAGTTAAAGACAAGCTACAGTGCTACGATTGTGGCCATGCAAACCAAACTATTGACCGTAAAGTAGCCCCATAGGGACCCAAAGCGATGCATAGACACCCATAGAGATATATAGATATATGTAGAGACTCGTGTACACAGACACAGAGACACATTAGACACGCCACAATGCTGCGATTGTGGCCACGCAACCCAAACTGTGGACCGTATAATAGACCCATAGGGACCCAAAGCGATACATAGAGACCCATAGACACCCATAGAGATATATGGATATACGTAAAGACTCATGTGTACACAGAGATACATTAGACACGCCACAGTGCTGCGATTGGACCGTCAAGTAAACCACTGCAGCAAAACGACACGAACAGTGTCTTGAAGCGGCTTCATGACTAGCAGGCCCCACACATTGGCATCTAGTACCTGAACATATTACAAGCATGCAAGAGTAGAACAGTGAGGTGCGTGGGGTGCGAGGGGAAAGCCAACATGAGGGGGTGGAGCCGTTAAGAGCGGGCGTCCTTATTGTTGGAGTTTGCAGACGAAAAAGAAAACAAGCCTCTAATTTCTTTCTAGATTTGAAGTTTTCGTGACTGCAAGGATCCATACTCTTTGGTTCTTCGGTAAAGTCACGTAGGTGAAACATTTAAAATAAATAAAAGTACAATTAAATCACGACGTTTCGATTGCAACACAAGCAATCATCATCATCAGCTGTGAAAATCACAGCTAGAATTTTTTTACTAAAGTGGAAGAAATGCCGGGGCTAAGGAGTTTATATAAGTGTGGACGTCAGGGACTGGGACGTGAGACTGTGCGGGGGTGGGGGGGAAGTGACCGGGGCTAGAAGCGAGAAGTTGACGGAGCTGGAGATGCGCGGGGGGGGGCAGCGACGACTGCAGTAAGCCCCCAATTTGCTTTGAGAATTCAGACCAATGTGCGGCGGAAAAATGTTTACGATGAACACATTTATTCAACGACGACACAATAATTACAACAATACTGGAATGCCGTTTATTACCCAGGAAGGCCTTGGCTGAAGCCTTGAGCCTCGTTTACAGGAGGCTGCCGCTACCTTAGGATGTTTGCAGAAATTCCACAAACGAGAGGTTGTTTTTTTGTGAGGGAGGAAACTAGAGAACCCGGATACAAATCCACACACGCAAAAAGTGGACTAATACTCAAAACTCCGTACAGATAGATTCAGAAATCCATTGCTGGAATACAATCCTCTGCCCACATTACAAAACAAACGTTCCCATCGAGGCAATTGTCAACTCATCCCCGTCATTCCTCAATGGACGTATATAGAACTTATTTTGTACGTAGCCAACCATGCACTCACTCAATGCGAGTGCTACCCAGTGAAGCTGCCACCACTCATTTATTGTTCTATTAGCTCCCTGCCATAGGAATGTGGCTATTCCACCGCTGGTTCGGGACTGCCCAATGCCTGTTTGACCATGAAAAACACTTTGCCCTTCTTTGCCTTGGCCTTAATTGATACGAAATTAAATACAAGCCGAGCAGAGCCATTGCATTTACAAACGAGGGTTACAATATTCTGCCGCAAATCGCTTGACGCACCGCAAATATATCTTCTTTGTATTTCCAACACCGGAAGGAAAAAGTGGTAACGAGCGCGACACGCAATACTAAAAAAAAAAATCGTGGCTTCACTTTATTTTATCCAAAAACATGCGTCAGCATGCGTTCATGAGATCGTTTTTTTGGGTTAGATCGGGTAAATATAAATGTGTCCTTAAACCCGCTACCAGCCGACACAGCCAATTAGAAAGGAAAGTCACGTAAATAGAACATGGCAATTCGTTACTAGTGTAGTGACATATAATAGGTCACTATGGCGCCTAACGCCATCTACCAACAGAGAGAGAAATTGCGTGTGTAGTAGCCCTCTCTGCCAGCAGAGTACAAGATGTCATGGAAGAGGTCTCTAGGGGAGCATGGTTCTGGGGGCTGGCAGAGTAGGGGTCATTTGAGGACGTAGTAGCCAGACTGGCTGGCAAGGACACGTGATAGGGCAAGGTGAGGATGTAGGCCAAAGGTGACAGAGGGGACACGTATTGTAGGGCCCAGAACCTTCTAGTGAGTTCAAGAAGGGGGCGTGGCCGAGGGCGGAGCCAGGCAAGGGACACGTGGAAGGTGACCCAGAACCATCTTGTAGGTTCCAGAAGGGGGCGTGGCAAAGGGCGGAGCCAGGCCACGCTGGAGGGCATAAAAGGGAGGTCACGGGGTCCCATCGGGGCTGTCTGCTGGAATGAAACCAGCCGTGCTACGTCTTCTCCTAGGTCTCAGGTCTTCGTGCTCGGCATCGTGGGTCAGGTAATGTGCCGACTGACCTGACCCATTTTTATAGATACCCCGTGGTTACCGGTTATGTAGTTATCCCGTTGTGGTTACTGGTTATGTAGTTACCCCTTTGTGGTTGTAGAATAAACGTGTTGCTTCCTGAATTTGTGTCTCTCAAGTGAACCCACTACACTAGTCCAGCACACCGGTGTGTTGAAGAGCAAATCACAATATTCAAAATGTGAGTGTGACGTTTTTACAACTAGCTTAATTAGGCGGACAGACAGATTTGTGGAGCACACATTCTACACACTTGGCACGTCCGTGAAAACTGCATATGCCCGACGCCACGCTGGCAATATAGACGGCAAAAACAACAAAAAACTGCAAAGCGAAAAACAAAAGCTCACGCCGAGGACACACACAGGAAACCTCCCCCCCCCACCTGTGTCGCGATGGCGAGGGGAAATGGGGTTCGCTTAGAGAGGGAAAGAGCCTCAGGCGAGATTCTTCCTTTAGAAGGATCCTGGTTAAAACCGTTAAATGCAACTTGGTATCGGATGTGACTCAATGGGGATTTTACATGTAGCAACAGCGCCCTCCCCGATTGCTGGATTAATAACTTAAGGTCACTCTTGCAAATGAGACACTAAATGCTAGCCCTCATCGTCTTCTCATCTGGTTACACGAAATAAACTTAAACTCACTCACCCACTCACCCACCAACTCACTCAGTCGCTCACCCACTCAATCACCCACCCACGTAATCACTCATTCACTCACACTTGTAAATTAAACTCGGATGGCTCAATTGGGATTACACAAAGCAACAAGCGCCCCCGACTGGCAGGTTAACGCCCCCAAGTCACTCTTGCGAATGAGACTCTATCCTGGGTCTCGTGAGATCTCCCCCGGTTCAACAAAATAAATATCAAACTTGGAAAAAGCATCCCAATGCTGAAAATTTACCTGCATAATTGCTCAATTGGGAGTACAAATTGCAACATTATCCCCGAAAGTGAACACTTAACTTGGTGATGCTGTCCTGGATAAACTAGCGTAGTAATATTAATATAACTTACTTTTTAAGAGACACCCAGTACGAGGGCCAAAGCAGAAGGCTGCACTTTACTTCGTCGCGATGAGTTCGCATCAAGGCCTCTACCACTTAACAGTAACACACTTAACTAAACTATTTTTATATTACCAGGTAAGGCCCAGGAGCTATACAGCTCTTTTTCAGAAGCGACCTGGCCACAAACGATAGCCCAACAAAGTGGCTTATCACGTGGAAATTTATCGCTGCCAAATACTCCAAACGGGTGATGTTGACTCTAAATGTGGGGGAAAAAAACCCGGGGGGACCCGCAGAAAAATCCACGCGACCACGGAGAGATAGGAACTCCAATTATACATTCTAGATTTGAAGTTTTCGTGACTGCAAGGATCCATACTCTTTGGTTCTTTCGGTAAAGTCACGTAGGTGAAAAAATAAGAATAATAATAAAAAAATAATTAATCAAATCAAATCACGACGTTTCGTAAGTTTTTTGTTGTGGTTGTCCCACCTGATGACGGAAGCTTGTGTTGCTTCCGAAACGTTGTGATTTAATTTGATTTCTATTTTTAGTCTTATTTTGTATTTTTTCACCTACGTGACTTTACCGAAAGAACCAAAGAGTATCCCATTATACAGGCGTCTGTCTGCCAGACAACGTAGTTAACATCTCGCCACCATTGCATCCTCTCTCACCACAGCCGTGCAGCAAGCAGCACATCAAGATACTCACCAGTATACGAATTTACAACTGTCTTGTCAATCCACTGCTGGATAAAGGTTACTGAAGGCACAGCGAGAGTAGACTTTGGAGCACAGTAATGGACTTTGCTGTACCGCCTTAAGCTGTCCACGTAGCCCAGCAGCAGCAACACCCTATAACACCTGTGTTGTGTGTGGCGGTGGCCCAACCAAAGCACTATCCAGGCTCAAGCCTGCTTAGCTTGAGAGTTCTTATTGGAATCGTGTGCACTCTGGGCGATTCAGTCATTGGGCAGCTTGAGTCCCCTGCTCTTGCAACTCGGTGAATTTGGTCACATGACTCCCTGCCTTGTTTCGTGCTTCGTCACTAAAAACCAACACCAGTGACTAATATCTGAACTGGTCCTGGGCCTCCGAGGTCGACTCAGCCTCCAATGAGTGCCTGATGCGTTGTGTAAACACCACCACTGGGGAGACAAAGGGGAACGGGCGTGGTGCTGGCCTGCCCACCCACTCGTGCGCCGTGCCCGCCTTCATAGCTGCTCGCTAACAGCACTTGCCCCAAAATCTGTTAAGTCTATACGGGGGATCTTAGCCTTTGTATAAATAAATGTCTTTATTGACACAGGAGAGGCCCACCGACTCTCAAGACCTATACGCAGGTGGTGATGTTTGACCAAATATTATATATTTCTCGATATTTTTCGTACGCACGGTATATTTATTTACTTGGGGGGGGGGGGGGGGGGGAGAAAAAAACGGGCCGAAATTCTTCCACACGCGCACACAACTTGAGCTGCACAGCCGCGCGTGTTACCGCTGTTAAGTGTCCAGATCATTGGCCTCCTGGTGAATTACGCACGTTCATTAAGCTCACCGGAGCGATTGCACCGATCTAATGACGAGTAAATACAGGAGGGGGGGGGGGGCGGCGGTCACTGTGCTAGGGACATGGGTGCGCAGTATGGAACTACGTGTGTGTACAGTTGTGCTTCCTAGTTATTAATACGACTACGCCTACGCTACACTACCGCTACACACGGCGCGCACACGCACACTACACAGTGTGGCGCGCACACACACGTGGACATGGTGCGCACACACACATTCACGGTGCACACATTCACGGCACGCGCGGTGCGCACACACACACACGTTACAGAAACAGAGTTCGCCAGCTTCGATAACCCTTGACCTCACGCAGCAGGGCTCTGAGCTTTTGTTTCCACGAGCCACGCTGCGTCATGCCGAGAATGCCGCGGCGTTGCATTCCTCCTCGGGACAAGCGCCCAGACATGCGCTCTCCATTAATACAGCTCCGCGTCTCCAGTTACAACAACAGCAAATAACAACTAGAACGCATTCATCGCGGAGAGAGTCACCGAGTCTCCACACTCTTTTCAGGAGTTCTGCTTAGGGCACTAGGCTGGTGAGATGTTAACTACCTCTCGCCTGGTCTACAGGAGGTCGTGGGTTCGATCCCGACCTTGACACCTGCTGCTGTATATTTGGAGTTTGCACGTCTATTTTACTCTCACCGTGGTCATGTGGATTTTTCTCCGGGTCCTCCGGTTTTCCCCTCCACATTTAAAATCAACGTGCGTGTAGAATATTTGGCTACTGCTTTTAATTTCCACGTGATGATAACCCACTTCATTGAGCAATCAGTTGCGGCCAGGACGCTCCTGAAAAAGAGCTATATAGCTCAGTGGGCCTTACCTGGTACAAATACAAATGTTTTGTTGGATCTTGTGAACAGAGCTCTATAGATTTACGTGCTCATGGGGAAGGACCATTGCCCGAAACGTCGCCTGTTGTGTATTTTCCTCATTGACGAATGTAGTTTTGTTGTTATTGTTAGGATGTGATGGACCGTTGCATCGCAGGACTTTAAGAGATGGCGATGCATTGGGGAGGTCTTCATCCAGCAGTGAACTGATCATCGTGAATGGCGACGCTTTGGGATTTTCGCGCAATGAAAAGGAATTGATATCATTTAGACTCGTACGTGTTGAATGCTACGGATTTTGAATGTGGCCCCTCCAGCTACTAGAGGCCACTACACTGACCACAATGATAACAACAATATATGTGTGTGGAAATCTGGAATCGAACCGTGACCCTGAATTGCGTCCATTCACTCAATTGCCAAGAGGCTGACCCTCCTTACGCTCCAACTAGCCATGTTTCACACCTGGGTATTGTCTGCCAGTAGGGGGTGGCGGGGAGCGGGCGGGTGGCGACAATGTTGCTACGTGGTTTTAACCAAGCAAGTAATTTCCGGTTTACGTTATCAGAAATTACCTCAATTTGGCGTTGTGAAGTCGGCCACGAGCGCAGCCAACTCATCACGAAAGACGTCATGGGAATATTCCCATGCATGACCCGCACTTTGCCCCGTCATGAAGCCAATCAGCAATTCACCATTTGAACCTCATTTGCCAGTAGCAAAATATGATAACTGTTTTTTTACCATTTTATCTGGCAACAAAACTGACACCTTTTTGACAAGGAGTCATGTTTGCATTGACCACAATACCTGCGGTCGGAATGCAAACAAAAAACATAACTCTGATTATGTATGCACTGTCCTTGAAATTGATTGGTCCACACCCGAGACAGCTTAGAGCCTAGTCTCACAGTTTCTTAAGGCACATGCCAAAAGGCTTCATCTGGTCCAACACCATGTGAGACTAGGATCTAAGAAAAGCTGTCTCGGGTGTAGACCAATCAATTTCAAGGACAGTGCATACATTATCAAAGTTATGTTTTTTGTTTGCATTCCGACCGCAGGTATTGTGGTCAATGCAAACATGACTCCATGTAAAAAAGGTGTCAGTTTTCTTGCCAAATAAAAGGGTAAAAAACAATTACCAATCAGCAATTGTTTGAGTAAACAAATCTCTCCCCGAACTTTGCCGATTGCGGGTTGTTACCGAGTCGCAGCCGCGGACACGGCGAGACGATTTTCGGTTTCCGTCCCCGCGCCTAATGTCAGCGGCGAGTTGTTATAACTCAAGAATGGGGGGCCTTGCTTCTTCACCGAAGAGCCACAACCTAGCCAGCGCGGTGAAGTACGGTCAAACAAACCGCCGTGGCCGACACGGCATCAGGAGTTGACAAAAGGGACTCTAAAGTATGCCTCAAGGATTACGAGTGCCGGCGATCATTTTACAATACACACGGAGAAGGTTTATGATGCTACACGTCAATACGGTACGGTGAACTGTAAATGGAACTTACATAAATTCAAAGAACAAATCTTTCCACGATGCAATGGTGCCAGCAACATTTTATAATTGAACTTTCAATTTAAACGAGTTTATTTAGAAATGCTCTTTGTTTCTATAAAAAAGAGATATACAGCTACGAGGGCCTTACCTGATCAAATACAATTAGCACGGTTGGCTATGTACGGTGTGATAGAAGTTCTCCATACATACAGTACATGATCCTTCAGGGTGGCAGACAGCACGCCGCCATAAACCAAGAGGTGTGTGGTATAGAATCAGCAGAAATTGGGCAGAGCCCGGTTAATGATTTTTAGAAATTTACAAAAGACTGGGGGGGGGGAGGTGAACAGCAGTAAAATGTTCCGCAAGCCACTGGAAGTGGAGCTGCCACGCAGTCCACTGATTTAAAGGCTCATTAAAACAAATACGAACCTCACCCTTTCCCATTGCGATGACATACGTGTGCATGATGACGTACGTGTACGTGTTGATGACGTACATGTACGTGTTGATGACGTACGTGTACGTGTTGATGACGTACGTGTACGTGTTGATGACGAACTGTACATGTTGATGACTACGTGTGCGTGGTGATGACTACGTGCACGTGATGATGACGTACGTGTATGTCATGCGTTTTTCTTCCGATTTCGTTCCGATGATATACGTGAATTAAAATAAAAGAACTTTATCAGTATGTCTTCAAGTCGGAAGACATACCGAAGCTCCTACAAAGCCATGCAGGGCGGGGGTGGCGCAGTTTGGCACCAGTTATCATCGAGTGCGGTGGTGACGTGTCACTGCGTGTAAAATGTCAACAAAGGATGCACGGCTGGAAGGACATGAAAGCTTTGTGTCCTTCAAGCTGTGTAGAGGTGCTGGGAAAACTGACTTGTACCAGCAGCACCATGACTCTCTACAAAAATATCTCATCGCCATCATACAGGTCCCTCCTAAGGATCACGATCAAGCGGCGATTATCAACCAGATCCTGCCGTCATAACGGCCACTTAATAAAAAAATATAATTAATTATTCATTAAAATTTGCTGCAAATTTCTCACAATTTTGTTCCCATTATGCTCTGTGCATCAATTCACGAAAAGAAATCACATTCAGATCTCTACCAGAGCAGTGCGACCATTCGTATCTGGAAGCAGATATCACAAAGTGTATTACCATAACCAAATGTAATGCAATGATTTTTGTGTGTGTGCAATCATTGGTGCGTGGGCCGAGACCCTTAATTCACTACATTTGAAGACCACAGTTTGTCGGATGCATGTTGAACTTCTTTTGCACCGTACGTAGCCAACCGTGGTAATCAGGAGGTGCAGTGTATGTATGTATGTATGTTGAACTTCTCTCACACCGTATGTAGCCAACCGAGCTAATCGGGATGTGCGGGGATCGAAGGTGCGGTTTAATTACAGTCGGTGGCCGAAACACGGATGTGAACCCAGCATCTCAGCGGTGCCGGCCACCTCCTCCTCAATTGCTCGCAACCAAAAGGCTCTGAGCACCACCTGCACGAGGAGGTGAAGCCGAAATAAACTGTCGACCTCCATCTCGGTGGTTGGCATCAGCGAAGTAACATTTCCTCAAAGTGTAAACAACAAGTCCTCTACTCGAACGGCACACGTGGTCACAGCGCCATGGTGAAGCTCGACGGCTTGAGGAGTTTAAATCCCAGCGGGAGGCTCGGCGGACCGAGCCAATCGTCTCCTCTCCGGTGGCAATAAAACAATAATAAGTACCACTTTGTGGAAGGCGGTTGTCCCAGGGAAAGGCTGAGCCCCGGCACAGGAATGTAGAATTTCCACCGCTGGCTCGGGCTCGGAGGGGTGGGTCGCCAATGGAGATGAGTGCCGCTCCACGCAGGTTGGAGCAGGGAGACCTTTTTGGCTTGTGACTCAAGTGGCTCTGTAATTAGCTTAACGGCCATCTGTCATTGATGCCTCCACGTCTCCACCAGCCGCAGGCAGAGGACACTGCGACTATTGTCGTTTAGAGAGCAAAATAGCTGCCTCTCAAAAGGCCCCCTTTAATCTTTAGCCACAAGCGCCACCAATGGCGCTCATGATGCCCCAAACGCGAGCCAGCACAGCAGTATCTCGGTTTACGTCGGGGATGCGTTCCTTAAAAGGTGTGACGACGAATATGGAAACGACGTCAAGCAAAGAGATTTAACAGGGTACGGTGGTGGAGGCAAAGGCTGTCAGCGACGTGCTGTCAGCGACGTACATGTGGGTCGAGGCGATGCAAATCATGTCGCGGTATTAACCCTTTCCCATTCTGAGACACCTGCAAGTTGCAGGGTGTGTGTCCCGTTCACCGCTGAATCTTGGAACGCATACACGGCTCGACATTGTACTCACCGCGGAGAACACGACCGCACTCTGTGATAGCTGACGCCAACACTGTGCCAAACGCCCTCCCGCATGGCCTCGTGGGAGCCTCGGTACCGATAAAGTTATTTTATTTTTTCTTCCCAGTTCCGTTCTGACGACGTGCACGTACGTCATCGGACTGGAATCAGAAGGAAAACTGATGATGTACACGTACGTCATTGGAATGAGAAAGGGTTAATAAAGCGATGATGTAATTGGAAAATGGGGGGGCCCGGTGGGGATAAGACAAAAATCGGGGGGTATTATAGTAATGTTAGCTCATGCCTACTGAGAAGACCTAAGCCTAGAATATAAAATCTCCTGCGCCAATTACTTTTAAGAAATACCCCGTTCAGCATTTTCCACTTCAGGTATTCTACTACAAAAAAAGTTGGGAAAACAAGCCGGCGGTTAGGAACAAGCCAAGTCACACCGAACTCGCTGTCACGTGGATGCTTATCCAGTGCCAGGTACGTGATGATGACGTGGCCAGCAGTGGATAGACCATGGCTCACGTTGATGTGGCCTGCTCTCTAGTACCTGGCGAGGCCCCTCAGAGGTGCACGGCTCCTCCGGCAGCCAAGGGACCGGACAGACGCTCCATGGTTTGCTTCTTCACCACCGAATGCCCCCTTGCGTCAAGGCCGCTATAGAGTAGCCACGGCCGCAGAGTGCATGCAACCGTGAGCGCTGCAATGCTGGCGCAGAAGACGATCGTGGTTACAAAGAATTTCAATAAAACAAATATATGAGATAGCTTTATGACCGGGTGTGTTTAATAACTGCGGCTAATTGCTCAAGCCGTATTGAATCATACGGCATGGCATTCGCAATTATTACACGAGTACAAAATGTTCGGAGAGCAAATAAATAAATTAACGACTCGGGGAGCCTTTGTGGAGAGGCAACCAGTTCAGCCGTATGGGAGGGTGGAGCGGTGGCACGGCGGTTAGCGTTCTGCGGCACGAAGCCGGTGGGAGACCTGAGCTCGACTCCGAATCACGGCTAACATCAGTGGCGAAAGAGATATCTCAATCGGTGCTGATCGCCCCACACCCCCCCTTCACCAACACGCGGCGTTTACCAGAAATTGTGAAGTATCATCACATAACCCCCCCCCCCGCCGTGAACTGCTCAGCATGGGGAGGTCCTTAATCCTAGCAGCTAATTGACATAGGTCACACCTATGCCTCACCATAGGTCTCACCATCGGGCTCACCGTAGGTCTCACCTATGCCTCACCATAGGTCTCACCTATGTCTCACCCTAGGTCTCACCCTAGGTCTCACCATATGTCTCACCATAGGTCACACCTATGTCTCACCATAGGTCTCACCATAGGTCTCACCATAGGTCTCACCATAGGTCTCACCAT
>CM025669.2:1304753-1323289 GCA_014621495.2 Entosphenus tridentatus
CCCCGACTGCTACTCCCTGCCCCACCAGCTACGACCAGGCCAACCCCAACCCATATCACTCCCCCGACTGCTACTCCCTGCCCACCCAGCTACGATCAGGCCTACCCTTATCACTACAGCTAATGCTACCCCAACCCCTATCACTACTCCAACCCCTCCTTAACCTATCCTGCCTCTTCTCCTGTCACCATAACTACGTTACCACGTCGAATAACCCCACTCTTTATCGCAACCACTATCATCTCATGTACAATTTAATAACGGATGTAAAACACCTTGGAATGAGGCGCTATGTGAATCTAGATAAGATAAGAATTAACGGAGGGATTTTTGCCGCGTGTTTATGGTTAATAAAGACAACCGCGGTATTAACCGGGGTGGCCACTGGTCTAGAACCGCGAACCTCTGCAAGAAATGGCAACCGCGCTACGACACAGCCGTGTCACCACTCAAAACACAACTAAAATTCAACACCAAAAAAACCTTCACACAATCTGTATCACACCTCGGAAGCAATTGATAACTCATAACAAAAGCAGTTACAAATGCAAATCCTGGAAAATATCTGGACCACGAGAGGCCAGAGTTTGGGAATTCCAACGTGCTGCATGAGGGAATCCCATGCGCTGTGTACGTACCCGCTCCACTGCTGGATAAAGGCCTCCGCTAGCTCTAGCGGTGCCTACTGCAGTCCTTCGCTCGCCACCACGACCGTGCGTACAGGAAAGAGACCAGGGGTGGGGAAATCACAGCGGCTCATCCTCGTAAACCGGTCCGACTCTCAAGTTACAAGCAGACTCGGGATTAAACATCCTTTCACAACTTCAATCGCAGTGTGAAAGCGACCAACCACACGTGCAAAGAAAAAAAATCAACAGATGATGCGTCACCAACCCACAACGACCAGCGTGGTGGTGAAGTGTGGTCAAACAACACCCATATAAGCAACATGGCGTCAGGGGGCCCTTATCCAGCACTGGACTGACAACGGTCTGTCCATTGTTCGTATGACGCTAATGATGATGGGCAGTAGTGGCTATATGCACGTGACGTGCAATCCAGCACTGTGGAGGCAAGGGTTGGTGGATCACGAGGATGTTGCGAAACTCCCTTCCCGTGGGCGTCGAGGTGCCAAAATACTCTGGCTCGCTACAAGGCAGGACAGCAAGTGGACTGAACACCATCTGTATGGGGATAGAGCGTTGCCCCCTTGCGCACGGGGTTTTTCTCCGGGTGCTTAAGTTTCCTCACACTTGTATAATAAACGCTCATCATTAATTGGCTGAAAACATCTTAAAATAATATAAAAAAACTTCTACATCATATTCTGGGTTCTTTTAAATGACAATAAAACATAAAAAAAAACCAATGCAGGACCCTTCCTGAAAGAATTGTGTGGCTCAAGTGTGACTCTCCTTGATAGATAAATACATAAACAAGCAGATAAATTATTGAATAGATAAGTCAATTACTGGGTAGATAAATAAGTTAATTAAATAATTAATTGATGGGTAGATGAATAGGTAAATAAATAAATTAAAATGGGTAGACGCATAGGTAAATAAATGAATAAGAAAAATTAATGGGTGGATAAATAGATAGGTAGATAAATAAGTAAATGAAAACAAACATCTTGCGACATATCCAATCGCAGAATGTCAACATCTTTCGATAAACAAACAGCGTGATAACAAAATATACGTTCAGTGCAATGTCATCGATGCAATGATTACAATGTTTCAAATGTTGCAAGTAAAGCCATCCATCAGCAGATACCGCTCGTAAGCAACTGCAACCAATCGCTCAGTCAAACATTGTTGCCTTCCCCGAAAAGTTAGCCGAGGCCAGCTCAAAAAGCCAGCGTGCATGTTGGAAAGGGGAAATGTTTTGCGAATTTTTTGGTGTATTACTCATCTTTGTACTATTTTTGGTTCAAAAATTACAAGTGGAATGATGGACGGACAAACACCGAAATATATATCACTTGCGAGCGTGCGGCCCCCGGTCACACTCTGTGGTCCTGAACACCGCACGTCGCATGAGAAAAAAATGTGAAAACTAAAAATGTTTATCCTGTTGACGTTACCGCAAGATTGTTCCCTCTGCGAATTTCCACCCCCTCCCCCCGTCGAAATGGCTAAAAGTAACGTCCAATAAAACAAATGGGGGTCTAAAATATTCCGGAAGGGTGACACGCGGCTCATTCGTAAAATCGTCCAGAAGTTTGGTTCCCCATCTATCTACAGAATCTTTAACCTTTTCTGCATGACGTCACGGTCCCTTAAACACCACCAATGGGGCAGAATGATGCCGCGGTGATGCCGTCACATTTAACGTCGAATCCCTTGCGGTCGCGGACGAAAGATCACTTAAGTTATATCCCATGCAAATACACGGGCAGTGCTGGCGATCTCGTAAACCACCAGCGGTGAGTGCAGTAACCATGCCAGTCCACAGACCACAGTGTATAACACATTCCTGCGGAGGGAGCTGGAAGGAACGTTGGGTTGCTGGGTCAATGGCCAGGGTTAACGGCGGCGTGGTGTATTCCGCAAATATGCCCGACTGTGAGGGCGGGCACAAGCCGGCGTGAGTAGGTTAAACGTTGAGTTTTATAAGGGCACCACGGGGTGACCAGCCCCTCCCCACCCAGCCCCTCCCCACCCAGCCCCACTCCTCCCCACCCAGCCCCTCCCCACACTCCCCACCCAGCCTCTCCCCACACTCCCCTCCCTCCCCACCCAGCCCCTCCCCACCCAGTCCCTCCCTCCCCACCCAGCCCCTCTCTGCACGACGGACACAATAATCCCCTGTGGGCTGGTGTAACCAGGAGGTTCCTACCAGTATTAGCATCACCTACAGTAACACAACTTTAGCGGTGTCAGTTCCCGAATAAGGATTTAAAAAAAAAGATATTCACATGATTTTGCTTACGATATTTTTTTTATCTTATTACACAAAACACCACGTAAGTTGTTCCGCTTCTGGCTAATCTGATCAAGTGAAACATCTGCTCTGGGCTCACGGACTCGTTTGCTGCACATTTCCCAACGCTTCAGCCTGTCACCCCTGTTCCACTTGCACACCCGAGCTGCGCCAGCGCAGGGCCAACGTGGCACGGGTGGTTTTCTGATGACATTTTACCGAGCCATCATACTATGCCGGCCTCATAAGAGTCAGAATCTTGCTCGGGGCCAAGGGTTTAGTGACGTGTTCATTGCATGCGAGGTCAGTTGGTGCTACTAAAAACACAGCACCATGATTGTCAATGATTACGCTGAGGACACGTATTATGTTGAACTTTTTAACTTATTTCGCACCGTACGTAGCCAACCGTACGTAGCCAACCGTGCTAATCGGGGGTGTGGTGGGGGGGGGACAAACTAAACACAAGAATTAGTTATAAAGATTTATAAGTGCAAAGAATCCAGTGACTTCCTCATACTGGTAGCGAGAGCACATTCCAGATGGCCGCAGAAGCGTATCTCTACGTCATCTACACGCATTTTTACTCATTCATTACATGCGACGGTAGTGGCACGGTTCGGTCCTGTGCAGTGGAAAAGCAACCCGCGCTTCCTGACCCTGGCTCCGGAAAGGAGCTCTGGTATGGTTCCGATGTGCAATTGGGGTAAAAAAAAAAGAGTCGTCAGTGCAAGCCCTCATACCTCCACCGTGATGATGCATGGCTACAGTTTGCAAACTAGTGTACGCGCGCCCATGCGTGCTCCACTCTATGCAGCGGTGGAGTGGCTGCGTTTGCTCGCGCAGCACAAAAAACTAAAAGATTCCAGCGGACACGCAAACAAAAGAGCGTGACTGTACATTTGTCAAGCCGTGTCACAACCCTCAAACGACAGCCACCGTGATAGCTCAACCAAGTGGATTACCACGTGCAAACTTATAGCAGACAAACACTAAAAACACACGTTGATTCTAAATGTGGAAGGAAAAACCGGAGGACTCGGAGAAAAATCTACATGATCCCGAAGAGAGAGACGTGAAAACTCCAAAAAAAAAGGCGTCAGGGTTGGGATCAAACACCACGATCTCCTGTACACTAGGCGATGTAGGAAAGATCTCACCACCATGGCGCCCTTAGCCACGTCTTGGCCGAGACTTGGCTCTGGCTCAAATGAGGAGGCTCGAAGCCACGCGATAAACTCGAGCCGGCTGAGAAACCGTCTCGGCCACGCTCAGGATTTACGCGAGACGCGAGCCTGAGCCGAGCCAAGGCCGAGCCGCTCACTCTTGTGCGTGTGCGAGAGCAAACTGAGGCGACTCACGCCTGAGCTGAGCCTGGGAGAGTGTTAGAGGCCGAGCCAGAGCCCAACAAGCCGTTGTGTAGCAAGCAATGCACATTGTACACAGAGGCTGATTTTCAATCTGGGGAGCTTTTTTTATATAGATTAGCTGCTGGCAGTATCTAATGTTGAATTTGCAATTAATTGTAATTATTGCATTACTGCGTTGTGGTTAACCACGCGGCTCTGAGTTTAATTGTAGGGACAACATAAATTATCGCACACAAAAAGTAGTCTCATGCAGCAACAGCTCAAATAAGTGGGAGCTGTCACTGGAAAGGGTTTTTTTTTGTTTAACCGCGCACATTTTTACTATGCTACTTGTTTACCCAGAGAAGCCTCGGTGAGTCTCAAAGCTCTTTTTTAGAAGGATCCTGCCAAGATTTGTTTTTGCAGCAGGGGAATACGTTACTATGTTTAATCCACATTAAGTAATTTGCAGGTAATTTTTCCAGCATTGGGCATGTTTGGCCAACACCACTTACATTGTACTTTTTTTTATTGGCTGCGGCAGGAAACCATAGAACCCGGTGGAAACCCACGCAGAACAGGGGGGGGGGGGACAGAATATACAAACTTCACATAGAAAAGGCACCCGAGTCGGGAATCGAACCTAGGCCCTTCTTTGCTGCGAGGCCAGGAGCGTTGTTACCACTGCGCTGCCGCCGCACAACGCGCATCCAAACACTGTAAAAAGCCCTGTGTGACTGCCACGGTGTGCAAACGTCACCATGGGAAAACTTAGTGGTGCGTGGCTTCCATTGCATTATCAAACAGCCCAGAGGTCAACGCGTGTATAAATGCGCCAACAAGCACCGAGCACCACTCATCTTCGCCAACCTCTGAACCAGCTGTGGATATTCCACATTCCTACGACAGAAGCCAGTCGTTTTATTATCATTATACAAGCAGGTTAAATCTCCGCAAAGTGGTTCTCTATTGACTTACTCTAGAGAGAGATGAACCTCCTATTTCTCATGTCTCTCTCCTGAAGAGTTGTCTTCGATGTATCTATAGTTAATTGTCGATGTTTCATGCAGCCTGCGGTTCTCACCACGTTAAATCAATGCAGCCCTTGAAACACGAACTTCTTGCACACCACGCACAAGGCACATGCATTTGTCTGCGTGAGTAGAATTCATAATAATTTTGCACATTTAGTATTCACGCTTTTTTTACCACAGAAACGGTCTGCAGTAAGTTTTAACAGCAGCAGGTGGTGTTGTGACGTGTCATTAATAAAATTGACAACTTTAGTCCACGACGCCGGCACACAACGGCACTCTTTTCGAATGACAGAATAAAGTTACGGGATCTTTCGAAGGCACCGTGAAGCAGACAGCGCCGTGGCGATCGTGGTCAATGCACGCACGGCGGTAACCAGCGTAAGTAAGCGTCCGCAACAAGCGGGCCAACACGCTGCCGCTGGGCCGCGTCACTGCTCCGTCCGTCCGTCCGCGGAAACCACTTACAATCCCGCACGAGAACACTCATACAACTACCCTTTGCTTTGTGGGGAATGACAGACCGATTTGTCCATGTGTGGAGGGGGGGGGTGCCCCCCCCTCCCCCCATTAAATGTGTAAATAACAGTTAACATTTCTACCCAGAGTCTTGAGATGAGATGGCACTTAAGACGCCATATAAACCCACATCCACATTGCAACCGTGTGTTCATTGTTTACAACCCTTATCATTCTGCTGCTGGTTCAAGGCTCCCCCATGCTGTTATCGCTCATGGGGGCAGCTTGACCATACTTCGCCGTGTTGGGCAGTATGGGTTGATGAAAGGTGGTGGTGGTGGGGGGGGGGGGTCTGTTAGGAAATAGGTTGCCAAGGACAGGTTCAGATATAATTCGCCACTGACCTTAGCCGTGGCAGGGAATCGAACTCGGGTCAGGGTGGCTCAGAGTGCAGTGTGGCAAACTTCCTTGATGACACTCCACCACACATGTTATTAGCTCTGGAAACCAAGACCACTTACATAAGTGGCACTGTTGTGGCTAGAAGCATGTGGTTAAGCATATCTGTTGATGGACATTATATATGTAGATTTTTTTAACGCACAGTATTTAGAAAACACAGGGCTTGTTGTGATACCGTTGTAATAATATACCCTTAACATGTTTGTTTAAGCCAATAAGCCCATAGAGATGTCTATCGAAATATAATTTTACTCGGCAACATTCCATTTGGATTCCAACACCATTATTTACCCTAGTGAGACCTCGTTGACACTAACAATAATAATTTGATTCAAGCGGCTGAGTGGCTCTTGAAACATAATAATAATCACCATCAGGAAACAGATGGCGATTCGTCAACTTGGAGTCACAAGATTAGTCGAGAGGTTTGGCCATTTTATAGTTAAGGAGCGTTTAGCACGTGGGAAGAAAACTGGAGTATCCAGAGACAACCCATTCTAGTACAAGATACAAAAAAATGCTATTCTAATCTTGTGCCGCAGGGCAATCTGTTCGGGAGCTAGATGCCAATGTTGAGATGTGACGCTGCTACTGCTGTTGCCCACGACAAGAGGGTTTCAGCAGAGAGAGTTTGTGTTGTGTCGCCGTTCCTCATCCTCCGTTGGGTTGCATGGCGACAATTGCACTGCTGTGAATTGTCTATAATGCATCTCTGTGGGTCTCTACGAGTCCATATGTCTACGAGTCATTTTGCATGTATCTCAGTTTTCTTCTTGCGCATGGCAGTGGTTCAGGAGCTTGACGGGTCTCCTGCTGGCTAGGACGAGAGGGCTTCAGCAGAGAGAGTTCATACTCTTTGGTTCTTTCGGTAAAGTCACGTAGGTGAAAAAATAAGAATAAATATTTTTCATTTAAATTTTTTCACCTACGTGACTTTACCGAAAGAACCAAAGAGTATGGATCCTTGCAGTCACGAAAACTTCAAATCCAGAGAGAGTTCTCGTCTCGTTTTGCCGATCTTCCTCCTCCGTTGAAGCAGCGCTGAGCACAGCGGGTTTCCTAAACGGTCCGTAGTTTGACACCCACCTTGCTGCGCTGTTATTTCCTGCACATCTCAAAGCCCAAAGAGCTCAGGAACTTCATAAACATTTAAGATCCACGATTTCTTCTCACCCCCCCCCCCAAAACCCCGTATCACCACCACCGCGTTCGTAAACCTTAATTCATCACCGAGCTATGAATGCCCTATTATTTTGAGCAAGGTGAGAGCCGACAGAGAGCGGATTATAACACGTCCTTATTTATTTAACAAGTTGGGGAGCCCATTGAGATTCACGATAGCAAAGTCATTGATTGTAACTGGCACAATGTAATTTTCATTGAACGAAAAAAACGTGCGATGCTCATACCTGTCAACCCCTGATCAGTGCCCTACCTTATTACAGACCAATTCAGACCTTATTGGTCACCCCGTGCCCTTATAAATCTCAACGTTCATCCTACAAAGTCCCATCACAAGGGAGAAACCCAAAGACATCGACATTTTTTGCCCGTATTGAAACGGCTGTACGCCGTATGGACCTGAAAACTAAATTTCCCTGTGCAAGAATGCGGGTAAGCAGTATGGGTTGACACGGCATGGATGCTGCGTCTGCAGTGATGCACTAGTATAACAAACACAAACTCAACATCCGTCAATAACACTGCTCCGAAGAGGAAACACATATCTAACAGGCGACGTTTCGGACGATGGCCCTTCACACAGCAAAGATGTGCCTTGGACGAGGAAAAAAATAACAACATCTCAATGAGATATTGATGACCAACACGCGCTCTATACGCGCACGCTTGCAATTCCACTGAGGGTCGCAAGTTAAAGTGCGTCGACACAACGTGGCGTGAGATCCCGATCTTGGAATCGCGATGGCAAATGGTACAACTCGTGCAAGATATTACGCCACTGAGATTGCAGTAATTATAACGGCCTTCATGCAATGAGAATGATGAGAAGGTTCCGTTGAAATTTCAATGCAGGAAATCCGTTTACACCAAATAAGCTACCCGTTTAAATCCCATTACAAGTCCTTATATAATAGGGCTGAACGATTTGGGGAAAATATCTAATTGCGATTTTTCTGACATTGCGATTTGATTTGCGATTAAAATGTTTTAAGTCAAGCTTCAGTTCAATATTTACTGTATAATAGATATAAACATGTGATGGAGCATTACCACGTGATACCATCAACATATGAACTACTCTATATATTCTAATGAAAGGATGATAACTTAAAATACATGAATTGCTTCCAATATGTATTTATTAAAATGTTTTAATTGAAATAGAACAATCAAACATGGAACAATTGTTAATTTTTTTCGGTAAAGTCACGTAGGTAAAAAATTAAAATGAATAAAAGTAAAAAAATCACGACGTTTTGGAGGCAACACAAGCTTCCGTCTTCAGGTGGAACAGTCACAGCACGATAGCTGTATCAAGTGAGTCACAGCACGATAGCTGTATCAAGTGACTCACTTTTATTTTATTTTTATTTTACTTTTATTAATTTAAATTTTTTTACCTACGTGACTTTACCGAAAAAACCTAAGAATATGAATCCTTGCAGTCACGAAAGCTTCAAATCTAGAAACAATTAAGTTAAATAAAAAAAGTTATAATAATAATAAAAAGTTAAACAATTCCAATATCAAAGTAATAGGACTTTTCAAACCGCCAAAAATCGCAGCCTTTGCGATTTGCTAATGGAATTGTTTCAAATTGCGATTTCGATTTGAAATCGATTAATCGTTCAGCCCTATTATATAACCGGGAACGACCCCCAAATGGTATTCGTTTAATAAGTCATCGACTCGCACCAATCGACCTCCTTACGTAATCCCCTGTATGACCAGGTTATTATGCAATACGAATTCACCATAACTTATTTCATTTAACCAGGTAACACCCCAATTGACATTCATTGTAACGTCCCTTATAATCTAACCACGGGGAAGACCCCATTCAATCTCATTATCGAGTGCTTTACTGTATTTAACGATGTTAGATACAAATTAATATTCATTATAAAGTGCATCATATAGCCACAATATTTAACCAGGTGTGTGCGTGCCTTTCAATCTCATTATAGAATCCCTGATTTAGCCAGGTTAGACTCCAATCAATATCATCACTGGACCTAGAGGAAGAACCCACACATTGAGTAAATACGAGTTAAGATACTAACGCGTGTTCCAGTCAGAATACTCATTTATACTGTGAGGAATCCGTCCGATGAGCTATAAAATTATTTATCACACATGTCCGACGGCGCGACTAAGGACGTTCCAACAATAAACAGTACGAAACCACGATGGCAGTGCAAAGTACAAGAAAGGGAAACAAATCACCCAAACGCATGCAAATAAAACTAAACCACTCCCAATCCCATCTATTTGGACATTTATTGCACCAAAAGTAATCTAAATACTGTAAAGATGCACGTTTCTAAATGTGGAGGGGTAAAACCGAAGGACCCGGGCCCAGTTCAATAGGGTGTTGCAGCAGCGATATCGAATTAAAAGACGCACGCCACCCCACACTCAATTCCCGTATTTTCAAGCAAAAGTTGGGTGCGTCGTATAATCCGGTGTGTGTGCGTGCTTTGTAAAAGGATGCTGCTGCTGCTGCTACTGAGCGACTGGAGGCAGTCGCCCTCCAGCAACAACGGAGGGCAGAGGAGCGACGCTCTCACAACAACGAGCTGAGCGCCGGGTGCTAAAGCACAGAAAGTTGGCACAGTAGGGGGCACAGGTGGTGCATCAGCCAGTCATCTCGGTCATCTCAGTCAGTCGACCTGTGGCACCTGGGTCTGTCCCGTGACCTCCTCCTGCCAGCCGGCGTTCGACACTTCCACGTGGCCTTAACGTGCACCTAGCCTGGCACAGGCACTGTGGTGACGTCACCGCCACTTAGTGGCGAATGGCGGTCGTCGTTGTGCAAACTTTAACGACACCTGGGCACAAGTTTCTGTTGTTGTTTGGGATGCGTCTTATAATCCGGAGAATACGGTGCTATAACATTGAACAACACACCCGCCGTTGACACCCCGTGCATGAATTAACATGCAGCAGCAGGGCACCATAGAAGTACCGTACAAGGCACCAGCAGCAGCTGGGCACCATAGATGTACCGTACAAGGCGCCAGCAGCAGCACCATAGAAGTACCGTACAAGGCACCAGGAGCAGCAGCTGGGCACCATAGAAGTACCGTACAAGGCAGCAGCAGCAGCAAGGAACCATATAAGTACAGTACAAGGCACCAGCAGCAGCAGCTGGGCACCATAGAAGTACCGTACAAGGCGCCAGTAGCACCATAGAAGTACCGAAAATGCGCCATCAGCAGCAGCACCATAGAAGTACAGTACAATGCGCCAGCAGCAGCAGCACCATAGAAGTACAGTACAAGGCGCCAGAAACATCAGCAGTGTCGTTAACGTTGCGTTTCTGAGGTAAAGTTGTGTATAGGCTCTCTGAGTAACCGGATAAAGTCAGATAAATGACACTATAAGTGTATATTTGTACACTTTCTGTCACTAAAACAGGAGGCGTTAAGATGTTCTAACGCCTTTTGCAAGGACACGCGTCTGCATTAACCGCGCGCGTACTTGCGAACATGCAAACACAACAAAAACATGCTCTTGTAAAACGTTTACGTTTGGTGTCTTTAACATCTTAACACCGGTTGTATTGCCAGCAAGGATAAAACCTCTATGATGATTATTGTTATACTTTGATAGTGGATAACACCGCCGCCGTTGCGTGATGCGTCCCTCCACTCCTCCTTACCTCACCGAGTGCGCTGTTGGAGTCGCGATGACCCCCGGTACAGACACCAACAACGTCCCACTGTGTCTCTCTGCCTCTCTTTCTATCTCTTGTCGATGTCCCTGCTCGCTCGCTCGCTCCTCTCAACACGAAGCCGCCTCCATGCTCTCGCTGGGCATGCCTGCGTCTCGCTTTACATAACGCAGCGCGCATAGGCATGAGGCGCCCATTGCTTTGCTATAGCCAGCCGCTTATCCGCGCTATCAAATCCGGTAACGGGCAACTCCGCTTCAATTGTTTTTTGTGTGGGGTGGGGGGGGGTTCGGTGGAGATGGGCGTGGTTAGTGGGAGATGGGCGGAGTCAGGGGGAGATGGGCGTGGTCAGTGGGAGATGGGCGGAGTCAGGGGGAGATGGGCGTGGTCTGGGGGAGATGGGCGTGGTCCGGGGAGATGGGCGTGGTCAGGGGAGATGGGCGTGGTCAGGGGGAGATGGGCGGTGTCCGGGGGAGATGGGCGGAGTCTGGGGGAGATGGGCGTGGTCTGGGGGAGATGAGCGAAGTCCGGAGGAGATGGGCGGGGTCCGGGGGAGATCGGCGTGGTCAGGGGGAGATGGGCGTGGTCAGGGGAAGATGGGCGTGGTCCGGGGGAGATGGGCGGGGTCCGGGGGAGATGGGCGTGGTCCGGAGGAGATGGGCGGGGTAGAGTAGTGAGGGGTGGAGCTAGTGGGCACATAAGCCCCTCCCCCAACGTGTCGCCAAGGTTACCGTATTCTCTCGATTAATAGACCTCTTATGCGTTCACTGTGAAGCGTTCAGAGTTAAAAATAGCTCTCTTCCATCAGCCCTTCGATGTATTGGCGCTGCAGGTCAATGTCACCAAGAAAATGTTTTGCTTGTTTAACCAAGAACAAATAAAACCACAAACTCCTCCGCATTATTAGACGTTTCGCAACAACAGCAAAAGTAGCACACGCTCCAAAGCGTATTGCCCGCTGTTAATGAGGTTACACAAATAGAGTCGCGTGGTTTTGTTTTCCTCGGGGTCCTCCGGTTTCCCCCCCCACCACCTCCACATTTAGAAAGGTGCGTTCAGAATTGTTTTGGCTTCTGCGAGTTTCAAAGCTTCAGTTTTTCATTTCAGTTTCATTTATTAGGTATAGCCCTGTGAGCCATTCGGCTCTTGAATCGGGTGCGACCGCAAACAACAACAAACAAAAACATGAACAAGAAACTATGCGCACACAGAAAAATCCAGAAAAAAGCACCGTACACTAACGCTTTGCAAATATCCCAGTGGGATGCAAGTCAAACAACAACAACAACCACAAGACAACTTAGATTAAAGCCATCATTCTAACTCCGTACTACAACAAACCAAAACAACGTGAGTAGGTTAAACGTTGAGTTTTATAAGGGCACCACGGGGTGACCAGCCCCTCCCCACCCAGCCCCACCCCTCCCACCCCCCACCCAGCCCCACCCTACCCACCCAGCCCCTCCCTCCCCACCCAGCCCCTCCCTGCACGACAGACACAATAATTCCCTGTGGGCTGGTGTAACCAGGAGGTTCCTACCAGTATAACCCTTGAGCTACAGCCATTTCAAACCTTTTAAACACAATCTGCCTCAGCAGCAGACCATGGCTTTCCCACCTGATGACGGACGCTTGTGTTGCGATCGAAACGTCGTGATCAATTTTATTTTATACCCACGTGACTTTACCGAAAGAACCAAAGAGTATTTCTATATATTGTTAAAGTGATTTGTTTACCTGCAATATAATTTGCACTCCCGTCGTGTTTTTTTAAAAATTATTTGTTCTAACTTTCTGACCTGGTACTACTGGACGTCTATGAAAAAGAGCTTTGTGGCTTCTCGGATTCCTCCAGTATAAATGTTCAAGATTCTGAACAACCACCGTTCACCACTAAGTGGCGGTGCCGTCACCACGGCGCTTGTGCTAGGCTAGGTGCACGTTAAGGCCACGTGAAGTGTCGAACGCCCGCTGGCAAGAGGTCACAGGACTAACCCTGGTGCCATGGGTCGACTGATCAACAGTACACAACAACAACCGCCATTTGCCACTAACGGTGACGTCACCACGACGCCTGTGCCAGGCTAGGTGCACTTTGAGGCCACGTCAAGTGTCGAAAGCTCGCTGGCAGGAGGAGGTCACGGGACAGACCTTGCAGGTGCCATGGGTCGGCCCACAGATGGATCGGCAGATGCACCACCTGTGCCCCCTACTGTGCCAACTCGCTGCGTTTTATCCGCCCGGCGCTCCGCTCCGTTGTTGTGGGAGCGTCGCTCCTCTTGCCCTCCGTTGTTGCTGGAGGGCGACTGCGTCCAACTGCATCCCAGTAGCAAGCAGCGTCCTTCACGAGCCTCCTCCATAGAGGCCGATCTTTACATCGGATTATAAGACGCGTGTGTAGCGCATACCCAACACACCGGATTATAAGACGCACCCCCCCCCCCCTCAACTTTGCACGTGATTTCTGGAGAGGCCGGGCATTAGATAAAACATTTGCATAATAAGCCCCGCCCCTTCCCCGGCGCCCCTCCCCCCGACGCCCCTCCCCCGACGCCCTTCCCCCTCGACGCCCCTCCCCCCCGAAGCCCCGCCCCTTCCCCGCCCAACGCCCCACCCTGGCTGACCACGTGGTGCCGGAATGCCAATGAGAGGTAAAGGATCGAGGTGGGGAGGTGGGGGGGAAGTGGGGGGAGGGGCCGTTGCTATAAATAGCTCCACCGAGTGAAACGGGACGCTATTCTTGCACGCGGTGAATAATTCAGCGTTACCCCGGGCTTGTTGTGCATTGTTAACTTGATTAAATTATTATTTTATGGCCACGCGTGTTTCCCCTCCCCCCCCACACCTGCGCTCGACTGTTTTACTGACTCGCTGACAGTGCCTCCATTCGCGGACGAACTGGCCCCTGCCATAAGAACGTGGGATTGGCACCAAATCCATGATAATTTCATACCTGTCAACCCCTTATCAGTGCCCTACCTTATTACAGACCAATTCAGACCTTATTGGTCACCCCGTGTCCTTATAAATATCAACGTTCATCCTACAAAGTCCGTATTTAAACGGCTGTGCGCCGTATGGACCTGCAAACTCAATTTCTCTGCACAAGAATCCGGGGTTAAACCGTGTGGGTTGACAGCCATTTGACATTTTGGTGAAGAGATACATTTTCATTTAGGGTGGAACGTTTCAATTCACAAACTCACGAGGTTTTATTAAAGTATATTTTTACATTTCGGTGAATATAGCGGCCTCTAGCGGTTGCAAGATGTTAATTCGTCCATTACAACGCAGATTCACGCACGCGCGATTCAACAATTGACATTGATGCAGATACATGAATGAATCGATGAAGCAATCGATTCGCACTCACACCGCAGCAGTTCACACATGTTCCGCTTGCAAGAAGGCAACAAGGCAGCATCCCTGCACCATTGTCCCCTCTTACCTACCACCCAGAAGAACTTGAGTTCGATTACCAGCCGCGGCTAACATCCGTGGCGAGTGATATCTGAACTGGTCC
Organism: Entosphenus tridentatus; assembly: GCA_014621495.2. Taxonomy (NCBI): domain Eukaryota; kingdom Metazoa; phylum Chordata; class Hyperoartia; order Petromyzontiformes; family Petromyzontidae; genus Entosphenus; species Entosphenus tridentatus. The sequence goes on from CM025669.2 coordinate 1,319,364, forward strand.
CGGAGCCCCCACTCCTCCCCCACCCCCTCCCCCACCCCCTCCTATGTGTGACGAGGGGGGGGTGGTCGGTGAGAAATGTGACGTCACATCAAAATGCACAACATTAAATAAATATAGACAACACGTTCTAATTAATTAAATATACTTTTTGATAAATGTTTTCTCCTACAACAACAGATTGTATAGTTGGAATTTGCGTGTCTCTCTCTGTGGTGAGATGTTAACTACCTCGCCTGGTGTGCAGGAAGTCGTGGGTCCGATCCCGACCCTGACGCCTGCTGTATATTTGGAGTTTGCGTGTCTCTCTCCGTGGTGAGATGTTAACTACCTCACCTGGTGTGCAGGAGGTCGTGGGTCCGATCCCGACCCTGACGCCTACTGAATATTTGGAGTTTGCCTATCTCTCTCCGTGGTTACGGGGATTTTCCTCCAGGTCCCTCCACATCTAGAATCATGCGTTTAGAGCAATAGTTCCTAACGTTTACTTGCAGCCTTGCAACCCCTTTCGTTCTCAATCGCACTTAGTTTTTTATGTTAATAAATACACAGGGTTTGATTAAACAAAGTAGGTTGTACTGACATGCCCGTGCTTAATTTGTATTTTCGATTATCTACCATCTAAAAACAAATCTTTGGCCATGTCTCGCACCCCCAGAAAGGGCATCTCGTACCCCCAGGGGGTGCAGCGTGCACCCCAGGTGAAGAAGAAGACCCACTGCTTTAGATGATTTGTTTGGCTGCTCTACATTTCCATGGGGACGATGATAATCCCACTTCGTGGAGCTCGCATGCGTGATGGCCAGGTCGCTTCTGAAAAAGAGCTACACAGCTCAGTGAGACCTCCTTGCACCTGGTAGAACATTTTTTGTTTATATAATAAAGGTGTCAGTTTTGTTGCTAGATAAAAGGGTAAAAAAACTATGATCATATTTTTGCTACTAGCAAAGGAGGTTCCAATGGTGTAAATGCTTACCCCGAGCTCTCATACTCTGATGGCGCATTGTCTTTGAGTTGTGCGCCTTTTGGCGTCATCTGGTCCAACACCATGTGAGACTAGGCTCTAAGAAAAGCTGTCTCGGGTGTGGACCAATCAATTTCAAGGACAGTGCATACATTATCAGAGTTGTGTTTTTTGTTTGCATTCCGACCGCAGGTATTGTGGTCAATGCAAGCATGACTCCTTGTAATAAAGGTGTCAGTTTTGTTGCCAGATAAAAGGGTAAAAAAACAATTATCATAGTATGTTCAACTTCTTTCGCGCCGTACGCAATCCAACCGTGCTCATCGGAGGCGCGGATCTGAGAGAGCGATGACCTCGAGATAAATCTCTGGTGAGGTTGCGCCCTCTAGCGGCACACTGGGATGAGGAATCACAGATGAGCGGGGAAGGCAGCAGCAGCAGCGACGCGATCAATAGCTGGCGCTACCAACGATTGCCAAAGCTCTGGGGTCCTCGATATATGTTGAGATGTTGTCGGCCAGAGACGTGATGAGGAATCACAGACGAGCACCGCTACACCGCCGCTCCCCATATACACACACACACACCTAGTTTTATGACCTCAGTTGTTTTTTTATTGCACATTTAGAGGGGGGAATAAACAGAAAATGCTTCGGGCTGGCGTCGGTGTTCATGCGTAATGTGTGGTGCACGTGGTGTGTGGGCCTCATAGCGGCACGGGCAGCAACATGACAACGCTCTACACCTTCTTGGTTCTTTCGGTAAAGTCACGTAGAAGGGAAGTAATAAAATAATAAAAATAAAACATAATAGTGAGAATAATTTTATTATGTTTTATTTGTATTTTTATTATTTTATTATTTCCCTTCTACGTGACTTTACCGAAAGAACCAAGAAGATGAATCCCTGCAGTCACGAAAGCTTTAAATCGAAATTTAACGCTCTATACGTGCCTGCAAACGACTCAACTGTGATCACACAACACAACACAGCAGCATCAGCATCATCATCATCACCCCTATCCCCCAACTGCAAATCACCTGGCCACAGGACCCTCCATGAAAACATCTTGAGACTCATTGTGAGGTTTCTCTGGGTAAACAAGCGGAATAAATATAATAATTAACAATTATTATTAATAATAGAGGAACCAGGAAGTCAGAATTATTTGCCGTTTTCTGACCTGATGATGCTTGACGCAGTTGCAAGCGGAACGTCGCGGAACCGATCCCTAAGTTCGGTCCGCGAAGGATTTCTCCCCGGCCATAACCAATGACGGCTAGCGCGGTTAAAATGCTCACACACGTGACCAAAAATCTGGCTGTGTCGGGTGGAGGAGGGCACTGAAGGCACAGACTTGGGTCAGATAGCGTGGCTTGAACGCAACAATCGATTGCGCATCGCATCAGCCCGGGAAACACAATGCGTTAGGTTAAATCTGCGGGTTTTTGCCGTATTCCCTGGATAGCAAGATGCGCCGGAAAGTAAGACGCACCCCGAATGAACGTCATTCGAGTCCAATACGCCACGGTCACACCTCCTGGCTTAGACATTCCTCCTCATCCTCCTCATCCTCCTCGAAGACACCGGTAGTGGGACCCTGAAACGCAGTGGGGGTACGAGACGCCCTTTCTGGGGGGTGGCGAGACGTGGCCGAATCTTTTTAATCCTTTATATTAAGTTCACTTGCTTGCTTGCTTGCGCGCTTACGACCGTGCAAATCTTTCGGTCGTTTTTTAACCCACTTCCCGTGATCCAATCGAGCTGACATTTTGCACACAGACTCGTTGTGCGTGACAATTTATTTTCGTGAAATTTTTTTTCCAAAATTGTACACTTTTTAGGCAATTTTTTTTTTATATTTAATTACCAATTGCTTAATGGTGGCAGGCAATCATCTGACCCATAGGTGGCAGCCATCTCAAGCCAGAGGACGAGAGGACTCTAGCCGCCACGCATATAAAGGATTTATAGTGAAAAGCTTTGTTTTTACGGGTTAATTTTTTAGAAGTTAAAATCATCGAAAGCACAAATTACGCATGGGCGCGTAAGTCACAACTGACTTTGTTTCGGAAAAGTCACGTCGAAGGGATAATTGTAACATGTTTTGTTAAGGATTGAGAACCGAAAGGGGTGCCAGGCTGCAGTAAAGGTGAAGAACCACTGCTCGAACGCACGAGAACATCACCGATGCGCACATCTCCTTCGTGAATGGGAGTATTAAAGACGCAAGCCACAGGAGTGCGAACAATGTCCACATCGGATTGGGAACATGTAGACAAAAAGACTGCCTCTTCAGCTGCCACTACGTCGACCAAATGTAAGGCAGCTACATACTATTAACATTCCTTCCCTTTATTAATGCTTCCCCCTATCCCCTCCCTTTGATGCTGCGAATCCTGCATAATACACGGACAAAACATGACTTTAAACCCCTCGCCAAACCTCCTACGCATTTCACAAGTAGTACTAATCGCATATCTGCATTTCCCATAATTATGCTAAATTTCCTCTTGATATGCAAATTATTTTGTCAAGGCGCTCTTCCTCCTCCCTCCCAGCTTAAATAGACGCTCCAAGCCTGGGGTGTGTCATTCAGACTCTGTCTTCTCGACAGACCTGTTCTTCACCTGAGGACGGCTGCTTGCGTTGTGGCCGAAACGTCGTGAGAATTATTTTATTATGTTTTATTTTTATTATTTTATTGTTTCCATTCTACGTGACTTTACCGAAAGAACCAAGAAAATGAGTGTAAACGTGGTTGCACAACCCAAACTATGGGCTATACCAAGTGGACCCAGAGATACCCATAGACACACAGAGATACATCGAGACACGCAGACACCCATAGAGACACACAGATATACACAGAGACACACAGACACCCATAGAGACACACAGAGATACATCGAGACACACAGACACCCATAGAGACACACAGAGATACACAGACACCCATAGAGAC
>CM025669.2:1332278-1350451 GCA_014621495.2 Entosphenus tridentatus
GGGGAGAGAGACACCGCAGACTCCAAATACACAGCAGCAGGCGTCGGGGTCGGGATCGAACCCACGACCTCCTGCGTACCAGGCGAGGGAGTTAACGCCTCGCCATTGCGGCACCCCACACAGATGTCAGTTTTTCCGCCGGTGCCAGGCTAGGTGCACTTTGAGGCCGTTACACGAAGTATGGGAGGCTATCGCTGCAGGCAGGAGGCCTACAGGCGAGAGGCCTGGTGTCGTGGGTTGACTGACTTGAGATGAGTGGCAGATGCACTCCCCACAATCGATAAACTTTTGGGGCAAGTGCCGTTAGTGAGCACCTGTGAAGGCACACGAGGAGATGGGTGGCCAGCACCATGCCGGGCCGCTTAAACACACGCGCATATCACATGCACGCTCGTACGTCACAAAGACAAACGCAAAGGCGTCACGCGCAAACACACACACACATCGCATGCACGCACACACATCTTACACATTCACATCACACACATGCACACACACCGTGCTGATCGGAGGTGCGGGGCCATACGTCATACACTCGCCAACACACATGCCACATGCAGACGAGACAAGCATCCGAGTCTCACACACACACACATCGTACGCTCACACGCACAAGGGTTGGCGGGCAGACATGGATCGATAGACGGACGTGCAGACTGGCACACAGACAATTGAAGTTGTTTATATATATCTGTATACTGTACTTGCATGTGTGCGTGTGTGTGAGGAGCGGTAGTGTAGCGGTTAGTGCCCTGCAATATGAACCCGGCGACCCGGGTTCGATTCCCGCTCACGGCCAACACCAGTGACGATTATCTGAACCGGTCTTGGGCCTCCCCTAGGTCGACTCAGCCTGAAATTAGTACCTGGTGCGGTGTGTAAACATTGCCACTGGGGAGACAAAGGCGGTCGGGCGTGGTGTTGGCCACCCACCCCCTCGTGTACCATTCCGGCTTTCATAGGTGCTCGCTAACAGCACTTGCCCCTACAGTTTGTCAAGGCTATACGGGGGATCTTTGTCTTTGGAGAGCAGTAGTGTAGCGGTTCGCGCACTGCGCTACGAACCCGGCGTCCCGAGTTTAATTCCTGCTCACGGTCAACATATGTGACGAATATCTCAACCGGTCCTGGGCCTCCCCTAGATCAACTCAGCCTTAAACGAGTCCTTGGTGTCGTTTGTAAACATCAGCATTGGGGAGACAAAGGCGGCCGGGCGTGGCGTTGGCCATCCACCTCGTCATTGCGGCGTTCGGGCCTTAAATAGTCGCTCGCTGGCAGGATTTGCCCCGACAAGTCTTGTTAAACGCCAAACGGGGGGGACCTTTGCATTGATGTTTGTACACGACTCTTCCCTCTTGCAGCGTTTACGAAAACTCTCCACATCAACGGACAGGAGTTCAACCTGCAGCTGGTGGACACGGCTGGGCAGGTGCGTGCTGATCTTGTTTAACCAGGTGGGAAGTCAAGTGACCTGTGCGACTGAGTGGGTGAGTGTGAATGGTTGAATAGTGGGCGAGTGGGTGAGCAGGCGAGGTGAGATTGCGAGCGGGTGATTGGGTAAATGGTAGAGAGTGCGGTGGCGAGTTGAATTTTTCAAGTTAATTTTGTTGAAGCAGGCGAGAGCTCAAGAGATCAGCGTAGTCTGATTTGCAGGATTTAACCACGAGGCATTAGCCTGTCAGTAGGGGGGCGAATATCGTAACTGTTCCTGGGCCACCCCTAGGAGTACGAGTACCTGCGTCAGCGCTGGGGAAACCCAAGGCGGAAGGGCATGTTGTCGGCCACACCACCCCGTCATCGGAGCACCGTGGCGGCCTTCGTAGGTGCTCCCCGCTAACAGCACTTGCCCCGTAAGTCCACGAAGGCTACAACGCGATGGACCTTTGTCTTTGTGCCCGTTCCTGCAGGACGAGTACTCCATCTTCCCCCAGTCGTACTCCATGGACATCCACGGCTACGTGCTGGTGTACTCCGTCACCTCCAGCAAGAGGTCAGCTGACCACCGCGTGGTGAAGTATGGCCAAATGAACCACCCGTGATCCGCACGGCCGCTGGGGTTGGGGGGAAGCCCTCGCATCCAGCAGTGGAATGACAAAAGGGCTGTACACGTCTTTTTTATCTTGATATCGGCCTTCCGTCTTCTTTAACTTGGCCCACTTTCTGCGGATTGCTTTTGATCCAGTTTGTGTCGTGCTTCTCGCGGCCACGTGCGTAATACAGTAAAACCTTGGATTGCGAGCATAATTTGTTCCGAAAACGTGTTTGTAATCCAAAGCACTCGTATATCAAAGCGAATTTCCCCATAAGAAATAATGGAGACTCAGATGATTCGTTCCACAACCCAAAAATATTCATCTAAAAATTATCAATACAAAATTCCTTTTTAGATTTTTATTATTTAAATTTAATATAAAGTAATCGATGATTTCCTTCTTAACTTCCACCGTAATCATCTTCTTCTTACCGCCTTCCTTTTCAACCTTTTTCTTCATGGGGGCCATTGTTGCAGTACAGTTACTAAAGAACAGTCACTACACTTGGACACAAAATAAAAAAAATGCTTTACGCACACACACGTGGTCACAACACTACAGTAAACAGTATACGCTTGCACGGATGTTGACTATACGAGTGAGGCACACCGACTGAGACGAGCATGGGAGACGATTACCCACAATCCCGCAGCGCGAGAGAGAGAAGAACCATCGGCTCAGTTGTGATCACGTGACGCTCGGCAGACAAAGCGTATACTGTACGTACTGCTCGTGGTGCAAGACCTCGCTCGTTTATCAAGTTAAAATTTATTTCAAAAATTAGCTCGTCTTGCAAAACACTCGCAGACCAAGTTACTCGCAATCCAAGGTCTTGCTGTACGTCGATACGGAGCACGCCAATTTTGTCGAGCTTGGCTGCTGTTGTAAATGATCGCAGACGAATCTTTGCTATGGTCGCACTTCCCGAGGCTCGGCTGACATCCGCAGTTGTGGTGGAGACTCGTGACCGTCTCGGGAGCCAACGGCTCTGGCCGCGATAACGTCCTGATCTTTGGTTATGACGACCAAGCTGCCGTCAATGTTGCAGTTTTAGTTGTGTGTGCGCGTATGTGCGTGTGTGTGCGTGGGGGAGCGTTCGGCGCAGCGGTGAGTGCGCTGCGTTGCGAACCCGGCGATCTGGATTCAATTTCCGCTCACGGCCAACACCAGTGACTATTATCTGAACCGGTCCTGGGCCTCCCCTAGGTCAACTCAGCCTCAAAACGAGTACCTGGTGCGGTGTGTAAACATCGCCACTAGGGACACAAAGGTGGTCGGGCATAGTGCTGACCACCCACCCCCTCACGTGCTGTTCCGGCCTTCATAGGTGCTAGCTAACAGTACTTGCCCCCAGTGTCTGTTAAGGCTATACGGGGGGGATATTTGAGCTTTGTCTGCACGTGCGTGTGCATGCGTAAACGTGTGTGCGTGTGTGTGTGCTTGTGTGCGTGCATGTCTCTTTTTTTTCCCCCACTCGCTGCAGTTTTGAGGTTGTCCAGATAATCCACGACAAGCTGCTCGACATGGTGGGGAGTGTCCAGTAAGCAGCAACGAGTCGCACTGCCCCTCGCTCGCTCGCTCGCTCCGCTACGCCCCCTTGGCCCAGGCTCTGGCCCAAGAGCGCGGTGGTCAGGACATCGGTAAAGCCTTTGGCCCGCGGTGTTTGCCATCAAGGCTGCGATTTCCTGCTTCGCCGCAATTCGCGGTTGGTGCCCAATCTCGTGTTGACAGCCCTGCAAAGCCAGCGGTGGAAATTTCGCATTTCTACGGCAGGGGAGTGGGGGGCGTGAGTTTATGCATGGGATAACGACCGCTGTTGATCTAAACGCCCTGCCGCTGAGCCATCGACATCACTATCGGTAGTCTTATTGTTGGTTCTTTCGGTAAAGTCACGTAGAAGGGAAATAATAAAATAATGCAAATATAAAACAATAAAAATTCTCACGACGTTTCGACTGCAACACAAACAATCATCATCAGGTGTGAAATCCACAGCAAGAAAATTTTACCGAAAGAACCAAGAATATGAATCCCTGCAGTCACGAAAGCTTTAAATCACTCTCGGTGTCGGTGTTAATCATCTTCTCGTACATTTGGAAGTCGCGCCCTTCGTAAACCGCAGGGCTACGTCATGGATGGCCTCGCGGTGCGTCACCGACGAGTATAGTAGGCGGCGATGTTGCTGCGTGGTTTTGCCCAATTAATACATTTTCTGCGCTTATTGATCAAATTCAACAAATTTGGACCGTGATGCCAGCACGCGGTGGCCGACTCGATTAGAACGACTTCACGGGGATCTTTAACGCCCACCGTGAGTAGGAGGATTATTACGGTTATTAGACACTGCAGTATTAACCAGGGTGGCCGCATGGCTCGAACCACGTGAACCTCTGCAACAAGCGGCGAACCATTTGGTTGTGTTTTGTTTATTTTTATTTTTGTCTATTCCAGAGTTCCAATCGTGCTGGTGGGGAACAAGAAAGATCTTCACTTGGAGAGGTGACGATGCATGTACACACACACATACACACATGCACTTACACACACACGCATGCACGTACACACACGCACACGCACGTACACACGCACACGCACGTACACACACGCACTTACACACACACGTACACACACGCACTTACACACACACGCACGTACACACACACACACGCACGTACACACACGTACACACACACACGTACAACAACAACAACCGCCATTCGCCACTAAGTGGCGGTGACGTCACCACGACGCTTGTGCCAGGCCAAGTGCACCTTGAGGCCACGTGAAGTGTCGAACGCCCGCTGGCAGGAGGTCACGGGGCAGACCCAGCAGGTGCCATGGGACGACTGACCGAGTTGACCGAGATGACTGGCTGATGCACCACCTTTGCCCCCTACTGTACCAACTTGCTGTGCTTTAGCCACCCGGCGCTCCGCTCGTTGTTGTGAGCGTCGCTCCTCCGCCCTCCGTTGTTGTTGGAGGGCGACTGCCTCCAACTGCCCAGTAGCGTCCTTCACGAGCCTCCTCCACTGAGGCCGATCTTGACACCGCTGGTACCAGTCATCGGCAAGTCCACTCAGCTCTACGTCCTCCTGTACCACATCACTCCATCTCTTCTCTAGCCCGTGCCGCGCCCGTTTAGCCCCCTCGATCCGGCCGAACAAAAGCACGCACACACGTACACACACACACGCACGTACACACACGCACGTACACACACGCACGTACACACACGTACACGCACACACACACGTGCACGCACGCACGCACGCACGTACACACGCACGCACGTACACACGCACGCACGTACACACGCACGCACACATGTACACACACGTACACACGCACGCACGTACACACACGCACGTACACACACGCACGTACACACACGCACGTACACACACGCACGTACACACATGCACACACGCACGTACACACATATAACGGGCGATATAGGGCTAGGGGTGTAACGGGCGTTATAGGTTTGGGGGTGTAACTGGCGCTATAGGGTTGGGGGTATAACAGGCTCTTCAGGGCTAGGGGTGTAACAGGCGCTATAGGTTTTGGGGTGTAACAGGCTCTTTAGGGCTAGGGGTGTAACAGGCGCTATAGGTTTGGGGGTGTAACAGGCGCTGAGGGCTGCCGGGGGTGTTGTGCTGCCCCCGTGGTGCAGGGTGATCCCCTGCGAGGAGGGGAAGCGCCTCGCCGATGCGTGGAAGGCCGAGTTCATGGAGTCGTCCGCCAAGGAGAACCAGGTTGGCGCGGCCTTGCCGACTGCCGTCATCGTCGTCATCACCATTAGCTTCATCATCCTCATCGTCAACATGACCATCGTCATCATCGTTGACATAATCGTTGTAGTCGCCATCATCATTCGCACAACTCATAATTTCTCTTTCACGTGACCAGTCGTAAAGCACGGCCCATTGCGAGAGAGGGGGGAAGAGGCGTGAATACTTGATGTGGTGTGCCGAGTGCAGGCCGCGGTGGACGTCTTCAAGCAGATCATTGTGGAGATCGAGAAAGCCGACGGTGTCGTCCCCCAGCCCAAGAGCAGCTGCCTCGTCATGTGACCCCGCTGCCTCCGGGTCACGTGACCACCTCGCGGTTCGAGCCCAGCGGCCGCCCCGGTGAACGCTGCGGTGTGTGGTAACCGTAGTAGTAGTTGTAGTAATACTGCTACCACGCGCCGTCCGCTTCACCGTGGACGTCAAAGATCCCGCGACGTCGTTCGCAAGAGTGGGCCCCATCGTGTGCTGGTGCCGCGTTGCAATTTCGCCAAATTTGAGTTACTACACCGCGGTAAAAATTACATGATTGGGTAAAACCGTGAAGCAACGTCGCTCCCTCCCCCCCCCCCCCCCCCCCCCGGAACACAGCACCGGCTTCCCACTGTCAGGCCGGTGCTGTATTCAAGCTTGTGACGTGCAGGGACAGCACCCACCGGGGGGGCCCCTAGGCTGATCACCTGTGCTGTGCGATGTTTTTCGTCATGTGTGATTGGACCGATTATAGATTCAAGTATTATGATTCATAACCACCCCCCCACCGACCTCCACCCCCCCACCCCCGCCTGCCCCCCAGTCTTCCCCTTCCCCCTGGGCAGTGCTTGGGCGATGTGCAGGGAAGTTTCCGAACGAGTCAACTTTCCCTCCCAAGTGACATTGGGGAGGCATACTGGATGTGGTGTGCTGGGGTTCGGAAATCTAATCGAGGTCGCTGGTAGACTCCAGTCGTAGGTGGCACCTGACCAGTCGTAGTCACGGCCCACTGCGAGCGAGAGAGATGTATACTGGATGTGGTGTGCCGGGTGACAGAGAGGTATTACTGCAAGTGGCGAATGATGTTAAGCACTGGTTGCGTATCTGTAGGAGGGAGGGGGGGTTATGATTTTCGTACATCGAGTCAGAAGTTTGTACATTTTAGTATTTAGCTCCCTCCCATACCTCCCGTGCATGCCTCCCGTTTCTAGTGTCCCAACGCCTCGAGTTGAAGTTGAAAGCGTTTGTGCGTTGCCCCTGTCCGTCCGCGTGTAACGACGGGGGAGGGGAGGGTTGGGGGTTTCGATGACTTGTGGAGGTGATCCCACCTCGAGCGTGGAGTTCGAGGTCGGATCACCTCCACGCTGGGCCCCCCTCCACGTACAGAACGACATTACGAAAATCTAGAAGTGTCGTAAGATGAGACGTGTCACAGCTGCCATTCCATAAGGGAGTTGGGACATTTTGGTAAGTTAGGAGGGTGGTTGGGACCACTCGCTCCTTTGCGCATTTGTCAGTGACAGTCACAATAATAATGCTTTATGATAAACCTTAATCACAAATATACATACCTCAACCACAGACTGGCTGAAGGAGAGGTCGTGATGACTTAGTGGCAGCCATGTTGCCTGGGGGGGAGTTCACGGTGGCCATGTTGCATGGGGGGGGGGGAGTCCACGGCGGCCATGTTGCGTGGGGGGTTGTCCTGGCAGCCAATTGGTTGGCGCAGTGGGACTGATGACATCAACCCCCTAGCAACCGCTGCCACGCCCACAGCGTTGCGAGCTCACTCGGTTTTCTCTTGACTTTTCAGATACTTCGATAATCTCTAGAGTTGCTGGATTTTACGAAAAAATTCTCTACCCGGGGCCTCTAGTGTGTGCTCCACCCCAAGAAAGTCGCTCACCAAATCAGTTTTAACGTGGTTATTTATTTGCCTCTTCTCCCCCTCCCCTATAAAGCGGTGCCCAGCATTCGAAGAACTCGATAACCCACGTGGATAATTGTCACGATAGGGTAAGCAACTTCGAGGTTAGGAATATAACTGCGTGTGTAACGAGAAATAGCATAATGGTGGCGTTATATTTATTTGTGTTTTTGTTTACTTAACTTGGGAAGGCCCTCTCCCGAGTCTCAAGGCTGCTTCTAATGAACGTCTTAACTGCGTTTGGGATCGTTTGGCCAATTCCGCTGTGAACGAGCGTTTAGCTTAGCGCACATACGAGGGGAGATAACGGCTGGCTGGGATCGCGATGACCTCTTGACCTTTTAGATAACTCGCGGGCGCACACGTCGCGAATTCCGTCGGTTTAACCAAGAACAACAAAAAAACGATCGGCGCGTCTCCCGATCTCGTCGCGATTGCCCGCTCGGCGCTTTGCGTGCCGCTCACGACGATCCGACGTCCGGGCCTAGCGGAGGACGCGGTCTCAAAAGGCCGTCGTCCACGAGGGCGGCCGTTCAAGGCAACCGTTGCCGGCAACGCGGGAACCATGAGCAACTGGCAACTCGGTAGTGTTCTCACTAGCCCAGGGGTGCGTCAACCTGCGGCTCCGAAACCGCATGCGGCTCTCCACGGAACTGCTCCGTGATGTTATTCAGGACCACCATCTCGTGCAACGCGGCTCTTGAAATATTAATTTTAATTTTTTGACCGAATTCGAAATGAATGGCTCACCTTGTAATTTTGGCTGCAGACCCCCCTGGCTCTTGCCAATCACTGTGTGTGTGTGTCTGTGGCTGCTCGGCAATGGTGAGTGCAGACTGTGAATTCATCTGCTGCTTCATCTTCTGAAATGGGCCCCGTTACGTTCATCACGTCACACCACAGCACCATCATGCCACCGCAGCGTGGTGCCACACCGTCGCATCACACCATGCCGTCACGCCGCCCTCACGCGACCACAACACCATCACCACACCATCACCACCACCACCACACCATATAATCACATCCACATCCCATTCAAGCGCAGTCTCAAACGCGCCCTTTATTCAGATGCAGAGCGTGTGCCCCGTCTGCGGTGTGATTGCAAGCTAAGCAAGTTAAACAAATTATATCCGGTCATGCGGCTGCTGCTACGTTGCCAGTGGTGCACAAGCATCAACAACAACAGCTTTGCCAATAACGGAAGTGGCCTGAAAAACAAAAGCATATAATCGGCAACGTTTTGGGATAATTGGCCTAATTTTTCGGAGCACGTGGCCAGGTGCTATGAAAAAGGGCCATTGAACGATCCGTCACCTATTTTACGTCTTTGTTTTTAAGGCCACGTGTGTCGTTGACGAAGGTGTCGTGTTTTATTTGCCGGGAAGGTGCCAGCCCAGAGGTGTCCACTATGGGGCGCTGCGATCACATGTGTTCAGTCCAGATGCAGGGACTCTCCTACTTATGAACATTCGACTTACGCATTTCTAGAGATACGAACAAACCCGTCCGTATGTCCAAGTTGCCTGTTCGGACCGAGAGTCGTAAGTTCAACCGCCGCGCAATAGATAGCGGCGGAGGCATCTACATCTGTAGAACGTGAAGAACCAGTGGCATCTCCATCTGCAGGAGATTATACAACTTTTAAATCCATTCCCCCCGTGTTTAGTGTACATGCCGTACAACATGTTTGGAATCGAGTAAAGTTGGACTTACGAACAAATCGACTTACGAACAGACACCTCTGGAACCTAACCCGTTCGTAAGTAGAGAAGTCCCTGTATTTGGGCCGCGAGGTTCCGACAACTTTGGCGGTGGCAACAGCCCCTACAGCCCCCCCCCCCCCCCCCCCTGTTGCCAGTGACTGTTGCCCTAAGATTGCCACCGAGTGGAGGGCTGCCCTCGAGCGCTCCACGTTTGCACTTTACACAATTAAAAGGACATTTCACGTTGCTCCGGAGGTGTGCTTTATCGTCCGTCACGAGCGACTTGTTGTTGTTACCCGCGGCTCGGCCACGGGAAGCAGTGTCGAGTCGAGGGTGCAGCGGATGGGGAAATTAGAGGAACGGGAAGAGAAGGGACGAGAAGGCAACGCAACAAACGGGAGCAACGTTGCACCCGGGCCACCTTTGTCGCCCCGGTGATGATGTTCATACAATCCACGACCGGTTCAAATATTCAAATATTCGCCACGGTTATTGGTTGTGAGCGGCAATGGAAGTCTGGTTGCCGGGTACATGGCGGAGTGCGCTAACCACTGCACCACTACTCCCCCACAGTGGCACACAGAGAAAAAGAGCCTCCTTCGTTCGCCACGAATTGACGGTTACATCATCACAGCGCTTGTGTGCCAGGCTAGGTGCACTTTGATGCCACGTGACAAAGATCCCCCGTATAGCCTTAACAGACTGTAGGGGCAAGTGCTGTTAGCGAGCACCTGTGAAGGCCGGAACGGTACACGGGGGGTGGGTGGCCAGCACCACGCCCGACCGCCTTTGTCTCCCCAGTGGCGATGTTTACACACCGCACCAGGTACGCATTTAAGGCTGAGTCGACCTAGGGGAGGCCCAGGACCGGTTCAGATAATCGTCACTGGTGTTAGCCGTGAGCGGGAATCGAACCCGGGTCGCCAGGTTCATAGCGCAGCACGCTAACCGCTACACTACCGCTCCCCACGTGACGGACACACCAACACACACACAATGCGGGTGAACAGTGTGGAGGTGTCTGTAGGCGTCCAGCGAGAATCGGCTGCTCAGAACCACCCGTTTATTCATCGTCACCGCGCCACCAAATTACCGCCCGGCTCATAGAACCGGCGGCAGAAAGGGAGCAATGGATGCGGACCACCGCGCAGACATTCACAGTTTACCGCGACCGGGAACGCCGCGGGAGATGGAATTGCATCTACGCAGGTGAAGGAAACGCATGTAATTGCCGTGTCGGAGACGCTGGGCCGACGCCACTGAGATTCTGGGTCCTAATCCGGGTCTTCAGTGATTACACCGGGTTCTCAAATCTAGCGAGTTGATGGTTTCAGCCTGGTCAACCAATGACTCGCACAGAGATCCATAGACTCGCATGGCCTGAGCTGAGCTGTGACTAAACCGGGTTTCTCTAGCGAGTGGAAAATGTTGGCCCGGTCACCAATTCCCGTCACGTTCAAGTCTCCAAATTACAGTTCCGAAGTCTAAAATGTTCCGGTTTGACTGCCGCTTGATGAACGCGTCTTGGCAAGGGAGCACGAAGAGGCGGGCGTTGGGGATACCGAGGGAAGCGTTGGAGATAACGAGGCTAATCGAATCGAAGTCGGAAAGTAAAGAGTCCGTGACGTCATCTCCTTCCTCGTCCAAGGAGTGTTTCTCGCCCGGGGTTTGAGGAGGCGGCGCGCCGCACACATTTCCGTAATAATTATGGGGTCGGCAGGGGTGGAGGCCTTAGAAAACTAGCATTGTCTACGAAGCAGCAGGTCAAAGGCTATTAGTTTGACGGTTGACAAGAGGACGCGAGCTCGGGACACCGCACCACCGATGGCCGGTGGGCGCGGTGAACTACCACGCGGCAGCCCGCGGTGCGGACACGCCCAAGGGTACCGGCTCCACCGGCCGCGGAGACGGAGCGACGAGATCGGACCCGTGTGCGGGCGGTGTGCGGGCGGTGGGCAGACCGCCGCATCGTGAAAAACGTGAAGGATGGCGACGGCTTGGGGGAGGGAGGCCTTCATCCAACGGTGGATCGATCGTGGCCGAATCGTCGCTGGGTCCCCGTCGCATCCCGGCGTTCGCTTCGCAACGACCGCTGCGTTCGGGTGTCGGTGACCGCTTGCGTCAGCGTCCCTCCGCTCCCTCCCGTGCCTCCGCTCCCTCCGCTCCGTGGGTGGAAGAAGCGGGGGAGGGAAGGGGCCCGGGTCGTCTCACGTGAGGTACTTGACGACGGCGATCATGATGAGGCAGGTGATGAGCATGCCGACCACCATGATGGCCTTGTCCTGCGTGGCCCTCTTCTCGATGAGACGCATCACCGTGTTGGACAGGCCCAGCATGTTGGCAACGTCCAGGATCTTCTTCTGAGCACCCTGCCGTAACAAAGACAAAGATCCCCCGTGTAGGCTTTCGCGGAATGTTGGGGCAAGTGCTGTTGGCGAGCACCTATGAAGGCCGGCACGGCACACGAGGGGGCGGTGTGGCTAGCACCTGTGCTGATGCTTACACACCACACAACGTAATGAATCGACCTAGGGGAGGCCCAGGAACGGTTCAGATATTCGTCACTAATGTTGGCTGCGTTCATAGCGCTATGCACTAATCACTATACTACGGCCCTGTAGTGCGCACACACAGACAAAGATCCCCCATATAGCTTTAACAGACTGTAGGGGCAAGTGCTGTTAGCGAGTACCTATGAAGGCCGGCACGGCACACGAGGAGGGGGGGGGGTGGCCAGCACCACGCCCGGTGGCGATGTTTACACACCTCACCAGGTACTCATTTTGAGGCCAAGGTCGACCTAGGGGAAGCCCATGAGTGCGCGCACACACGCACACGTCAATAAAAAGTGTAAACGTGGAGCCCCGTGACTGCGCGCTCGCGGCGCTGCTGGCGTGAGATGGCCTGGCGCTGGCGGACAGCGCCGCCGTCGCACCTTGAGCGTCCTGCGCTGGTCACGCAGCCCGTCGATGATGCCGCTGCCGCTGGCGATGAGGTCGTCCATGCCCGAGTGGGCGTTGCGCAGGGACGAGTTGTACTGCAGCGCCTCGTCTATGGCGATGGACGTGTCCGCGTCCTGCACGCGGGCGCAAACGGTGCCGAGATGTTAACTGCCTCGCCCTGGTTTACAGGGGGTTGCGAGTACGATCCCGACCCGGACTCCTGTATATTCGGAGTTTGCATGTCTCTCTCTCCCCGTGGCCGCGTGGATTTTTCTCCGGGTTCCCCGGTTTTTCCCTCCACGTTTAGAATCGACGTGCGTTGATATGTCCACATGAGAAGCCGCTTCGTTGAGCTATCATTTGTGGGCCGGTCGCTTCTTAAAAAGAGCTACAAAGCTCAGTGGGCCTTACCTGGTAATATAAAACTAGTTCCATGTCAGGACACACAGGACACGGACATATGGATGGACACGTGGATTGATGAATGCACACATGGACGGACTCACGGACAAACGAACACATAAACAGTGGGACGCACAGACAGACATCCGGATAAACGGACGGAGGGGCACACAGGCAAAAAAACAGATGGATGGACAGAGATCGTCACCCTCGGATAGCCAGATGGACATTTTGACACGTTGACGGACACAAGACGGACAGACGGACACACGGACAGACATGCCGTTGGGAAGACACGGGCACACGTGCCGCTTTCAAGGACAGCCCGAGCGAGCGACCACAAACACTAGACCCCAGTCGATGACTCCATGGAGCCCGTGCGTACGTTGGTGGTGAAGGACTTGGCGAGCAGCTCCTCCCGATCGCGCTCCGTCTGCTCGCGCTGCAGGCGCCGGTGAGCAAAGTTCTGCAGCGCCGCTCGCAGGTGCTGAACGTCGTACTTGAGCTGGTCCACTCGCCTGGGGAGCGGGGGCGGGGGCGGGAGGGGGGGGGTGGAGGGGGCGGGGGGGGGGGGAGGGGGCGGTGACACGACCGTGCGGCAGCGAGTTAGCCGCTTGCTGTTGGGGTTCGCGGTGGTTCGAGCCTGGCGGCCGTCCTGGATAATACTGCCGGTTGTATGAACCGTAACGCGGAGGAGCTCACGAAAGGAGCCGCGGCTTAATTCAAAAAAGTCAGGAGCGATCTGCTCATGTTCACAGCCCTGGACCAGTGGTGGAAATTCCACATTGCTGTGGCCCGGCGTGAGTCTATGCATATCACAACCACCGCTAACTTCCTCACAAAACAGTACCCTATTTTATTGACCACAGAGGTAGGGAGGAAGGGATGATGGGCTCAATTCCCAGCTCCCCCATGAGCCAGGATTTGAATTTGCGATCTTACGATTGCTGCGAGTCCCCCGCCAAATTTAAATTTGACAAGTATTGAAAATTTACCCGCAAATTACTGTTTGGAAATCACAGCGGCATCGCCCCCTCCCGGCAGACTTATGCCGTCTCGCAGGCCAGGAGCCAAGTTCACCCGCCTTGTGCCGCCCACAGGGACAGCTGCCGCTGGGGGTCCCCCCCCTCCCGTGGTTAAACTGCCGCAGGGCGCTTCGACACGTATTGCTGCATGGAGGAGGTGCAGTTGCAAACGCACGAGAGACGGTGATTCGGTGACGATGCGGGGAGAGGATGGGGTCACAGTTTGCCGAGACGGATCTGGTGTCAAGAGGCTCTCGTGTGGAGGGCCCGGTGAGAGGGGTGGAGGGGCCCTGGCTGGCAGTAGCCGGGAACCAGAGTGGTCATTAATTAGCCATTGTTAGGTGTCTAATAATGGCGGCCCAGGCAGAACACGCGCCCAAGGGGTGACGACCGCCGCGGAGATGGAGCCAAAAGATCGGGGCCACGCGTGGGAGTGCGATGGATGGTGGTGGCACCGGGCGGTAATGAATTGCAACAGCGTGGGGAGGCCTTCATCCAGCAGTGGACGGACCATGGCTGATGATGATGATATCACCATGGTCAATCCATTTTTGGATGGAGTTGATTGTACAGTTGTATATAGCAGCAGCAGGAGGAGCATGAGCAACAATCTACCACTGGGTGAAGCGGATCGATGGAACTATCATCTTCACGGAGAGATATGATCGAGTGCATTGCTTTCATTGCGAGTGTGTTCAATAAATTGGCAATAATCGTCACGGCAACGTGCAGCGTGCCACCACCGCCGCACGTCCGTCGCTCTGTTGAAGAGAGAGAGGATGACTCCCAGGTGCGGGGAGGAACCACAGACGAGAAGGACAGGCAGCAGCAGTCAGGCTCCTAATTCTCACCAAAGCTCTGCAGTCCTCTACATATTAAGGCGTTATCAGCCAATTCATGAGTGTCCACGTGTGGGAGGAAACTGAAATACCCGGAGAAAAGCCACGGAGGCAACAATCTAGCCCATAGAGAAGCACAGCCGTCAACCCGCACGGTTTACCCCGTATTCTTGTACAGGGAAATTGAGTATTCAGGGTCCATACGGCGTACAGCCGTTTCAATACAAGCAACAATAACAACAACAAAATTCGATTTGTTTGTGTTTCTCCCTTGTGATGGGACTTTGTAGGATGAACGTTGACATTTATAAGGGGCACGGGGTGACCAGTAAGGTCTGAATATGTCTGTAATCAGGTAGGCACTGATAAGGGGCTGACAGGTATGCAGAAGGGAAGACCGGCGATTAGTCTGCACTTTTCTATATCGCCTTCTCCTGGCGAGCGGGTTTTCATTCCTTACCCGTACCCGAACCCGGCCGCACCAGGGTCGCAAACGGCTACCCGTACCCGGCCGGGTACGGGTAGCCGGGTATCGGGTAGGGTACGGGTATCGGGTACCCGATTGCGACCTCTAGGATGAAGCCATGTTGCAGGCGCGGGTGGGTTGATTCTAGGAACTTTAATTGTGAGAAGAGACAAGACGTTGGGAAATGAGTGACCAACGGCGACTCACCCAGTGACTCACGGCCTTCTCACTCATTGGTTGGGGTGAGTCACGTGCGGCTACCTGTACCCGTACCCGGCCGCACCAGGGTATCGGGTAGGGTATGGGTATCGGGTACCCGGTTGCGACCTCTGCCTCCCGGCCACACTGCTCTCTCTCCCTGAACACCGTTCACTCACAGCTTCGCGTTGGGTCTCCGGTTCGGTGGTTCCTTGCTGGCGAGAATTTCCAGCCGCTCGCAGCTGCTGAAGATCTGCTCGATGTGCTCCTGGATTTCTTTCTCCACCACTGACAGAGGGAGAGAGATCATCTTTGTTTTCGTGGACCAGTATACCCAGCCACACGCTTCGGAGGGGGGTGAAGTTGTAATACAGTCACTCATTTTGGGAAACAAACTTCATCTATATATATAAAAGGGAAAGTTGTGATTATGTGTGTCTGTTCAAAATGTTTAGCGTACTTCCCGACATGCAACAAACTTGAAATTTGCCATGTGGGTACTTTCCAGACTGTACACCATGCAAAAATTATTAAAATATAATTTTGTACTTTTCTTGGGAGGGGGGGGGGCGCAATAATGCAGATATTTTGCACAGCAAGTGAGCTGTGACGTCACATCTGTCATGTGACCCGCGTGCGGAAGCGTATTGGAGTGTGCCTGCTAATCGCGGGTAAAGTGAAATACAAATGTGTTGCAGGTCTAAGGCGGTCTTCGCGCAGCATTGCTGCTTTATTATTTCAGTCGTTTACTGCCGTACGCAACCTGAACGTTGTGTGTGTCCGCAGCAATCGCGTGTATGTGTACCTATCGATGCGCGCGTGCGTGTGTGTGTGGGGGGAGCGATAGTGTAGTGGTTAGCGCGCTGCGCTATGAACCGGGCGACCCAGGTTCGATTCCCGGTCACGGCCACCGCCGGTGACGATTATTTGAACCGGTCCTGGGCCTCCCCTAGGTCGACTCAGCCTCATACGAGTAACTGTTGTGGTGTGAGCATCGCCACTGGAGAGACAAAGGCGTCCGGGCGTGGTGAATCCAAGTCCCGGGCGAAGCCGGGTAGTAAAGCTAGTTGTGTATAAATAAAAGTTTACATCGTGTAACGTGGGAAGATAATGGCGGAGTGGGGATGCCTTCATCCGGCAGTAGATTGGCTGGAGCCCTGGTTTGGGGTTGATCCTGGAGACCGGCAGTAGGGTTTTTTTTACTGAAGGCAAGGTTTTTGCTAAGATGTAGCCAGGGCTAGGACTGAGATGGATGGAGCCAGTGGTGATTAATGTTGAGACTGGACCTCGGGTTATTTCTGAGATTGGGCCAGGGTTATTGTTGAGGATTGACTCACGGTGCAGGGACTGCTTGTCACTTGTCTCCAGGCGACTCATGTGTCCCTGCACCTCGTGGATCCTCCTGGAGACAGAGACAACGGGGACACAGGAAGACAGTGAGACAAGGGGAGACACGGGAAGCCAGCGGGAGAGACAGAGGGGGCGAGACACAGACGGGGCGAGACACAGAGGGGGCGAGACACAGAGGGGGCGAGACACAGAGGCGAGACATGATATCATGGAGTTGACAGGAACCTATCCGCATCACGAACAACAATTGAAAGAGTAACATCAACCCGGAGTGATCCTGTGCAGCACAGCAACACCACCGTGCACCCAGCAAGCTCCGTCACAATCAAAATCAGTCATCAAGAATGACAGGCTTATCACGGCCATCACGGTACGCCGAGGCATTACGATAGCGCAGCCAGCGCCAGCATGGCACAATGACCTAATCGTGGCACGCAACAGCAGGCATCAGCACTGCGAGTACGGCAAAGTCCACTGCAGGAGAGCAGAGTGCGAACAGCGTGGTGGCACCAGAGGACAAAGGTCATGGGCACGACTCACTTGTTGGTCTGGTGGTAGAGGGCATCCATGGTGGAGAGCGAGTACGGACCCCGTGGGGGTCACAACTCAGCGTGGACAGATCCTGTGCGCGGGGATGAGAAGGCAGATAACCCTGAGACAAGGATTCTAGCGAGGTCACAGATAAACCGGGGGAAATGTGACGCCAATATCCCACAACCGAGATCTTAGATCGGCCGATTCTGGTCTAGTCCATCATTCTAAAGACGAGGCTGCGATGTTCTAAGGAGGACACGGAGCCTTCTAAAGTCTGGCTCCGTGATCGTGGAATCTCCTTCCTCAGTCCATTCTGGAATTCCGAGTCCTTTGAAATCGCTGTCTTGAAACTCACCTATTTATACTGCAGGCTTTCCCCGTAATGTAATATTTCAAAAGCAATTTGTGTTGTCCGATTGTTTTACTCTGCGTTTATTATTATTTGGCGTTAATCATAGTTTTTCATTTTATTGGAATTTCGAGAGTGGCCATTAATATTGTTATTTTGCTTAGATTTTACCCATATTTGTGAGTGTAGTTTTCTTTTTACGTACAGCGCTTGGAGACACTTCAATATGAAAGGCACTTTATAAGAACAATCAGGCGAATAGACCCAGAGGCAATGCTTGTAGATCGCAGAGATCTAAGCAAGACTGGGATAAAATACCTGAAGACCGTAACTGCGGGATAAAACAAATGAACACCCAACGAGATCCGAGGATATGGGACAAGATACCTCAAGACAAAGACGGTGAGACCGTGGATCACGGGAGGTAAGACGTCTCTGGAAAAATGTCACTGGGGAGAGAAATCCTGTGAGCAATGTTCAAGGATAGAGACACAAGGAGAGAGACGCAAGGAGATAGCAGTGATCCAAGGTCCCGCCCGTCTCGTGCTGGGACGAGACTCGTGGGGCAAAAAGACGAAGAGATCTCAAACAGGGAGACACGGATCCTGAGACACGATAACAGAGATCAGGCGACCAGAAAT
>CM025669.2:1361518-1415713 GCA_014621495.2 Entosphenus tridentatus
AACTAGGCCTCAAGCCTAGAACTAGGCCTCACACTCTCCCTTCGTATCGTACCCCCGCGTGTGTGAAAGGGAGTTAATGTTTAACAATGTTACATTCCCTGATGTTTTGAAATAGAAACATTTAAATTGAAAGCTTTTACATAAATAATTAAAAATTTTAAATTAAAAATTGACTCGCAGCGGCCTAAAGCCTACAGCTAGGCCTAAAGCCTAGAACTAGGCCTCAAGCCTAGAACTAGGCCTCACACTCTCCCTTCGTATCGTACCCCCGCGTGTGTGAAAGGGAGTTAATGTTTAACACTGTTACATTCCCTCATGTTTTTAAATAGAAACATTTAAATTTTAAGCTTTTACATTAAAATACACTCCCTACCTCCCCGTCGTCGGCGGGTTTCCAGCCTAGAGCCAGGCCTGGCAATTTCTCCCCCGCTAGGGGTGTATTGGGCGGGGCTACGCGGGGCTGGGCGGGGCTACCGCGGCACAGATAGTAACAATCTGCATATCGTGCAGATTGTTACTGCATATCGTGCAGATTGTTACTACTCACTATGTCTGCTCCAAGCTGCACTCACGTAGGTACATACTTTGAAATACTAGTATTTTTTCCACAACGGTTACTACTACTTTATTGTTTCCTATGTTCCACTACGTCTACGTTTCCGTTCACTTATTGGCGCCCATTTTTTGCCATTTCATTTTATTATAGCCATTCATTTGTTTGTTCCTACCAGCCCACCCCACAGGGACCTGGTTATTCATACACTTTAAAATGTTGTTCAAATTTAATGTGGATAACTGGGGCGTTTGTAGTGATTTCTTAGTTGAAACGTGCATACCAAAAGCCAAACAGTGGTGCACAGTAAATGTGTGATGTTTATGTGCGGGAGAGAGTGAGATAGAGAGAGGTGCAGTCATCTTCCTTAACCCATTATACCTGGGCATGTCCCGTGACCTCTTGCCAGCACGAGCCTTTGACACTCTGCGTGGTCTCATAATCCACCTAGCCTGGCACAAGTGCGGTGGTGCTGACGTCAGCACATTTCTGTGGCGATTGCCGTGGTTGCTGTTGATGTGCAGGAGTGCGGTGGTAGGTTCTGTGGGGTGTCACGGTGGTATACAGGAGGTTGTGGTTTCCATCCCGAGCCTGACGCCTGCTGTATATTTGGAGTTTGCGTGTGTCTCTCTCTCTCTTGTGGTGGCGTGGATTTTTCTTGCTGTCCGGTATTTCCCTCCACATTCTAGAATCAACATCACACGTTTAGATTATTTGGCTGCTATAAATATCCCCAATTTTAAGCCACTTGGTTGAGCTATCATTTGCGATAGTTCGGTCGCTTCTGTAAAAAAAGCTACATGTGCTCAGTGGACCTTACCTGTTGGAATAAAAAAACGTTTAGTTTTATAGTTCAGTTTACAATTTCGAGTTTGGCAGTACTTCCACATTGGTTCACTGTGGGGCAGCATTTCTCCGTGTTTGAAAAGGCTGTGTCACCATTTTTACGTGCACCCTGCTCCTGCCGTTCAATCAATCACTATTTATTTTACGTGCCAATATCGCCCCTCAATAAAGTGGGCATCACGTGCACATTACAGCGGAACGGAAACGGTGCAGGGGGCACGGAGCAAGAGGATTGAAGATAGAATGAAGATATATCAAATAGTGCGTTTAGAACAGTTCATCTTCTTGGTTCTTTCGGTAAAGTCATGTAGAATGGAAATAATAAAATAATAAAATAAAACATTATAAAATAATTCTCACGACGTTTCGGCCACAACGCAAGCAGCCGTTCTCAGGTGAAGACCAGGTCTGTCGGGGAGACAGCGTCTGAATGAAACAGCACCATGCTTGGAGCGTATATTTAAGCTGGGTTGGAAGGGTGGGAAAGGGCGCCTTGACAAAATAATTTGCATATCAAGAGGAATTTAGCATATTTATGGGAAATGCAGGTATGTGATTAGTACTACTTATGCCCGTGCATTATGCAGGATTAGCAGCATCAAAGGGAGGGGATATGGGAAATGCAGGTATGTGATTAGTACTACTTATGCCCGTGCATTATGCAGGATTAGCAGCATCAAAGGGAGGGGATAGGGGTAGCATTAATAAAGGGAAGGAGTGTTAATAGTATGTAGCTGCAGTGACTAAAAACACCACGTAAACAACTAAAGTATAAACTACATAGTATCATCAGTATACTAAATATACTCTACAATAAGCTGAGTTACTAACAGTAAGTAATACATTACAATTCTACGTCGCAAAAAATATAATATGCTTCCATCTAAACTTTGTTCTCTTACATCAAAATCGAAATTTAGAACAGTTGTTTAAGGGCGTTTTATAAATGTAACTTATTATTATTAGAAACCCCATTACGACCTCGGCGGCTAACACCGACCGAGCAAAGTAAATCAAAACCGTGTGCGAAACAAAGTGCGACCGTGCGCAGCGAATAGCGTGAGAAAAGTAAGAACAGTAGTCCCTCGGTAAATGTTTTTAATTCGTTCCACGAAAAACTACTGTTAACCTGGAATCACTGTTTTAATGGAATTTGCTTATAAGTTAAAACATAAGGAAAAATCACTGCAATAGAGCTGCACTGGTAAAATAAAAAAACGTAATGCAAACGAAGCCAGTCGAGGTCTAAATGGCTCATAGTTGGGCATCGCTGATTGGCTTAGGCCGTGGCTCAGCCCCACTTAAAAGTGTTTGGATTGCCCGAAATTGGCGCCCCAAGTACATAATGTTGACCGGAAAAAATGTTAACCGATGTCCCTGTTTAACCGAGGGACTACTGTCGTAAATAAAATAAATAATAAGAAGAGATACTTCCCCCCCCCCTTAAATTTTATATTTTATGGGAAGGCGAGTCTGAGTCGACATGTCTTGCACGAGATCACGGATGTACCCAGAGGCGTTGATGTACTCAGCGTTGTGTCTCTTCTCAGTCTTGTAACCCGAGGAATCCAAAGATGTAGCGGTAGAATGAGAAGACATACGAAAATCTGCTCAATGTTTCACCTTCCCAGATTGTATTTTTGTTTTTGATGAAGATGCCATTACCCGCCGTCCCCGCAGAGCATGCTAACGTCGACCGATGATTCCCATTTCAATCACGCTGGCATTTGGGGGGGGGGGGGGTGGCGGTGATACGACCCAGCCGACGTGCCATTCGTCTCTCGTTTCGGAGGTTCGCCCGTTTATATCCAGCGGGCTGCCCTGGTTGATGCTGTGTGGTATGAACACTACGGTGCTGCAAGAGAAAGCGTCCATTTATCCGACATCCATTGGGGGGATGGAGGGTGCCGGTTAATCAAACGTGCCAGTTATCTAAGAGTTGTACAGTACTCATGGTTCACCAAATTTTTCAAGTGCATGAAACTCTTCAAAAATAAACTAAGCCTACATTTGAAAAATGACGTAAAAAATAATATACTATTTTACAGAGGTACTCACCAGTCAGTTGTAGAGCATTCTAAGTTGATTGCAGAGAAGCAGTGGGGCCTTGTAGAGTACTGTATACGGTAGTACAGTGCTGTAGTACAGTACTGTAGTACAGTACTGTACTACAGTCTTCGGCTAGCGACACCACTCGGCAGTATCCTGAAGCTCCCGTAAACAACAACAATAACATATTCTTGGTTCTTTCGGTAAAGTGACTTTACCAAAAGAACCAAGAATATGAATCCCTGCAGTCATGAAAGCTTTAAATAAAAACAATAACGGGTCTACAATAGGGAGCATGGGAAGATACCGGATGTCTGTCGGAATTTTTTCCGGATACGTGAGGGAAGAGTCATTGCCGTCTATGACAGATGCCGGTTAAGAGAGCATTCCGGGATGGTAGGGTGCCGGATAAGGGAGCGTTTTGCTGTGATACGATTACGCGCCAAGTCTGCTTCACCTTTGGAGTTCGAGATTCCGTGGCTTCCTTCGCAAGAGGAGGCTATAGTTTGAGCTGACATCATGCTCTAAATTAGCCTTTTTTTCGTCAGAATTTTCCACATTTATTCAATTGGGTTTACAGAATCAGAGTCTCTATTTAGACTGAAGGAGGAATCCAATAAAGATATGAAACCCCTTTGTTCACAAATGTCCAGCATGGGCGGGTCAGCAAATTACAACAGCAAACGATACAAAAACGTGATAGGAGTGCAAAATTGAGAAAATGGTAAGCAAGTCACGGAATGTAAATTAATGATAAACAAATTAATTATATAGGTCTGGTTTATCAAGCATTGGGCGAGGCACCAAAACCAAAACAGTCCCAGACCACACACCAAGACGACACCACACAGCAGCAGTCATCCCCTAGTAACGTTGCACATTAACATCGGACTCTCGATACAAGTGTATTGGGTTCTATTGAAGCGCACACTTGAATCTGGAGGCAACACGTTTTATTTACTAACACAACAGGTAAGTCTACACTCAACGGGATAACAACTAAGGGTGGTGACCACCACAGATAGCTACATAACCACACACGGGAACACTATATAATCAGCCAGGTCGGCTAACACGCTGCCCGGCTCTCGACGGCTTGTCCGAAGACCGAGGACCTGGCTGGCGGATTCCATTTCCTCGGACAGCAACAACGACAACCCTGCCTGCTTCTCCTCACCGGGCTGTTATCCGCCCCGGCGTGGCCAGGGGCTCCGCCGGGGCCACGCCCCATTCCAGATTCTTCTCGAGGGTTCTGGTTCCCCATCATGTGTCCCTCTCACCCCCTTTGGGGGGTAGCCCCTTCCACCTTGTCCGGTCACGTGTCCTCCCGGGTTCACCCAAGGGCCATGTCCTCACCCACCCTCTCTCTCACCGTTGCCAGGGTTATGCCCCTATAGTACCATTTGTCACTTGCTGCCCTCTAGTGACACCTAGTATGTCACTTCACAAGCATAATGACAAAAGTTGCCAATCACGTTTGCAAACGTGGTTGTTGTCCAGCGCTCATCTTCTGCTTGAGGAATGTTTTTTTTCCAAGGAAGATGTCACGATGTTAAGGGCAGAAAGCGAGAGTTGTTCCACAACGTTGGTGGTGGCTGCAACGGCATAGCATTTTTGATCACTCCTTCCAATGCTCTAGGGATATCTAAAAGGCAATTGCAGTCGAGTATCGATTATTCAACGGCTTCGGGGGTGGGGGGGGGGGTGCCGGATTTTCAAAAACGCCGCATAATCACTCAATAATTATTTAAAATAGCTTATTTTTGCACATTCTTTTATAACATGTTGTTAGGTGTCGTGTATATGTTATTTTTGTCTTTTAAATTTGTTTACGATGTAAAATTTGCATAAGTAAACATACAAATAGACAAAAAAAAATTCCTGTAAAAAGTTACTGTTTACTGTACTGTACTTACCACTCCAATCTCGAAGATTCTGCATGGGGTGATGTACACACGTGCAGTATTTTCATTGTTTATATGTGGTGTATAACGTACTGCATATAATTTTTAATGCTGAAATCAAGCAAAGCTGCTTTTGTCGTCACGTATACGGTGCCAATCACTGGACTAGGTCACAGCCTTTGGAGCGGTGTTGCTGGATTGACATGCAAAGATGTCGAATCAGTAATGATATTGTTGGTTTTCGTAACCAGGCGGTTGGTGGGATCTCTATTGATTTTGGTTTAGCCATCCTACATCCTTGTGGAAGAGATACGTAGATGACACGTTCGTCATCTGGCCACATGGCCTGCCAGCATTGAACCAATTATTCTACCACATCAATTCCATATACCCAGCCATCAAATTCACCATGGAGGTGGAAAAGGATGGCAAGTTACCATTCTTTGACGTTTTAATCGAAAAGAGACCAGATGGTTCATTGGGACACTCTGTCTACAGGAAAGCCACCCACATGAATGCCTATCTAAAACATGACTCCCACCACCATCCAGCCCAGAAGAAGTCCCTCATCAAAACTCTACACCATAGGGCTCGTTGCATTTCCGACCATCACCACCTAGCCAGTGAACTGGAGCATGTACACCAAGCCCTCAAGATGAATGGATATTCGGATCGCACAATCCGTAAAGCTGTCACCCCAACCGTTGTGAGAGAACCATCTGAGGACCCAATAAAAACCATCACCTTGCCATACATAGCAGGGGTCACCAAAAATATTTCCAAAATCATGAGCAAACACAAGATCCAGGTTTGATTCAACACAGTACATAAAATTCGTGATCTGATCCCATCTGTGAAGGATGTGATCCCTGACATGCAAACTAAGTTGTGTCTGCGGCAGTAGTTACATTGGGGAAACTAAGCGATGTCTCAGACCGTGTTCGTGAACATAAGGCAGATCTGAAACACGATCGGACCAATACATTGGCCATGGCTGATCATTGTTTTAATGCTGTGGGCACACACGAAATAGATTTTTCCAAGACGAAGGTACTCTGCAAACCCACTGGCTATCAACAAAGATTCGTTCATGAAGCCATCCATATATATAAACACAGACACAATTTCAACCGAGAAGATGGGTACAAACTGAGCAATCATTGGAAGGACGTTATTAACCAGTTTAAGTCATAACTGGCTCTGATATTTCCATCCTACCTGCCGATGTTAGCAGTTATTTCCGACTCTCTGAGTTGCATTGCCAGGTTGGAGGTCTATGCATTGACAGGCTTGGATGTCTTCCTAGCACGGTCACCGATGCTTCTTTCCGTCGATGTGGCGGTGGCTCTCGTTTTTTCACAATACAATGGCTACCTTCACAGCCTCAGTGCGCCCTCCGTTCTCACAATACATTGACATGCTAATCTCTCTCAATATAATGGCCACCCCCACAGCCTCGGCACCCTCCGATCTTACATTTCCATGCAAATACCATCTCTAACCCCGCCCACTTACCCTTGCGATGCACCCATCTCAGGCCTAAAAACATCCTGCTTCAGCAGCTCTCTCGCTGTACTTTTTTCACCTGAAGATGATTGCTTGTGTTGCGATCAAAACATCGTGAATTTTTTTTACATTTTTATATCTATGTGACTTTATCGAAAGACCCAAAGAGGATGAATTTCTGCAGTCACAAAAGCTTTAAGTCATGATAAATTCATTACTCATAGATTTTCCATGACGCCAAAATTAATAATCTAAAAACATTTATACATTGTTATTCTTGGAAAAGTTTATTTCCAAGTCACGTGCTTAAACCGAACAAATATGTGCTCCAGTTAATCTGAAATCTACGTGATTGCCTTTACAGTACAGTAGTTGCCATATCTTTATAACAGTGGGCGGAGTTTGATTGACATTGATTGGCATGGCTCTGCTGTTATCCACTGTGCAGGAGCAGGAAAGTTTTATCAATGAGCACGCGCATCAACCGGTCGATCGTGAGTATTCGTTCTAAACCGAAATTTTCAGTTGTGCTTCGTTTTGAGTGCTTTATCCGATCATTTATTTTGTTGAGTTTTAATTGAGAAACTGTGGGATGGCAGAGAAACTTAAACATAATGTACACCTATATCAGTGGTTTTTGGTATAGAGATCCACAGAAAATATATATTTTTGAATTATCGGCGATTTTTTTTCCCGTGGCCGTCCTCCCAGTGATTAACGTGGATAATTGAGAGTTTACTGTAAATAACGTGACATTGCGTGCGCGTGTGCCATTTGCTGTGTCCGCAGTGAACTTTGAGGCTCTTATCATCGCCATGTCGGTGGTGGGAGGCATCCTCCTCTTGGGCCTGGCCACCTGCTGCTACTGCTGCTGCCGCTCCCGCAAGAGGTGATGTCGAGTGACACAGGGCACGGGAGCCTCGCAGTGAATGGGGGCCTCAGTCACAGTGAATAGGAGCCTCGGTCAGGGTGATTGGGAGACCCAGTCACAGTGAATGGGAGCCTCAGGCACAGGGAATGGGATCCTTAGTCACAGTGAGTGGGAGCCTCAGTCACAGTGAATAGGGGACTCAGTCACAGTGAATAGGGGACTCAGTCACAGTGAATAGGGGACCCAGTCACGGTGATTGGGATCGTCAGTCACAGTGAATGGGAGCCTCAGTCAGGGTGATTGGGAGACCCAGTCACGGTGAATGGGAGTCTCAGGCACAGGGAATGGGATCCCCAGTCAGTGAGTGGGAGCCCCAGTCACTGAATGGGAGACCCTGTCGCGGTGAATGGGAGACCCAGTCACTGAATGGGAGACCCTGTCGCGGTGAATGGAGACCCAGTTAATTGGAGTCTTAAGTGACCAATGGATGAGCATTATGGTGAATGGCAGCCCTGTCTGCACATGTGTTAACTGTTGTTAATGCACGGAAATTTTCCATCCTACTATGTCCACAATTTCAGTACGTATGATGTGAAAAACATAAATGTTTCCAAGTGAATAATTTCGTTGCGTGTTGGTGCGGTGTGCTGTGTGGTGGACTGTGGCGGTGTGTTGTATGGTGGTGGTGTGTGGTGGCTGTGTGCTCTGTGCCTGGCGGTGTGCTGTGGTGGAGGTGTGCTGTTTGGTGTCATGGCGGTGTGCTGTGCATTCTGTGCTGTGTGGTGGCGGTGTGCTGTGTCTGTGCTGTGTGGTGGCGGTATGCTGAGTATCTGTGGTGGTGTTCTGCGTGGTGGTGTGCTACGTGGTGGCGGTGCGATTGCGCCCCCACAGCGGCCCGACTCGCGAGGATGAGCGCCTCCACCAGCAGCAGGAGGAGCGGCGCGTGCAGAGCGAGGAGAGGTATGGCTGCCCCTCTCCACCCTCGTCCCCTCCAGCGTGCAGGCAGCCGGCATCGGTAGTCACATGCCGACTTGCGTGAACTCGTCACCACGCAACAAACCGCTAAATCCGTTGGCAGTATCATGGCAACATGACGGAGTGCCACCCCAGTGAGTCCACGACTTGTCACAGTTGGCGATCGGCGTTTGATTCCAAGAGTCGGTTCTCTCTTTTTTATTTATGAAGTGGTGAATGTGTTGCCTCTAGCAGCTGCAGAGATTTGAGAGAACTGGTGACATTGAAATCAAGACGGATCGTAGGCAACCGATTTCTGCACACACAACTGTGCGGGTTGCGTTGCGTTGCGAGCATGGCAAGACGTTTCGCACGACAAATCAACGCGTCGTTGCGCGCTTCGCAATATCTTAAGTGGCGTTTTAATCGGGCAGGATTTTTACAACAGTGTTACGGAGATTTGTAAATCATCACATCCATCGCTGATTAAGACGGTCGCGTAAAAGCGCACTCATCCAATGAGCGGGGTTGAGAACATCTTGACCTCAAACTATTCACATGCCCACGGTGGTGAGATGTTAACTACTTCACCTGGTATACAGAAGATTGTGGGTTCGATCCCAACCCTGACACCTGCTGTATATTTGGAGCTTGCATGCTGTCCCTGTGGTCGCGTGGATTTTTCTCCGGGTCCTCCGTTTTTTCCCTCCACATTTAGATATATGCATTTTGAGTATTTGGCTGCTATACATTTTCACGTGCTGATATGCCACTTAGTTGGACTAGCATTTGTGTCCAGGTCGCTCAGTGAGCCTTACCTAGTAAAATAAAAATAAATAGTA
This sequence comes from Entosphenus tridentatus, assembly GCA_014621495.2. Lineage (NCBI taxonomy): Eukaryota > Metazoa > Chordata > Hyperoartia > Petromyzontiformes > Petromyzontidae > Entosphenus > Entosphenus tridentatus. The sequence continues at coordinate 1,371,044 of CM025669.2, forward strand.
GGAATAGAAATAGTAAACTGAACTATAAAACGAATGCCCACTGAGCTACATAGCTCTTTTTCAGTGGCGAACTTGCTATCACAAATGATAGCTGAACGAAGTGGACTTATCATCACGTGGAAATTCATAGCGGGAGCCAAATACTTTTAAACGCATGATGATTCTGAACATGGACGGGAAAAACCGGAGGACCCGGAGAAAAATCCACGCGACCACGGGGAGAGAGGCTGAGAGAGACACATAAAATCCAAATATACAGCTGGGGAATCAACATCTATGAATAATTATTAATTATTATACTTTACCGAGTGTTGACATCCCCAGCGTTTAACAGTACTGCCTTTTTTGTATTTGTATTGTCAGCCAACACCGGTTACAACCCGAAGTCGAGGTACACCGATTGTTCTCTTTTAGCCTCGCCCACCCCCCAACACGTTCCATTCACTGGCTACCACATTCAGATAAGCCCCCCCTCCCCCTTAACTTGTATTTAAGAGCTTGTCTCTTGGAATTTTGCCTCACTTGATACAGTAAATTTTAGCTGTGACGGTCCCACCTGATGACGGAGACTTGTGTTGCCTCCGAAACGTCGTGATTTATTATTTTATTTCTATGATTATTTCTATTATTTTTATTTTTTATTATTATTATTTATGTTTACCTACGTGACTTTACCGAAAAAACCTAAGAGTAATTATTAACAGTGCTTTTTTTTCAGTACCCCCACTTTACAGTCTTATTTTTTGGCAAAGTTTTACACAGACTACGAATTACTATGGTTTGGCAAGGAGGTTTGATTTTCAAACATTAAAAATAGTCTCTCGTACTCTTTTAAATAAACCCACATCCTCCGTGTGGTGTGCGTGCGTGTGTTTTGACAGGCGGGCCGATCGTAAGGCAAGACACGACGAGATCCGAAAGAAATACGGTGAATGTCTCTCTCGTTGTTATTCGACTGCTGCACACCGTCGTCTGGCAAAGCGCACATCTGGTCGTTAATAAGTCACAGTGCCAGCGTTTTGTGGGATTCTAATGAGCTCTTGCAGAGTCGCACCGAGATTGTCACAAAATCTTGTGTTGAACGAGAAAGCAGATTTGAATTAATCGCAGGTAGATCAGTCGTCGTGGCAGTCCAGTGATGGCACTCGCCATTTTTACCTCCGTAAATAAAAATTCGTTCACGCGTCATTGAACGTTGGTGCCGTGGTGCCGTGGTGGCGGCATTCGAAAGAATATTTAAAAACGCTTTATTTTACAATGAACAAAGCTTAAAAATTTAGTTGCACAGCCTGCGACACACAACATACGTATGTATGCATGTCGAACTTCTTTGTGACCATAACGTAGCCAACAGTACTAATGGGAGGTGCGGGTGGGGAAGGACAACAAATTAAACACAAAAGGAGTTGTAAAGAAATTCGTTTTCTATCTTCATTTTTTTCCTTTCCTAGTGTAGCTGCACATAGACAAGGTGAGAGCTTGCCGCTTTGTCACCGAGTCACTCGGTCGTGAGGACCGAGTCACCCGGTCGCGTGCATCCTGATGATGCATCTCGCCGCTGCCAATCTGTACGTGGGAAATGCGGACGAGCCGAGCACGCGAACCCCGACCCACGGCTGCTGATTCTCAACGTCGTTGACTTTTTTTAATCGGAAAAAAATGTTTTTTGTAATTTCGTTCACTTGGCAACGCCGCCAAACTGCCCTTCGGAGAACCGGACGACCGTCTCCGTCGTGAATAACAAAGCAAACGGTGTTAGAAAGAAAAAGAATCTCGTCATCGCCGACACCCCCCCCCCCTTCCACCGTTAGGCTTACAGGGGATTTGAGTCCGCGTTTTCCATCGTGCAGCCCAACCTCCAGCGTGTGAGCATAGCCTGCTCTATGGATGTGGTCATCGATCGAGCGATTACATTTTTATTTATTTTATTTTACGTGCCCCTATCGCCCTCATTAACGTTTGGCGTCGGTGCGCATTACAGTGGCTAGCGCCGACTGACCATAATAAATGGCAACTACGCACAAAATTAAACTGTTAAAAAACTATGAAGCGACCTGGCTATCAGAAATGATAGCTCAACGAAGTAGCTTATCACGTGTAAATGTATAGCAGTCAAATCATCTAAATGTGTGACGTTGATTCTAAATGTGGAGGGAAAAACCAGAGAACCCGGAGAAAAATCCCTGCGATTAGGCGGAGAGAGACACGCAAAATCCAAATATACAGTAGGCGTCAGGGTCAGGATCGAAATAGCATAAGAGGAGTGAGTAAATAAAAATAAATAAAATAAGTGAAAAGTTATGTTACATTCTTGGATCTTTTGGTAAAGTCACGTAGAAGGGAAATAATAAAATATGCTTATGTTGTGGCCGAAACGTCGTGAGAATTTAATTGTTTTATTTTGATTATTTTATTATTTCCCTTCTACGTGACTTTCCCGAAAGATCCAAGAATATGAATCCCTGCAGTCACGAAAGCTTTAAATGTTATGGGAAGGCATTGTGAGCCTTCCTCCCTCCAAAAGTCCGTCCAGTGGTCGTCGAGCTGCATTGGCTTCCGGTTGCTGAATGAATACATTATAAGGTTGAATTTATTACACACAAAGTACTTGCCACATTTAACCACAATACTTTGCTGATCTCATCAAAGAGCAGAAACCATCAAATCGCAAACATCCTCACAGCAGTAGCTGCTTTTGGTTGGCCATCGAACAAAGACGGTCACCGCATCGCACGGCACTTTCGGATGCGCTCCTGCGGCCATCTGCAACGCTCTTCCAATACTAGGAAGCCACTGGGAGCTACGCACTATTAAATAATCTAGATTGAAAACTACATTTTTTAGAACTGCTTTTTGTGTTTAGTTTGTTGCTCCTCCGCACCTCCGATAAGCACGGTTGGCTAGGTTGGTTGCCGTTGCTCGTTGTCGTCGTTGTTAACGCGCCTCTCATTGTGCCATCGTGTTTGTTGTGCGCGTGACCGCACCTGCAGGCCTCATCAAGGACGACCACGCTTACTCTCGCCTGGCCAGCGCCTAGCGGGACGCTAGCGGCGCTGGTGCCAGCGCTCCGCACGGCTGCCACTCCGCTCGACAGGAATGCGGTCGCAAGCACCGCACTCACCCTCACCCCGCTCGCCGTCATCCCGCTCACCCTCACCCTCACACCGCTCACCCTCATCTCGCTTACCTTCACACTGCTCCTCCTCACCGTTACCCTGCTCACCCTCACCCTTCTCACCCTTGCCCCTCTCTTCACCTTCTCCTCGCCCTGCTCCTCATCCTTTCACCCCATTCACCCTCACTCTTACCCTCTCCTCCTCACTCTCACCCCTCTTCTGACCCTCTCACCCCTATCCTCCTCCCCCTCTCACCCCTTTCCAGAGAGATTTACCCCCCTGTTTTTTGCAGTCCTGCCAAATCCCGAGTACCGCAGGCTATTAAGTTGGAACCGTATGTTTGAACGGGAAATGAGTCGGGACTAAAGTTAATGAAAGATCGCATAATTCCGAATGAGCGAATGTGAGTTGGTGAGTATTCCTGGGCAGCACAGGGCTCTGGCTTTGCCTGGCGATTTTTGGAGGCTGATTGCAGCTGAGTGCACTTGCTTGTTTCAGGAGTTTGCAGAGTTCTTGAACCGCTTTCTCTTTGTAGATGTTCCGTTCATGTCTTTAAAACTTACGTAAGCTGACTTCATTGTTAACTTTAGTGAGATACTGTAGAACTAAACTATTTTAAAACTAAACTATTTTTTATTTTACTAGATTTGGCCCACTGAGCTAGATAGCTCTTTTTCAGAAGCGACCTGGCCTCAATCATAGCTCAATGAAGTGGCCAATCATGTGGAAATGTATAGTATTAGCCAAATACTCTATTCGTGTGACGTTGATTCTAAATGTGAACGTAAAAACCGGAGGACCCAGATAAAAGTCCACGCAACCATGGGGAGAACATGCTAACTCCAAATATACTGCGGGCATCAGGGTCGGGATCGAACTCACGACCTCCCACATACCAGGCGAGGGAATTAACATCTCGTCACCGTGAGATTAACAACTTCTTTTGCACCGTACATAGCCAACCGTGCCAATCGGGCCAATCGGAGGTGCAGTGTATGTGTGTGTTGAACTTTCGCACCGTACGTAGCGTAATCATCCTAATCAGAGGTGCGGTGTATGTACGTATGTTGTACTTTAGCACTGCACCTAACCAACCGTGCCAATCGGAGGTGTGACATCACCATGTCACGTGGCAAGTAACTATATGGGTATCGACTAGTCACATGACATGGTGATGCCCTATGCATGCAAGGCATGATGGGAGGACTGATGTAGAGGTCACAGTAGCACCTGTTGCCAATCAAAACGAATAGTTTCGCGAGGTACAATTATTATTTGTTTCCAGCCTGCACGCACTGGTGTCTGTGACAAGTTTCTCATTCAACAGAGAGTCATGGGATTGTGTTCTTGCTATTCTCATTAAAGTGCCTATTTTTGTTTTACCTTGGGAAAATTTTAATACGTTTTTTTTTCACTTGTGTTAAGTTGGCTAATGCAAAGTTAAGTAATTATTTTTGCAAAAAAGCACCATGTGTCACAGATATTCTCTTAAGTGTAAGAATGTATGCGTCCATTGATGTACACGACTGCTGCTCCTCATGCCGCTGCCGATGCCGCTGCCGATGCCGCTGCTGATGCCGCTGTCGCCGATGCCATTGATGCTGCTGATGCTTCCGCTGATGCTTCCGCTTATGCGGCTGATGCTGCTGATATCTGAGCACTTTCAAGCATTGGGTATAGACGTGCTTGTCAAGTCGTGCCCTCTCCTGCAGACAGAGGCTCCCGAGAGGCCTACTCGCTCACTGGGCCACGAGCTTCGTGAAAGACCTAAACCCCAGGATCATCTGCCTTGTCAAAGACCCAAACGCAGAAGATCCCCTGGGTTTAAATCTTCCACGAAGCTCACGGTCCACCCCTAAACCGTATCAACCACTGCACAAACCATGGCAGCAGCAGATGCGGATATCTGATGATGCACAAATGGAAAAGTATAAACTGTCTAGTAGTCTGGGGACTCGGGTCACCCAGAACAGCCGCACGACGTATAATGACGCAATAACGCCCCGATCCACAAAATAAGGAGACCTCACGGCGATACACTACTCCTGCCGCTCCTGATGCAGTTCAGAATCAGAATATTTATACTGGAGGATTCCGATGAGCTATAAAGCTCTTTTTTTCAAAATGTCCACTAGGGGCAAGGGGTCAGAACGCTACAACAACGAATAATACAAACACGGACAGCAGTGAAAAGTACATTCAGGTGGCTTGGACCACAGTGAATGTGAAATTGCAGTTGTTGCTCGGCATCTACATCAGCTGCCGTACGACAGAAGAAGAGGAGGATGAGGGCTCGCTGCTTCCGCAACAGCCAGACGAGCGACGTGCTCACGCTCAGAGCCGCTCCTAGGGTTCAGAGAATCAGGGTGACTGCCCTGGGCCCCTCACTTTGGGGGGGAGGGGGGTTATCCCTGCGTTTCGACGTCAAGATGTCAGATGTAAATGCACTTCAGTGCCAAGGCGCCGGGGGTGAACCACACAGTGTGATCGACTTACACCCCTGTGGACAGCACGGTTTTGGGGGATTCTTCGCTCGCTCGTGCGCGTGAAGCCACAACGCAAAAAATGTCTCCACCGAGCGGTAATTGATGGGAGCCGCTGTGACGACAGGGTGAGGATCGTGCAGAGATGCGCTCGCTCGCAATGCGGTAGCTCGCATCTCAACAACAAAACCGGTGCCATCACGACCCACTGGCCACGGGTTGCGTCCGATGGTCTTGCGAGCGTGCTTTTAATTTTTCTCAGGTTACCGTTTTTATTTACCGCTTTCTTTTCTAGATTAGTGTAAAAAAACGCGTTTCGCTTTTTTTTGAAGGAGGGTGGTTAGGGGTACGCTTATCATTCCACGTGTTGGTGGTGAGGGGGCACTGCGACAGCAGTCTGGAACGTTCCAGTTGCATGCCCCCCCCCCCCTACGCATTTCCACCTGGGCTTGAGTTGCCCTTTCAAAAACCTGTGCTTGAGTAATTTTTTTTCTTCATATTATTTAGGTAATTTTGGTTTTACTTTTTGTTCCTCCTTAAGCTTAATAAACTGTTATAAATTGACAACTGGGTTTTGTTGCTTGCAGCATGAATTTCATTATCATCATCATCCCTTCATCACCAGGTGGTGTCCCATCGAGACTCGTGGTGTTTTGACTCGTGAGGTCAGAGGTAGATGTGCTGATCATGCGACCTCTACAAACAAATCTGACCCGTGCAGCAGAGTCGGTCACCTGTGAGATGCAGGCGAGACGTTAAATACCTCGCCTGGTATACAGGAGGCCGGGGGTTCGATCACAACCCTGATGCCTGATGTATATTTGGAGTTGCATGTCTCTCCCCATGATCACATGGATTTTTCTCCATGTTTTCCGCTTTTTCCTCCACATTTAGAATCAACGCCACGCGTTTAGTGTATTTGGCAGCTCTAAATGTCCACATTTTGATAAGACACTTCGTTGGGCTATTATTTTTGATAGCCAGGTCGCTTCTGAAAAATATTTATATAGCTCGGTGGGCCTTACCTGGTAAGATACAAAATTTATATTTTAGTTTTCACTGCAGGTGTTGAGCAGTCGCACAGCATGAGTGGGATAGTTTACATATAGTCCGGATTATAAAATTAAAACACATCCCAGACTTTTGCACATTATCAATGAAGTTATGCAAATCTGTGAACAACAACAACCGAAATTCGCTCCGAAGTGGCGGTGACTTCACCACGGTGCTTGTGCCTGGCTATGTGCACTTTTACGCCACGTAAAATGTCGGAATGCCCGCTGGCAGCAGGTCACGAGACAGACCCAGGTGCCATAGGTTGACTGACAGATGACTGACCGATGCACCACCTGTGCCGCCTACTGTGCCAACGTGCTGTGTTTTCGCCACATGGCGCTCCGCTTGTGTCGCTCCTCCGCCCTCCGTTGTTGCTGGAGCTAGACTGCCTCCAACTGCCCAGTAGCGTCCTTCACGAGCCTCCTCCACAGAGGCCGATCTTGACACCACTGGTACAAGTCATCGCCAGTTCCACTCGGTTACACATCCTTTTACCACATCACTCCATCTCTTCTCTAGCCCGTGCCGTGCCCATTTAGCCCCCTCTATCAAGCCGGACAAAAGCTATTTAGGCATGCGGTGGCTGGGCATGCGGGCTATATAACTCAGCCAATGCAGCATCGCCTGCCTGATGAGCTCACCAATGGGACTTTGTCAAGATTCTTCAAAGATTTGTGAGCTCACACAATCCAGCCTAGTTAAATCCAGGATGGATCGTAGGCAGGCCAGCCTAAATGTGTCAAACCAGCAAAGATGTTCCATTCCGGGGGGGGGGGGGGGCCCCCACGTTTCACAAGCATATAGAAGGGAGGGTATGACTGTGGCCGAGAAGACCTGATGCTTCATGTGGAGTGACAGACTAGGTAGCTTCCACACAGCATTACCAACCGAAGAAAAGATAATGCCGCTCGACTGATTCGGAGTGAGACTTCTGCTATCAAACCGGAGCTGGTCATGAGCATACTGCCCAGGTATGGAAAACTCTCCACTCTCTACACCACTGCCCTATCACCAATTTGGAGTTGTGGGGTGGCGTTTGTGATGACACAAAATACTCAGGTGCTTAGTTTTGGTGGGGCTGATGGTAAGGCCCCACCTCTTAGAGGCATGCTCCAGGTCCAGCAGCAGTGCCTCCAACTTCTTCTCTGAGTGAGCAGCAATCACCAGATCATCAACATACATAACATGGTTGACCAATAAGGAGCCATCCCTTGATTGCACCTGGGCATCGATCAGCCTCCCATTGTATCTGTAGTGGGTTCGAATTAGATGCACACACACAGCTTGGAGGCAACACTTTATTAAACGGTAAATAATATGACACTGTACATGAGGTGGTGACCACCTTCCTCAACTCACTAACACTCTGGAACACTGCACAGAGTGAACCAGGCAGGCAACGGGCTGGCTGGTCCAGGACGACGACCCGGGACTTGAGGACCAATGATGTCGTCTTCACTTCGGAGTTCAACAGCCCCGCTCTGCATCCACACCCCGCTTATATCCGCTCCGGCGTGACCGGCTCCGCCCAGGTGTGGCCGGCTCTGCCCAGGACACGCCTCCCTTCCCAGGCCACGCCTCCCTTCCTCCACCTCACGGGAAGGTCTGGGTCCCTCCACCACGTGACCCCCCAGGCACCCCCTTGGGGCCCCCAGCCCTCGTACGGGCCGACAGTAGTGACGTCCTATGTCACTACATCTGTACCAGATGGAAATTCCCCTGGTACAGCCATCAAAGGCTTCACGAACTACGTGGTCGAAAAAGATGTTAAATAATGTGGGAGCCAGAGGACATCCCTGTGGCACCACAAGGTGAACAGGGAATGGCTCCGATTCCCGGCCACGTAGTTTTACCCGCGCCCACTCACCATCATGAAGGTCCTTAATGATCTTGAACAGAGCGTCAGAGATGTAGGTCTTGTTGGAATTCCCTACACCTCTGCTGTAGCAAACGGATAGAAAATATGACATCTGTGCAGGACCACCCTTTCCTGAAACCACATTGAGGCTCCGCAAGCCTCTCAACATGCCTGGCAAGGCGATGTTGAATAATCCTTGCCAGGACCTTTCCCAGCATACTGGAGAGTGAAATGCCCCTGTAAGTTGTTACAGTCTGTGCAGTCCCCTTCTTAAAGAAGGGGACCACAAGGGCATCCTTCCAATCCTGCGGAACCCGTCCAGTGGTCCAGACTGTTGTTATGATGTCATATAGGGCAGTCTGTGCACAAACGCCACCCTCCCTCAGCATTTTCCTTGGGAGATCATCTCTGCCCGGTGCCTTTCCTGGTCTTAAGACTCTGGATCGCCTTTAGTACTTCTTCAACAGATGGCACCTCAGCCAGCCACTCACAGGGGGTGACTTTTTCTTCAAATATTTGAGGCACCGCAGCCTCAGCAGGGTCATACCCACTTTGTCCCACGATGTTTTCCAGAGGGATTTCCCCTCCCCCAGGACTTTACAGAAGTGCTTATCAAATCTGCTAACCTGTTCCTGGGGGTCTGAGATTGGATCACCGTTTTTTCCCCTAATGATGATAATAGGTGTGGCGCTGCAGGTTACTTTTTTGATGGCGTTAAATAGGGATTTGTGATCGCGGGCCATTGAGGCAGACTCCATCTCCTCAGCAACCCGCGACCACCACCCATCCTTGCAGCGCCTCGTGGCTCTCCAAACCTCCGAGCAAAGGCTGCGGTAAGCCTCCTCATTCTCTGACGTGGGATTCTGTAGACGATTAGAGTGGGTCTGTCTCTTTTTCTCAGCCATCCTGAACACCTCTGTCAGCCAGGATCTCTGGGGAGGTCTGGACCGCGTACCAAAAGCAGCCATTGCAGCTGCCTGAGTCACAGTCCTAAACCTTGCCCATTTACCCTCGACATCTGGAGGAGTGGGGGACGATGCCAACCCCAGCCGCAAGCGACGAGGAAATTCTTGCTTGCAACTTTCATCAGCTAACTGAGACCAGGCCACCTTATGTTGGAATGGGGTCCTGGGTGTACACCCACCACCGGAGTGGAAGAATGGCAGGCACATCTTACAGATGACAAGTCGATGGTCAGAGGGCAGATCAGCTCCACGTTAGGTCCTGGTGTTGAGGACATGGGCCCGCATCTGTTATTCCGTCACTATGTAGTCCAGCAGATGTTCTTGCTTGGACCCGGCATGTATCCATGATGTTGTGTGGATGCGCTGATGTACCGATGCCGGAACAGCGTGTTGGTAATTACTAGCCCATGGGCTGCACAAAAATCTCGCAGCCTCCTACCGTTGTTAGAGCTGATCTGGCCCATGCCTTCCAATCACTCCAGACCAGGTGCCAGCATCATGACCAACTCGGGCATTGAAGTCACCCAACAAGATGACTCTATCCCGAGGGGCCACTTGAGCCAGCACCTGTAACAGGAGGTCATAGAAGGCATCTGACTCATTGGCCTTGCCTACATCCCTCCACAGATGTTCATCTTCGGTGGGGGCATAAGAAACCACGACCACCACTCCTCACCTCCGGTTAATGGGAAGGCGAGTCCAAAGTAGCCTGAGGCTTACAGCTTCCCACACCTTACCGCCACGCTCCCATGCCCCCTTCATTCTTTTGTTCAGAAGAAGAGCCACTCCCTATTGTTTGGTAGTCTCCTGCCCCGAGTAGAGGACTGTCCACCCCTCATCGTGGCAGGAGCCAGAGCCGGTCCACCGGACCTCTTGCATGCCACAGAGATCCAGGCGGTGCCGGTCCAGCTCCTGACAGAGTGGCAGCTTCTCCGCAGTGAGCGTTCGAACATTCCACGTGGCCATCCGTAGTGGGGTTTGGCCAGGAGACGTCATAGACGCCTGTACCCCCAGGGCCTCCGGCACAAGCTTATTAATTAGATATTTTTTTACGTGGTTTTGTAGTAATTTATTTAAGGTGGAGGGGTTACCAGCCCCTCGCACCCGTCCGGAGCCCCTATTTGGCCACCGTGGTGGTTACCAATGCCATGAGGGGAAAGAACAATCGGAACTGACCCTCCCCCCCCACAGCACTGTCCACGACAGTATTGCCCGTCCGGCACCACGAGGAGGTAGGGGGTTGTTTTTTTTCCCGGACACACACACACACAGCACACACACAGCACACACACACAGTGGAAGGTGCAACCAGGTTCGCATCAAGCGTCGGCACCCCCCAGTGTAAATGCTGACGCTTTAGTGGTACGGGGGGAGCAGGCAGGAATTGTGTAATGGTCGCGTTGTGCCTTTTCGCCTCCCTGCCAATCCGGGAATTGAACTCGCGTCTTTCTCGGATGTGTTGGCTCTGCACCGTGACACGGAACGGGGTCGTTGGGTCCCCCCGAGACCTTGAGCAAACAACGTGGCGCTCGCTGCGCGCGATCTCTTGCCAGCTGGGCGCTGTTGGGGGGATATTGCGCCCAGTTTTGTTTGACGGCGCAGCCACCAGCAGCCAGCAGCAGCACGACTGTAGACGTTCCAAGCGGTGTGGGAACCACAACACGCCGCGCGCTTCACGGACGCACAAACGTGCACGTGCACTTGGAGATGTCAAACTCTTCATCACCATCGAACAAAACAAAAATACAAAGCTCACTCGCGTAGCCCGAGCAGAGTTGTGGGGCAAGTGCTTTTAGCGAGTAGTAAGCACCTATGAAGGCACGAAACGGCACACGAGGTGGGTGATGTGGCCAGCACCACGCCCATCCTTTGTCTCCCCAGTGGCGATGCTTACTCCACACCGCACCAGGTACTCATTTGAGGCTTAGTCGACCTAGGGGCGGTCCAGGACCGGTTTCGATAATCGCCACTGGTGCCGTTGGCCATGTTCGGGAATCGAACTCGGATTCGTAGGGGGATCGTAAAGTAGCTACACTTTTGTTCCCCCATTTCAGTCACCACGCGTCCGCACGGATTGAGACGGAGCTAGTCAGCAACACCCTGGCATATCAACTCGCTCGGGGCTCATCCACAATCTTCTGGCAGATTTTTGTTGTTGTTTCGGCACAGTTCTGCCAATTGTGGTTATTTTGGAGCCGTCCGAGGCCCGTTAAGTTGTCCGTTGCAAATAAATAATGCGTCAAACACGCGCGGCTCAAGAAGAATATTGCCGCTCGGAGATGGGCGGCCCGATGAATGAGGCAGTTTCCGTTGGTATTTCGGTGTGACAAAAGAAAATAAATTACACTGGAGAGTATTCTGCACATTTGGCTGATTTTATTTTTAATTCTTTGTGTGTGTGTTCCTCTGGCGGAAACGGCCATCATGAATCAGTGCTGTTATAGCTCCATGCAGAACAAAGCAATGGGAAGTCTCTTGGCCAGGTGCCACTCTGACCCTGAACCTGTGTTCCATACGGAGAGGGTGGGGGGGGAACAAAACATCATCTGAAGTCGAGCGATTCTAGTCGTGGGCAGAACCTAAAATGTTCGTCCAAGTTGGTGAAAGGTTTTAAGGGACATTGTTGAGACGGACGGACACACAACAAAGACAAACGTCCCCCGTGTAGCCTGAACAGTGGCGTTAGTGAGCAGCTGTGAAGGCCGTCACGGCACATGAAGGGGTGGGAGGCCAGCACCACACCCGGCCGCCTTTGTCTCCCCAGTAGCGATGTTTTCTACACACCGCACCACATACTCATTTAAGGCTGAGTTGACCTAGCGGTGGCCCAGGACCGCATCAGATACACGTTACACACAGACACCTACGCACACTCACACCGACACACACACGAGCGCATAGCTTCCCCAAACCCAGACAAGTGCGTTCCGTTGCTCAGCTTGAATAACGTGCCTGTAACGTTAACTCATATTTTCCGAGAGGCCACGCAGAGCCAATATAATACCTCTGACAGAGAAGAAAATATTTTAATATTCTGAGCAGCCAAGCATGTCTCCGTTGCTAAAACAACAACAAAAAAACGCACTTTGACAGAAATCGGGCCCAAACCAAAAGTTTTTTGGAATGGAGGGGGGGGGGTTCGGCTGGGCCGCCTCTCGCCTTCACGATGCCCTTTCGTCTTTCTCCACCTGTCTTCACTTTGGCGTGTGCGTGCGTGTCTCTGGTGTGAACAGGCGCGTGTGTACGTGTACGTGTGTAGACGCACGTGCGCGTGTGTGCGGGGGGGGAGGATCCAACAGTTGGCCCACTCATGGTCGACATCAATAACGAACCGGTCCTGGGCCTCCCCTGGGTCGACTCAGCCGTAAATGAGTATCTGGTGTGGTAAATAAACATCGCCATTCGGGAGACAAAGGCGACCGGGCGTGGTGCTGGCCGCCTACCCCGTCGTGTGCCGTGCCGGCCTTCATAGGTGCTACTCGTTAACAGCACTTACCCCAACGGTCTGTTAAGGTTACACGGGGGATCTTTGTCTTCGTTGCACCTACCACACTACAAGCTCATTTACAAAGGAGAACGTGTATTCATGATCATGTTTACTAGAATAGATCTACATGCCAAACGGATATTCATGATAAGCATCAGCCTCGATCTGGATGAACTCCCTAAACTGGATGAAGGACTCCCTAAACTGGCACTGTCTCTCACAGTCCACCCGATGGCACAATCCCAACAGCTGTATGCGGGCTGTACATATGTGTCGTGGCTATAAATGGAGAGAGAGAGGCTTCTCTGGAGGCAACATGTTTACTATAATAATAACGATAACAGTCCCTGACACAAAAGGGTAATGGCCCCTTCCACCCGATACTCTAGGGAGGTATGTCCTTCTGGGCTAGCGTGCCCTACACACTGGGGTAATAACTCTAGTGTCGGTCTTCCGGCTAACGGAGTCTAGGGAGACTAACTCTGACCCAACCCAGCCAAGGTCCTCATGGCCTGCCCCTGGCTCTGAAGTGTGACGTCATCTCCCCAGCCCCCTCTTGAGGGTCTGGGGTCTGCACCTCCGGCCACGAGCCTCCCTGGGATTCACCTGAGCCCAACGATCCGACTTCATCCGGGCAATATAGTTCGGCCCTTCTTCCGCCCACTGTTTACACGGGGCCAGTATTACAGGCCAAGAGTAGTGGCGATCGCGCATCGCACCCAACAATGCCACTACATCACTCCCCCCCGCGTAGCATCCAGCCGTCCCGGTTGCCAAATCTCCTCCCAATGTACAGTGTATTTAACACAATGCAAGCACGTGTGCCTCAACAAGCAGCAAATAAAACACAACAGTAACCCAATCATAAATACCCTAGCCCACCTGTTCAATATCTACACTATCTACAAATATACACAAGGAAGAACGACAGGGCCGGGAATAAAAATGACATTATACGCGCGAACGCCCACGCCCCCCAGTACATGCCCAAACTATAACCTCGACGCGCCACCGACCATTGGCATTACAAAGGTAAGAAAAGGCTTCTGACCGAGACGACCTGCCGGACGCGAAGGTGAGCGTCCGGCGTGTGTGAGTGAAGGGGGGGGGGGGTCTTAGATCGGGTCCACGTTGCTGGACCATCGGAAGTATCAGGGAAATTCGGCGGTGGGCCAGCAGAGACCGGCCCTGCCTGGGGAACATCCGGCCGGGCAGGTGAACGCTCAACGTCGGGAGTCACAGGAGTAGCCGGCGTGGACGGCTGTGGAGACTTTACTCTTGCGGCATCTGGGGATGCAATGACAGGACTCCGGTGAGGGCCAGACTCCGCAGACACGCAACCCGACTCGAATACATCACACACACAGCCCCTGCATCGTGCAGATGGAGTGAGAATGCGTGGCGCAAGGAAGGGTTTGAGGTGCGACGGGTGAACGTACCAGCACCGCCAGCCCCATTGAACCATAACACACTGCGGGCGGACGACGTCAACGGGGGCCCTCCAGGGCCTGAGCAACTTTGGCGACGTGGCCAAGGGTACCTGGGGGCAGTGGAGCCTGGCCTTGTCCCCTTTGACCCACACGTGTCTGGATGCACGGAGGCCCCGCAATCGCTCGTTGGCCAATTGGTGCAAATTTGAATTTTCTTTAGCCGCCGCCCGTGCTTTGGCCAACTTCTGGATGTTGAACTGCATGTGGTCCACAATTTTTTACTTTGAGTCGGGCGATTTGATGTGCAACTGCACCTCCATGGGGCGATTGCCATCCCTGCTGTACATTAAATAGAACGGCGAATAGCCGGTTGCCGTGTGAGGTGAGATCCGGTACGCGGCCAGGACCCCGGGAATCTGGAGATCCCAATCAAGTTGCGATTTGCTCACTTGATGGCACAGCATGGAGGGGATCATCTTATACAGATGCTCAACCATACTGTCCGTTTGCGAGTGATATGGTGGAGTAATAATTTTCTGCGTGCCCAGCAAGTTGCACACATTCCCGCAGCAAGGTGATTGAAATGTTTTTCCCTTGGTCGGTCAGCAGCCGCTCAGGAGCACCTTTGTCCAGGACATAGCCCTGGAGAAAGGCCTCAGTGATGGCCGCCGCCGACTGGTTGGGGAGTAGCCAGGCCCTAGGCCAGTGTGTGAAATATTCCACCCCAACCAGCAGGTACTTGTTACCCCGGGGGGTGGTGGGAAAGGGTCCAAGGATGTCCAGCGCGACAGGCTCATTGACGCGGGACACCTGGATTGACTGCAAGGGCAGACAGGACGGCCTAACTGGTGGCTTCCGCCGTGCATACTGGACGTAGCCCTGCAGCAAGTCGGCCACATCCCTTACCATGCCCGGCGAGAAAAATCTAGCTGGAGTGTGGCAAGGGTTTTGTGCACCCACCAGTGCAAAAGGCGCTCGTGGACAGCCCAAACAGCCTTACCCCGCAGGGCAGTGGACACAACAATTTTGTACCGGCATGAGCTGCTGTCCCATTTCAACAGAAGGCTGTCACGCAGAATGACGGATAGGAAGCCCTCGC
Organism: Entosphenus tridentatus; assembly: GCA_014621495.2. Lineage (NCBI taxonomy): Eukaryota > Metazoa > Chordata > Hyperoartia > Petromyzontiformes > Petromyzontidae > Entosphenus > Entosphenus tridentatus. Next base: position 1,386,538 of record CM025669.2, read on the forward strand.
AGCCCTTAACCCCATCGGACCACCCGGCGTGGCGGCGCAACCTGAGGAGGGAACTATCCTCCATTTGGAGGCATCCCCAATCTGCGAGGTTCAGGCCAACCATTGCATCCCGTGCAACTGCCCTGTAAGCCTCTACTGAGGAACCCACCTTAGAGGGAACCACTTCGGCCAATGCAGCGAGGGGCGGGTGCGAGCTGTCAACCGGCCGTTTGCATCGCCCCGAGACCGGGAAACACACACATTTGTCGCTAGTTGGCAACCGCGACAAAGCGTCAGCGTTATAGTGCTCGGTGCCCTTACAGTAGGTAACCGTAAACAAATAGTCCTGGAAGACCTCGAGCCAGCGAGAGAGTTGGCCGGATGGCTGGTCAACCCGTAACGCGTACTGCTGTGTCGCGTGATCCGACTGCACGGGGAAGTGTCTGCCGTACAGATATGGCCAATATTGTTGAACGAAAAAGACGATGGCTAGCAACACACGGCGAGTAACCCAATAGCGTTTCTCCACCTGAGACACTCTGCTGCCATATGCAACAATGCATTCAACTCCATCGATGACCTGCGACAATACCCCGCCAATGCCGGTGTTGCTGGCATCCGTGTCGAGAATGAACGGCACGAAAAAGTTGGGGTAGCGTAGGGGAGGGGCATTTACCAAGGCGTCGCGAAGCGAGTTAAACGCGGCCTCCTCTGCCTCCCCCCAATGTAACTTTTACCCATTGGCTATCAGCGCATGGACGGGCTTGGCGATGGAAGCAAACCCTACCACAAAGCGACGATAATATTATGCGAACCCGATGAAGCTTCGCAACTCCCCCACTGATGTGGGGATCGGCAATGTGCGAACACAACTTGTCTTTTCCAGGTCAGTGGCAATGCCTGACTGGCTGACAATATGGCCGAGGTAGCGCACGGATTCCCGCAAGAGGTGGCATTTTTGTGGCTTGAATTTAAGGTTCGCTGCTCGCATTTTAACAAAGATAGCCCTCAAGTGCTCTAGGTGTTCCTCAAATGTGCGGCTAAAGACAATGACATCGTCCAAATATATCAGGCATGAGTCCCACTGAAGCCCAGCGAGGACCAATTCCAAATCAAATGTTGGAACGTCGCTGGAGCCGAGTGGAAACCCATGGACAGCCGATTAACTAAAAAAGGCCCTGCGGCGTACGGAAGCCGGTTTTAGGTTTTGAGGCCTCGTCCAGGGGCAATTGCCAAAATCCGGACAAAAGGTCCAATGTTGAAAAATAACGTGCCCCCGCTAAGGCGTCCAGTGATTCGTCCATTCGAGGAAGGGGATACGCGTCTGCCACCGAAATTTTATTAAGCCTACGGAAATCTATGCAAAATCTTAAGCTGCCATCATGTTTTTTTATGAGACCAATTGGGACCCCCCATGGTCTGGTGGATGGAGAAATGATGTCCACGGCTAGCATGTCATTGACGGCCAACCGGACATGCTTTTTTTCAGCCGGGCTCAAGCGATACGGGTTCTGCCGGATGGGAGCGGCGTCCCCCGTGTTAATATGATGGCTCAGTAATTTAGTGCGGCCAATGTCAAATTTACTTTTACTAAAAACGTCGGTAAATTTCCGTAATAGCGCGCAATTTACCCCTTTGGGAATTATACAGGTTGCCAGCCGCCGAGCAAAGTGAATCCAACCACCGTTCATCGAGGTCAGAGTGTGGTTGTAACTGAGGTACAGCTCCAACATGGCCCACCACTGAATCCCCCTGGAGCGCGGGCGTCGCGTGAGGGAGCACGGTACCCTGCGGGATGACAGTCGTCCGCAACCCGGCATTCAAGACCTGGATGAAGGGATCCCTATTGCTAGATACCAGAGTCTGTGCCCTGACCAGCTCCAATCCACGCACCACAGTATTTCACGGACCCAACAGGATACCCCCTGCCGTCACCCCTGAATCGAGTGATTTACGTAACCGAAGGGGAACTATCATTTGCGCACACGGGAGGAATGCGCACCGTCCGGGACGCCAACGCGTGAATGGTAGCGGAGGCCATGCGCAACCGAGTGGGGGAGGGCAGGAATGACATACGCCGGCCGGAGGGGAGTTCGATGCAACCCTGGTCGATCAGAATTTGGATAGGCATTTTACCTAAGAAATCAGTTTCCAGTAAGCACGGAACGGCAAAGGACGAAGAGACTGGAATGGGGCCTGTCAATTTTACATGACCAATACAAAGCTGGGCATTAATCTGGCCAACTACAGTGAGGGAAAAAAGGATTTGATCCCCTGCTGATTTTGTACGTTTGCCCACTGACAAAGAAAAGATCAGTCTATAATTTTAATGGTAGGTTTATTTGAACAGTGAGAGACAGAATAACAACAACAAAATCCAAAAAAACGCATTTCAAAAATGTTATAAATTGATTTGCATTTTAATGAGGGAAATAAGTATTTGACCCCTCTGCAAAACATGACTTAGTACTTGGTGGCAAAACCCTTGTTGGCAATTACAGAGGTCAGACGTTTCTTGTAGTTGGCCACCAGGTTTGCACACATCTCAGGAGAGATTTTGTCCCACTCCTCTTTGCAGATCTTCTCCAAGTCATTAAGGTTTCGAGGCTGACGTTTGGCAACTCGAACCTTCAGCTCCCTCCACAGATTTTCTATGGGATTAAGGTCTGGAGACTGGCTAGGCCACTCCAGGACCTTAATGTGCTTCTTCTTGAGCCACTCCTTTGTTGCCTTGGCCGTGTTTTTTGGGTTATTGTCATGCTGGAATACCCATCCACGACCCATTTTCAATGCCCTGGCTGAGGGAAGGAGGTTCTCACCCAAGATTTGACGGTACATGGCCCCGTCCATGGTCCCTTTGGTGCGGTGAAGTTGTCCTGTCCCCGTAGCAGAAAAACACCCCCAAAGCATAATGTTTCCACCTCCATGTTTGACGGTAGGGATAGTGTTCTTGGGGTCATAGGCAGCATTCCTCCTCCTCCTCCAAACACGGCGAGTTGAGTTGATGCCAAAGAGCTCCATTTTGGTCTCATCTGACCACAACACTTTCACCCAGTTGTCCTCTGAATCATTCAGATGTGCATTGGCAAACTTCAGACGGGCATGTATATGTGCTTTCTTGAGCAGGGGGACCTTGCGGGCGCTGCAGGATTTCAGACCTTCACGGCGTAGTGTGTTACCAACTGTTTTCTTGGTGACTATGGTCCCAGCTGCCTTGAGACCATTGACAAGATCCTCCCGTGTAGTTCTGGGCTGATTTCTCACCGTTCTCATGATCATTGCAACTCCACGAGGTGAGATCTTGCATGGAGCCCCAGGCCGAGGGAGATTGACAGTTCTTTTGTGTTTCTTCCATTTGCGAATAATCGCACCAACTCTTGTCACCTTCTCACCAAGCTGCTTGGCGATGGTCTTGTAGCCCATTCCAGCCTTGTGGAGGTCTACAATCTTGTCCCTGACATCCTTGGAGAGCTCTTTGGTCTTGGCCATGGTGGAGAGTTTGGAATCTGATTGATTGCTTCTGTAAACAGGTGTCTTTTATACATGTAACAAGCTGAGATTAGGAGCACTCCCTTTAAGAGTGTGCTCCTAATTTCAACTCGTTACCTGTATAAAAGACACCTGGGAGCCAGAAATCTTTCTGATTGAGAGGGGGTCAAATACTTATTTCCCTCATTAAAATGCAAAACAATTTATAAAAATTTTGACATGCGTTTTTCTGGATTTTGTTATTCTGTCTCTCACTGTTCAAATAACCCTACCATTACAATTATAGACTGATCATTTCTTTGTGGGCAAACGTACAAAATCAGCAGGGGATCAAATACTTTTTTCCCTCACTGTATGCCCAATGACCCTCCATTAGCAGCGAAACATGGCACCTCAACGGGGTAGAGGGAACGACATTTCTTTGGCAAAATGTTGTAAATAAGGTCCAAAATTATAGTTGCTAACGCCCCCATGTCGACCAGCATTCGAAAAGTGAGCCCCTCGATAAATCCAATAATGACGGAGGACCCTGTGGCCGCGGCAAAAACTCGGTGTGCGTGGTGCTGCGACTCACCTGAGTTTGCTGTGGAGCCGAAGATGAGCGAGGGCTGATGCCTGAGGTCGAGGAACGCACCGTCGAGGCACCCGGCAGCCCGATGGACACTTGTCCCCGCAGTCCGCAGTTGTAGCAAGTGACGAGGACTCTGTCCGGTCGCAGAGATGCCTGTCCCCGCTGTCGGAAGTCCCCCTGTCACGACCAATCATCGGCCCTCCAACCCCTGGCTTGGGTTGATGCAAAGGCCTGGTTGAGTTGAGACACCTCCGACAAACTGCAAGTTTCAGCCGGCGCAGCCAAGGCTGCCAGACCTGTCTCCCGCTGGAAGAGCAAGTGCGCCTGGATGCATTTAGCGGCGCGCAGGGAGCACAGGTCCCCGTCGTCCACAGCATGTATAACCACACACAATTCCCGTGCCAGCGCCAGCATTTTCTCCAAGATGAGAGCGCCGATGCTCTCGTGGTCTATACGGGGAAAAGCGGCCTTCGCCAAAGCCAATAACGCGCTGCGGAAGGCGAGGGGAGTTTCGGACTCACCCTTCCTCCGTGCAGAAAAACGGTGGCGTGTGTCTGACGTTGGTCCGGAAATTGCAGCCATCTGTTGCAGCACCTGCTACAACGTTGAGCGATCCGCCCGCGAAATGGTGATGAGGGCGGCCAGAGCGTCGTCGTCCAAGGCGGTCGGGAGCGCTCGTAGTGCCTCCGCCTCCGTCCACCCCGCCATCTCGCAGTTGGAGAAGAAGCATCTTTGAAAAGCCGCCCAGTCACCTCCGGCCGCGGAAAACTCCTTGAGGATGTTTTTCCTTCTTGGTTCTTTCGGTAAATTCACGTAGAAGGGAAGTAATAAAATAATAAAAATAAAACATAATAAAATCATTCTCACGACGTTTGAGGATGGGCAAGCATTGCTGAATTGATGGCACGCATCCCGCTGGCAGCTGCTCCTCTTCGTTCTTGGCGGGAACTGCGCCGCCGTCCGCAGGAAAGATGGCAGCCTCTTGCACCGGTCGCGCTGTAGATGACGCGGCGATCCCTAATTGGCGGGGACTGTGGCCGGATGTCTGTAGGTCCCATGATGCCTGTGGCTTCCGGCGGAAGCTCCCCCACCTTTGGCGGGAGTTTCAAATTCTTGGGCGGGAACTGTAGAAGCGGTGGCAGGAACTGCAGCTCCCTGCAGGTTTGCTCCCCCCTCCTCTGCCGTCGACTCTCCGCGATGAATCTCGTCGAGGATGGAGGCCGCGGCATGCAGGAGTTCGGCAAGGCGGGAGTGTGCCACCCGAAGCGCCTTCCCCGACGGTGGTGAGCCGCCGGGTGGCCGGGCAGACTGCAGCTCGGCCGGCAATGCATCTTCACCATCTGCCGGGGCTGTCAACCCCAGGGCTGTTGTTTCATTGTCTTCTTTGTCCGGAGGCCTCGTACGAATTTTTATTCTCGTCTCCATGCTAGCTAACTATTTGCCCATTTTTATCACCAGTTGTAGTGGGTATAAATGGAGAGAGAGAGGCGTCTCTTAGGGCAACACGTTTATTATAACAATAACGATAACAGTTCCTGACACACAGGGGTAACGGCCCCTTCCACCCGATACTCTAGGGAGGTATATCCTCCGGGCTAGCGTGCCCTACACACTGGGGGAACAGCTCTAGTGTCGGTCCTCCGGCTAATGGGGTCTAGGGAGACTAACTCTGACCTGACCCGGCCAATGTCCTTGGGTCCTATTCACGGGGCAAACTCAGACCCGACCCAGCCAAGGTCCTCGGGTCCTGCCCCAGCTCCAGGTCTTCAGGGTAGGATCTTCAGATCTTCAAATGGACAACAACAGTTGGACCCGTTCAGGGGTCCGGCTTTTATACACAGTCCCAGCTTTCTCCACCCCTAGTCACGCCTTCCTTTTAGAACCCCTTCGAGAGGGACCTGGAGTGTGATGTCATCCCCCCAGCCCCCTCTTGAGGGTCTGGAGTCTGCATCTCCAGCCTTCCTGGGAGTCACCAGAGCCCAACGACCCGACTTAATCCGGGCAATCTACTTCGGCCCTTCTTCCACCCCCCATTGACACGGGGCCGGTATTACAAGCGAAGAGTAGTGGCGATTGTGCATTGCGCCCAATAATACTACTACTATGTATGTTGAACATCTTTCGTATCTTACATAGCCAATCGTGCTGATCGGAGGTGTGGGGGGGAAGGTCAACAAAATACAAAAATTTGTTATAAAAAAAATTGTTTTGAATCGAGCTGATTCGAAAGTGCATAGCTCCAGTGGCTTCCTGATATCAGAAAGAAAAGCGTTCCAGAGGGCCACAGAAGCGCATCTGAAAGCGAGCGATGCGGTAACCACCATTGTCTTGCCTCACGGCAGATGTGGAGCATATGTACACAGGAATTTCCAGTTTTTTAATGCTAATTTTGGTCACGTGACCAGGAAGTTACGATGTTAGATTTTCAGTGAACCAAGTGGGCATCGGCCATCTTACTGATAATTCAAGATGGCGGCACGCATCGCATCTCAGTGAGGCAACAGCCGCACTTGTCCATTGTGGGAGCTTAAGAAGCATTGTCTGTAAGTTTGTTTATATTCCTATAATATTGGCAATGCTGTTGTAATGTTGGAATGACCGTTATAGTGATGTAAATGCCTTTATGGTGCCGTTAAGTTGTTGTAGTAAATACGAGGCCTAGTTTGTAACGAAGCCTGCGACTTTCCTTATTGTGGATGTTACTTGTGATTTAGTAGGTCGAGTCAGACTTGTGCCCAGGTGGCTATGTTGTGATCCTGAGAGTAAAGATGATGAAATATCTCATCCACAGTTTAGTGTTATGTGTAATGCTGTACATTTGGGGTGCAGTGGGATGAATACACGATGTGCCTGTATGCAACGCACCGGCTTGTGCTCTTGTCTAAGTGTTCAGTGGTAATGTAGGGGCCTGGTCCGTCCAGGATCTATTGTTATCTAAGACATTGTTCTGATGCTGTGGTGTTCATTGTGTTGGTGTTTTCGGATTATAACAGATGCTGTATCTGTGTTTTCTCACCAGTTTTACCTTGTTACAATCAATAAATGACGATTGGAGTCGGACGTTCATCCTGGCTCCGAGGGTTTGTTGAACGCAAGGTTATCTACTCGACTAGCGGTGCAACGCAGCACACAGCAAGGCCGGGATAACCGTCTTTGTTCAGTGATTAACCAAAAACGACTGCGAGGAAGTCCACGTGATGGTTAAACAGAAGTTCGCGTGATGGTTTAACCACAGTGCACGTGATGGTTTAACCCGAGTTCCCCCGATTGTTTAACCAGATTTACCGTGATGATTTAACCGGAGTTCACACGATGGATTAACCACAGTGCACGTGATGGTTTAACTGCAGTTTGCATGATGGTTTAACCAGGGATTGCGTGATAGTTTAACCGCAGTTTGTGTGATGGTTTAACCGGAGTTTGTCATGTTTCCGATCCACAGAGGGCTGACGGTTTTGGTGTATCGCATCGAGCTGGTGTTAGACTACTCAGAAACTTGGCTGTTAGGGATGTCAGCTTTTATTTCTACCCGAGCTTACACCGGCCACTCCAAGCAGAGGAGTTATAACCTGGTAGCAGACTACCACAAAGAACATTAAACGAATAACAATCAACACAAGATCACCCACACACATCCAATCATACCTAAAGTCCCGACTGCTTTCCCGAGACTCACACAGAAACTTTGGGGGAAGGGGGCTCATCTACCTCCCCTACGCAACTCTGCTTCACAGAGTGCCCCGTGTTCCTCCTCCGGGGTTTCCACCCTTCGCCTGCTAACCCCTTTTCGGACAGTGGTAGATGTTCGTGGACAGCCAAGCAGTCACCCCGGTAAACAGATGGCCACAGACTTCACTTTTGGCCAGTGCCAGGCTGCAGCCAGCTTGGTTCGCCGCTCCTGCCGCTCCTGGCATGCTCTTGTGATCCAAGACATCCCACCGACCCTGGTTCAATCCCCAGGTCGGCCGCTGGAAACATAATAATAATACTGTCACCTAACGTTTCCCTATTAAATATCTATTCTGTAGAGTTGGAGACAGCCCTCAACTGCTACTTACCTTGACGATCCCCTGGTCCTCACTCGTGTCGCTGCTTGAGGGTGGGAGCTCGCCCAGCCACTCCTGCGGCCGCAGCCGCCGCCCCCCCCATTCCATGTTACATGGTTCTGTTCTCCCTTGCGAGTTCTATACATCAAAGGTTTAGTCAATTCAGCAAAGTTTGGGATAAACTTGTGGTAAAACCCAACCAATCCTAAAACGCAGTTCTCTTTGCGAGCCTGGAACTTTCACCAATCTATCGTGGATGGCACGAAATGTAGTCGCCTCCTACTCCCCCCAAAGAAACTTATGACCCTTAGCTGTTAACGCGTGGAGAGGTTTTGCAATTGACATTAACCCGGCAACGAAACGGCGATAGTAGGATGCAAAGCCAATGAAACTGCGCACCTCAGTCACCGAGGTGGGGGTCGGCCAAGTTCGGACGCACGCAGTTTTGTCTGGGTCGGGCGCAATACCCGATTCGTCAACAATGTGGCCAAGATACCGAACTGATTTCTGGAGGTGACACTTCTGAGGTTTAAATTTAAGGTTAGCTGCACGCATTTTGAGAAAGGGTGACAGTGTACGCGGGAGAGCGAGCGCAGGGCTGCAGCGTCGGTGTGGTGTTGGTAATTTGAGGGTGTGGGCGAGGCGCGCGTGTATTAAACCATAAACAGCCGCCGACGCTCACGCGTCCGTGCAGTTTTGCCATGCAAATATTAGGGCGGGGGCAGGGTGCGTTAAAAACCCGCTCGCAAACGCTCGCGCGTGTCTGCGCGAGAAGAATAGCATTAACGGCGAGGCGCGCACGTGTATTTAAACATAGATGGCTTCTGACGCTCGCGCGTTCGTGCCACGCGAATATTAGGGCAGGGAAGGGGTGAGTTAAACCGACGCTCGCGCGTGTTCGCGCAACAACAATAGCATTAACTGCGAGGCGCGTGCGCAAATTTGTGCAGCCCTTTAGCGCTAGCATGTGTGTACAAGCGGATTAGGGCTTAACCACCCAGAGGTGCACGCGCATATTCATACCGCCGCTTTAGCGCTAGCCTTTGGGTGAAACAAGCGCCTGCAGGGGCGCACGCGTGCACGCAGCCGCCTTCGCATTAGTGATGGTGTACGTGGGCGTGTGCGAGATAACCCTGGGCGGTGGTGAGCCAGCCAATTGGCTATGTCCCTCAGAAAGGGCGCTGGCGCGGGGGGGGGCAATCACCCGATCGGCGGGGGCCCGGCGAGAGGCGGCCCACGAGGAGGAGGGTGGGTGGAGGGGGTGGACGCCGCGCCCCGCCCGCTCACAGGGAGCGGGGAGGCGGGTGTCGGCCCCCACACAACCTAGACTCTCCTTGCTCTTTCCCGACGCTTCCGCGGATGTCTAACGAGCCGGGGCCTTGCTCCCAAGAATCCCGGGTACGCGTCACGTGCCGCGCGCGTGAGTGCGCACGCGATGGATCCTGCGGGAATAGGGCGGAAAGAAAGTGGGGGAGGGTGGGGGTGGAGTGGGAGAGGCGAGGGTGGGGTAGAGCGGGGAAGGGTGGGGGTGGAGTTGGGGGTGGGAGGGAGGAACACGCGAAGCCAAGACAAATGCGGTCGGGACGTGGAGCCGACTCCTCACCGTGGCCAGCGACAACAAAAAATAACAAAGACAAAAATCCCCACCCCGAAGAGCATCACGCCCTACCGCCTTTGTCTCCCTCGTGACGATGCTTACACATCGCATCGGGTGCTCATTTGCATTGTCGACTCGACCTAGGTGAGGCCCCGGACCGGTTCAGATAAATCTCAGACTGGTGGTAATGGCGGCGGTTGGTGGTGGTTTCCGTGAGCGGGAATCGAACTCGGGTCGTAACCGGCTTTGGTGCGCAGCGCGAGAGCAGCGCGCTAACCGCTGCGCCGCTGCGCCACCGCTCCCCGCAGTTGTTCGCCCCCCCCCACTCGCGCAGAACGCTTCTTGCAAGCCCACGGGCAGCCGATGTCGTGCATTGTGCAAAAAATGTTTAACCATCAGCAGTTCCCGAATAACTGCAATTGCTGCTCGGATTTTTGACCCCCCCCCCCCATCGTCACGCGGCGTCACAAAAAGTCAGACTCCCCCTCAAATATTACGTGACAAAGCTCTGCCACCCCCCAAAAAAAAAAACATGCTTCAAATAGCTTTAAACTACTGTCATTGCAGTGCGTATTTAATGTGGCGCTGCACTCTGATGCAGAAGAAACATTTATTAAAAAGTATATTTAATTAAGTAGAACGTGTTGTCTATATTTATTTAAAGTTGCGAATTTTGATGTGACGTCACATTTCTCACCCCCCCCCCCCTCGTCACACATCGTCACAAATGTTTGACCCCCCCCCCTAGGTGCGTGACGTCATTTATGGACGGCCCAACCCCCCCCAACCCACCACACCCCTTAATAAACTAGAAAGTTAGTACCCGTGTGAGCGTGTGGGGAGCGGTGGTGTAGCGGTTAGCACGCTGCGCTAAGAACCCCGGTGACCCGCAATTCGATTTCCGCTCCCGACCAACACCAGTGCCGATTAAATCTGTACCGGTCATGAGCCTCCCCGAGGTCGACTGAGCCTCAAATGAGTACCTGGTGCGATGTGGAGTAAACATCGCCACTGGGGAGACAAAGACGGCCGGGCGTGGTGCTGACCACCCACCCCCTCGTGTGCCACAGTGCCGACCTTCATCGGTGCTCGCTCACAGAACTTGCCCCCCAAAAGTGTGTTCAGGCTACACGGGGGATCTGTGTATAACACAGATCATCATAACACAAGGGTGGTCCTGTAACAAAGCCCTGTTCTCTTTTAGAACAAATTCAGTATCATGGGGAGTTGCCTACTGCCAGTCGACATTGCTAAGAAGTGCAGTAGACAGACGACAGTAATGAAGAGTGACGGCCCCGGGTATAATTGTACAAGTGGCTCATTGCCCTGAAATTCAACAATGCGAATAGACCCCCACAGATCCACACGAACGCCCCAAACAAATAAGACAAAAATCCCTCGTATAGCCTGAACAGACGTTTTGGGATAAGTGTCGTTAGTGAGTAGCAGCGCCACTCTGCAGTACACGATGGTGGTCGGTGACCAGCACCGCGCTCGACCGTCTTTGTTTCCCCAGTGGAGATGTTTAACACACCGCGCCAGGTACTCATTTGAGGCTGAGTCGACCCAGGACCAGTTCAGATTATCGTCTCTGATGTTGGTGGTCATGAGCGAGAATCGAACTCGGGTCGCCGGGATCCGAGCACAGTGTGCACGCACAACAAAGGCAATTCGCCGCTTTAAGTGACGGCGACTTCACCACGGCGCTTGTGCCAGGATATCTGCACTTTGAGACCACATGAAGTGTCGAAGGCTCCGCTGGCATTAAATTAACGGGACACACCCCAGATGTATCCTTGTCGACCGACTCGACTTTGACTTGACACACGCGCGCACACAAAGACAAAGACGCGCGCTCGCGCGTGCGATTGGACGAACGTGCCGCGTCGCCGGTAATGGCTCAGACTTGGGTGGGTTTTTTTTGCATAGAAGTCACTTTCCCTTTCGCTTGACCTAACGGGGGGGGGGGGAGTAGAGGAATAGAGGTGCAATTCTCAGGGCCATGTGGTAGTCATTACACCGTGAGCCTTGCAGACATTTACGGAAGTGCCAACTTTGTTTTTTGTGCAAAATGTTGCTAAATTTCTCTCTCTCTCCTTCCCTTCTCTTTTGTTTTTAAATTAATAATTGCAGGCATTTGGCACGAGCCACCTGTGAGCGGTTTGGCACAATTAAAGTGTTGTCTGGCCTCCGTCTGCAGCAATGAGTCTTTGCTAGTGCTATTTTGAGCGACTTTGAACGCTTCCGCAGATTTCCGTTCTTGCCCGCGAGTTGACGGCGGCTTTGCAAACGACTGCGGCACCAAAAACGGCTCTTGGATACCAACAGAGAGAGAGAGATGCGTCTTCATTCGTCGCTCGCCCGTGTGTCGGGATTCAACTCGTTAAACAAACTGTTTGTGTGTGTTGGCACAGTAGGGGGCACAGTCATCTGCGTCATCTCAGTCAGTTAACTCATGGAACCTGGGTCTGTCCCGTGACCTCCTGCCAGCAAGCGTTCGACACTTTACGTGGCCGTAAAGTGCACTTAGCCTGGCACAAGCGCCGTGGTGACGTCACCGCCACTCAATGGTGAATGGCGGTTGCTTAAAAGTCTATGGATGATTAATTATAATCACAATTAACTTCAAAGGAATTATCCTTTGACGTTACTCGAATAATGACGTGCAATATGATGATTGCATCATCATCCTCATGATCATCATCATCATTTATCATCATCATCATTGCACGATTAGGTGATTACTGGAGTCGAATCAGTTCCCGAGAGCTTCAGGGCGGTATACATTTCCAGGTGTGATCACGAGAACGTACATGTAATTGATCCGCATAAACTAAACTATTTTTATTTTACCAGGTTAGACCCTTCTGAGCTATATAGCTATTTGCCCGAAGCAACCTGGCCACACAAATGATAGCTCAACAAAGTAGCTTATCACGTGGAAATTTACAGTGGTAGCCAAACACTTTAAAATACTCGACGTTGGTGTTGATTCTAAATGTGGAGGGGGAAAAACCGTAGACAAATCCACTCGACCACGGTGCAAGTGGTGGGAAAAATACGTTTTGGGCGATGAGTTGTAGCCAATGGCATGGATGCATCTTGTGACTCGTGCCCACTGTGCCTCAATGTTTCCGGGCCGTGACCATTATCGAGGACACAGGGGTGGTGGTCATCGATAAATGGTAAAATAAAAGTTTTGGTAGCGCTCCTACATTATTTTGCTTGGCTCCACCGCGTGATCCTCTTTTTCGTCAACTGCGACACGACTCAGCTGTTGCTCTCAACACCGGCCACGTGTGCACCACATATGTAGACGTGCTAGACACTCTATTCGGTAACCTGCGGGGCCACTATGTATCAGAGGGGCAATGCAGTGTTACCACTCTGGGACCAACGGCCGGGGTCAGGGAGAGGTGAGAGCGGATCATAAACACAGATTCCCGCCAGACCAACGGCCAGGGGTCAGATGAGGTAAAAGAGGATCGAAACCACGGATTGTAAAGAACCAATCAGAGGGTTCCACGAGGGAGCATGGGATTAGATAAAGACCGTTACAAACGGGTATAAAAGGGCGAGCGTGCCAGTTCTCCTTACACGAAGACCGAAGCCCGGGCTGAAGAAGCTAGGACCCTGGACCAAGCCTTCCAGCTCTTCTAAGAGCTAAGGCTCAGTGTTCCAGCGGTTAAGGGGAGAATAGGTCCTAGCAGGCAGGACCCTGGCTCCCCAGTGTTGTAGTATTTACAACACTACAACTGGAGTCAGAAGTGGCTGAGAACGAACATGGAAACAAGACGCACAGTCCGTGTGCAAGGCCCGGATGAAGAAAACTTCGACTCACCTGCAGGAGCGGAGAGCGCCACTGAAGATGCAAGCATGCAGCCGGCCGCCCAACTGCCAGGCCGACCACCGATCGCCGCGGGCGACGAGATCTGGAATACGCAAGGCGGTCTCGCCCAACTGCTGCATGCTGCAGCCTCTATCCTTGAAGAAATCAACTTGGGGGTTGCGGGCGGGGTGGACCGACCGGCGGTGGACGTTTCCGCCATTGGGAACCCGGAAGAATTCGAATTTCCCACCTGGGCGACATTTCAGCGTGGCTTCCTCAGCCACCAAGAGATGGTGGGCTGGTCGGACGCACAGGTGCTACAGGCGCTGCTGGCCACCTTAGACGACGACGCTCTCGCCACGCTAATCTCTATTCCCAAACGACAAAGAGAAACTCTACAAGCGGTACTTCGGCGAATGTCCAATATCTACGGACCTCCTTCCGCCACCCACCACCAGTTCTATGAGAGACGGTGCAAACCTAAAGAATCGCCATTGGCGTTCCGTACCACACTACTGGCCATGGCAAGAGCGGCTTATCCCCGCATGGACGATGAAGCCATAGGCGCTTTTGTCCTCCAGAAGCTGCTGGAGCTGGCGCATGGATTGTGCGTTGTCATCCAAGCCGTGGATGATGAAGATATGTGCTCACTGCAAGCTGCCCGGAGCATCCATGCTCACCTGATGCTCGTCCAGGACGCGACCATCACTGCATCGGCTACGACGTTGGAGCCTGCCAGCAGGGACGACAGTTACTCCCCAGATCGTGCCTTCGCAACGACCAGGGCGACGGGCCAGCGATCACCCGACCATGCCAGGCGCCGCGACGACCAGCGGCGGGGACAGCCTTTCCCCCGCAGTGACGTGACGTGTTTTAACTGTGGCCGCCGAGGCCACATTTCAACCGACTGCCGTGCACCTCGTCGACGCTCCTCCAGATCCCGAGGCCAGGATCGCAGGGCACCCAACGCACCGCGGCATAAACAGGTGAGTCGCGGCACCCCTCACGCTCGGCCCTTACTCACACCTTATACGCCACAACGCACCATTGACTTCACTCATGATTCGGCGTATGACGTGCGGTGTTCTGGTGATTCTTCATGGCCGCTCCGACCTGGGCAGTTGTTGGAGCTGGCCCATAAAGTGGTCGCAGCGATGGCAGGTTCCTCGGTGGTTGTGGGTTCAATCGAGGGTATAGAATTTTGTGTTCTAGTCGACACCAGGGCATCGGCCACTATCATTTCGGACTTAATTTATAACATATTGCCGGTGCGATGTCGACCCTTGCAGAGGGTCTGTGTTCCGTGTTTTGCTGCTAATGGAAGTTCGCTTGGTATTATCGGGCAAATTCGGGCGCAAATTTCGATTAGTGATATCAAATTGGCCGGCCCTGTTTTGGTCTCTTCCTCCCTCGTGGTGCCGTGCCTCCTGGGAACCGACTTTCTCGCCAAAATGCCCATTAAGATCCTTGCGGATTAGGGGTGTATTGAACTTCCGTCGGGCCGTCGAATGGCGTTTTTACCCGCGACCACACATCCACGCACGGCCAGTTCCTCTGTGCAGGTATTCGCGGCTTGCACAGTACACATTCCGCCTGGAACACAAATGCTCGTACCCCTGCGATTAAAGAAACCGCTCGCTCCTAACGCCTCGGTACATGGTGTTCTTTTAGGGCCCTCCAACATGGCAGTTAAGGGCCTAGCATTGGTGGCCGCACAGACCCTCGTAGCAGCTGACAGGGAGCCATTTTTGCAAGTTTTGAATGTTGGCCTGTCTGAAACCGTCGTTCCACAGGGGACTGTGCCCGCTCACGCGACAGTAGCGCCCATGGGGACCGAGGTCGTGGGACATGTATTTGACAACCCGCCGCCTCAACTTCCTCCCAAAGCAGACGAGGGATGGTTCGATGCACTCTGCGCAGAAGCCGGCGATTTATCCGGGTCACAGCAGATGAAATTGCGGGCTCTTTTGCGAGAATTATCGGATGTGTTCAGTAAACCAAAATTCGATATTGGCTGCACCAAGCTGCTGCGTCACCACATTGATACTGGTGACGCTGCCCCTATCCATCAAAACCCGTTTCGGGTCAGCCTGGCGGAGAAACAGCATGTTAAATTGGCAGTTGATGACATGCTGGCGGCTGATATCATTTCTCCTTCAACCAGTCCCTGGGGTGCTCCGATAGTGCTGGTCAAAAAGCACGATGGCAGTCATCGTTTTGTGTTGATTTTCGGCGCCTAAATAAAATTTCCGTGGCGGACGCCTATCCTCTCCCACGTATGGACGAGTCATTGGATGTTCTGGCAGGGGCGCGGTATTTTTCTACTCTAGACCTTCTGTAGGGGTTTTGGCAACTTCCCCTCGACGAGGCGTCTAAACCAAAGACTGCTTTTCGGACACCACAGGGCCTTTTCGAGTTAAATAGATTGCCCATGTGTCTTCACTCAGCCCTAGTGACGTTTCAAAGGCTCATGGAGCTCGTCCTCGCTGGGCTCCAGTGGGACTCATGTCTCATTTACCTTGACGACGTCATCGTCTTTGGCCGCACGTTTAATTAACACATTGAACGGTTGCGCGCTGTTTTCTTGAAGATGCGTGCTGCTAACTCGAAATTCAAACCGCAGAAATGTCATCTTCTGCGTGAGTCTGTGCGCTATTTGGGCCACATAGTTAGCCGCTCGGGAATTTCTACCGACCCCGAAAAGACCAAATGCGTTAGCCAATGGCCTACCCCAACCTCTGCTGGCGATGTTCGCAGTTTGATTGGTTTTGCGTCGTATTACCGACGTTTTGTTGCTGGCTTCGTGACAATTGCCAAGCCACTGCATGCCCTTACGTCAAAAGGGGTGAAATTTCATTGGGGGGACACTGAACAGGCCGCATTTGACTCCCTGTGGAATGCTCTCGTGGCGGCACCATGCTTGGCTTACCCCAATTTTGCAAAACCATTTATTCTGGACACCGATGCCAGCAACACTGGGATCGGTGGGGTGCTGTCCCAGAATATAAATGGCATTGAGCGGGTCGTTGCCTATAGGAGTTCTGTCTCCTGCTAAACAACGCTATTGCGTAACCCGATGCGAGCTGCTGGCCATTGTTTATTTCATTCAGCAATATAGGCCATACCTGTATGGTCAGCGTTTTACCATACGCTTCGATCATTCGGCGTTGCAATACGCTCTGCGTGTTGATCAACTATCGAAGTCCCCCAAGACTACGATTTCAATGTAACTTACTGCAAGGGTACGCAGCACAGTAACGCCGATGCATTATTTCGAATTCCGCCGGTGAATAAATGCGCGCGCTTTTTGGGTTCTGGCCGCTGCAAGCCACCACTGACTGAGCCGGTCGCGCCTCTTGCAACAGTGTCCACCGCGCTTCCCTCCGATTCAGCGCCGGTGTCAGACCATGCAGGTCTGGCGGCCAGCGACGACTTGCTGGGGCTAACACTGGACGAATGGGGTCGGCACCAGATGGACGACGCATCATTGTTGCCTCTGCGTCGTTGCGCACATGATACGGCCTCACGTTATGGGAAGTTAAATTAATTCGCTATAAGGCGCGGTCTGTTCATGCACTGGGATGCTGATTCATGCCATTACAAAATTGTGGTGCCCTCGGCTTTGCGATGTAAGGCCGTGTGGGCGGCACACAAGTGATTGTTGCATCTGGGCGTTCACAAAACCATTGGCTTGCTACGTTTACAATTTTCTGGCCAGGCATTCTGCGTGATGTGACCTATATTTTGCTGGGCTACACCCAATGTGTGCAATGGAAACCGCCAGCAAAGCCTGCATGCCCGCCCCTGAAGCCCATTTCGGTGTCCCGTGTAAACGAGCTAGTAGCTCTCGATATTCTGGGGCCTTTTCCTACTACGCCACGTGGTAACAAGTACCTTCTGGTTGGGGTTGAGTATTTTACGTGGTGGCCTATGGCCTGGGCCCTCCCCAACCAGTCGGCAGCAGCCGTCGTGGACGCCTTTGTTCAGGGCTACGTCTTGGACAAGGGTGCTCCAGAACGGCTGCTGACCGATCAGGGAAGAAATTTTTTGAGTACCCTGTTGAGCGATGTATGCCGGCTGTTGGGCACAAAGAAGGTGCGCACTTCGCCCTACCACCCTCAAACTGACGGCATGGTGGAGCGCCTGCATAGAACCGTTACCTCTATGCTGTGCCATCAGGTTGATGAATCCCACCTAGACTGGGAATTGCAGGTTCCGGGGGTCCTCGCCGCATACGGCATGGCACCACACGCAGCGACGGGATTTCTCCCCATTCTTTCTAATGTACGGCAGGGATGCCATTCTCCCCGCCGATGTTCGGCTGGAGATAGAGCAGCCTCCACAGTCATCAAAGCTCACTGATCACTTGCGCTTCAACCTCCATAAGCTGTCCGAGGCACGTGATGCGGCCATCGAAAATTCGGCCTCCTGCCAGCGGGCAAATTCAAGGCTGCAAGCCCCTCACACGTCAGTGGGCGCCGGGAGATAAAGCGTGGCTTCATTGCCCCCAGGTGCCGGTGTCTACATCGGCAAAACTCCTTAAACCATGGCGGGGTCCGTTAGAAGTGGTCGAGGTTGTGCGACCACAATGTGTTAAAATCCGTTGGGGACGGCGTCGATGGTTTGTTCACCCTTCTCGCTTAAAGCCTTTTGTTGTGCCGCGTGTCTCTGCATCAAACTCACAACACGAGGGCCGAGCGTGTGATGTGTCCGACGAGCCGGATGTCGCCCCGTTGGTGCCTAATCCACAGCGTAGACGTTTCCTTCCTCCTGCAGATGACGCAGGAATGATGGGGCCGTGCAGGCCATGATCAGCCACTGGGGACCATGGGTCGTCAGGGGTCTCCACGGAAAGGTCTCCTGACCCACCTGACACTCCTGTCATGCCACCTGATCCGCCTGCACCGCTGAAGGGGCCACCCGTCTCTTACGATGTTCCCGTGAAACACACGCGTGCTAAATCCCGCCAGTTTTCGTAATATCCATGTTACGTTGTACAACACGGTCCCGGTGGTGCATCTTTTTTTTTGCAGCAACCGCTGCCTGGGTTGTTGCGTCACGCATGTTGTTCAATTGTTAAATGTTACTTACCTTGTACATATATTGTATTATTAAGGGGGGGTATTTATATTGGGTATTTATTCTTCTTCTTGGTTTGTTCTTGTTCGCAAGGCACAAACACTTCGTTTTTGCATTGTTGGGGTTTCCCATTGTTGCAGCCGGGATGGCTGAGGCTTCCGAAGGGGGGGGGGGGAGGTGATGTAGAGGTGCTAGACACTCTATTCGGTAACCTGCGGGGCCACTATGTATCGGAGGGGCAATGCAGTGTTACCGCTCTGGGACCAACGGCCGGGGTCAGGGAGAGGTGAGAGCGGATCGTAAACACAAATTCCCGCCAGACCAACGGCCAGGGGTCAGATAAGGTAAAAGAGGATCGAAACCACGGATTGTAAAGAACCAATCAGAGGGTTCCACGAGGGAGAGTGGGATTGCATAAAGACCGTTACAAACGGGTATAAAAAGGGCGAGCACGGGGAGCGCGCGCCAGTTAACCCCACCGAAGACAGAAGCCCGGGCTGAATAAGCTAGGACCCTGGACCAAGCCTTCCAGCTCTTCTAAGAACTAAGGCTCAGTGTTCCAGCGGTCAAGGGGAGAATAGGTTCTGGCAGGCAGGACCCTGGCTCCCAGCCTTCCAGCTCTTCTAAGAGCTAAGGCTCTGCGCGACCAGTGGTCAGGGGACCCACCGAGCCAGTGGTGGGTCAAGCTAGCCTCCCCTAGGTCCCAGCCGGAGGACGCTAGGGTAACGGGTAGACTGAGAATAGCTCCTGCCAGTTCGGAGGCTGTACCTCCCGAGGCTAGCAGCCAGACCTGTGTATAGGTCCCACCAGGTACGGAGGCTGTACTTCCTTAGGCTACGGGTGAGGGAACCGTATATCCCTCAGTGTGTGTAGGGGCTGTGTCTAAAGAAAGACAACAAACCAGTGTGTGCCTTAAAGGAGTTTATTCATCTGTTATTTACAACACTACACATACATGGACTTTCTGAGGGGGTGACGAGGTTCCAAAACGGCATCTGTTTATTTACACGGCTCCCTGCACACAGGGACGCCAAGGTACCTGTAATATCAACGTGCTGGCGTCATAAATGGCCCTCAATACGGGCCTCCCTCTCAAGATCCCTTATCCAGTGGTCCCGTGACTCTGGCAATCTAGGCACGTGCCTGCCTAACGTGAGTTTGACGAAGGGTGTAGCCTAACGTATCGCCCATCTATCCTAAGCCAATTGTGACCCAGAAATATTCACAAGCTTTGCCACCCTCTAATTAGATCCTCTCTAACACTGTAGTGAGAGTATTTGCATAATTTATTAGTAACATAACCACACTGGTTACACACCGTTCAATTTGAACGCAAGAGTCAACGGTTTGTCGATTCGTAGACGTCGCTATGTTGTGATTGGGTTCACGTAGCACACGCAGCCGCTACCCATTTACCACAATGGTAAAAGAATAACCAAAATCTTGATTTGAAGCTTTTGTGACTGCAGGAATCCATACTCTTTGGTTCTTTCGGTAAAGTCATGTAGGTAGAAAATAAAATAAATCACGACGTTTCGGGCGCAACACAAGCGTCCATCATCAGGTGGGAAAGCATGGTCTGCTGCTGAGGCAGACTGTTTTAAAAGGTTTGAAATGGGTGTAGCTCAAGGGTCATAAAGAAGTAGCCGGGGCTAGCGATGTTAATGCGAGAAATTATCATATACAGTAACTGTAAAGATAAAGCAGCCTCCTAGATGAGGGCACGGAAGTGCCTATGTTAATGTGAGGGATTTGCATGATGTTAATGTGAGAAATTAGAGGGCACGGAAGTGGCTATGTTAATGTGAGAGATTAGCATGATGTTAATGTGAGAAATTAGCATGTAACTGTAGAAAAGGAGAAGAAAAGCGACTAGCTTTACTACCCGGCTTCGCCCGAGACTTGGATTCTTGTCTTGGACTAATACACGGCCTACGCGGAGGGTGGGGGCGGGATGCGTGACGTCAGCAGGCACACTGCATAACGCTGCCGCATGCAGGTGACATCATAGATGTGACGTAACCGCTCACTGCACGTGCAAAATATATCCATTAATGCCCCCCCCCCCCCCCCCAAAATACAAAAGTCAATTTTTTATAGTTTTTGCATTGTGTACAGTCTGGAATCTACCAACATGCCAAATTTAAAGTTTGTCGCATGTTCGGAAGTATGCTAAAGATTCGAACAGACACACATTTACAAATTTCCCTCTTTTATATACAGTGAGGGAAAAAAGTATTTGATCCCCTGCTGATTTTGTACGTTTGCTCACTGACAAAGAAATGATCAGTCTATAATTTTAATGGTAGGTTTATTTAAACAGTGAGAGACATAATAACAACAACAAAATCCAGAAAAACGCATGTCAAAAATGTTATAAATTGATTTGCATTTTAATGAGAGAAATAAGTATTTGACCCCTCTGCAAAACATGACTTAGAACTTGGTGGCAAAACCCTTGTTGGCAATCACAGAGGTCAGACGTTTCCTGTAGTTGGCCACCAGGTTTGCACACATCTCAGGAGGGATTTTGTCCTACTCCTCTTTGCAGATCTTCTCCAAGTCATTAAGGTTTCGAGGCTGACGTTTGGTAACTCGAACCTTCAGCTCCCTCTACAGATTTTCTATGGGATTAAGGTCTGGAGACTGGCTAGGCCACTCCAGGACTTTAATGTGCTTCTTCTTGAGCCACTCCTTTGTTGCTTTGGCCGTGTGTTTTGGGTCATTGTCATGCTGGAATACCCATCCACGACCCATTTTCAATGCCCTGGCTGAGGGAAGGAGGTTCTCACCCAAGATTTGACGGTACATGGCCCCTTCCATCGTCCATTTGATGCGGTGAAGTTGTCCTGTCCCCTTAGCAGAAAAACACCCCCAAAGCATAATGTTTCCACCTCCATGTTTGACGGTGGGGATGGTGTTCTTGGGGTCATAAGCAATCATTCCTCCTCCTCCAAACACGGCGAGTTGAGTTGATGCCAAAGAGCTCCATTTTGGTCTCATCTGACCACAACACTTTCACCCAGTTGTCCTCTGAATCATTCAGATGTTCATTGGCAAACTTCAGACGGGCATGTATATGTGCTTTCTTGAGCAGGGAGACCTTGCGGGCGCTGTAGGATTTCAGTCCTTCACGGTGTAGTGTGTTATCAACTGTTTTCTTGGTGACTATGGTCCCAGCTGCCTTGAGATCATTTACAAGATCCTCCCGTGTAGTTCTGGGCTGATTCCTCACCGTTCTCATGATCATTGCAACTCCACGAGGTGAGATCTTGCATGGAGCCCCAGGCCGAGGGAGATTGGCAGTTCTTTTGTGTTTCTTCCATTTGCGAATAATTGCACCAACTGTTGTCACCTTCTCACCAAGCTACTTGGCGATGGTCTTGTAGCCCATTCCAGCTTTGTGTAGGTCTGCAATCTTGTCCCTGACATCCTTGGAGAGCTCTTTGGTCTTGGCCATGGTGGAGAGTTTGGAATCTGATTGATTGATTGATTGCTTCTGTGAACAGGTGTCTTTTATACAGGTAACAAGCTGAGATTAGGAGCACTCCCTTTAAGAGTGTGCTCCTAATCTCAGCTCGTTACCTATTTAAAAGACACCTGGGAGCCAGAAATATTTCTGATTGAGAGGGGGTCAAATACTTATTTCCCTCAATAAAATGCAATTCAATTTAGAACATTTTTTACATGCTTTTTTCTGGATTTTTGTTGTTGTTATTCTGTCTCTCACTGTTCAAATAAACCTACCATTAAAATTATAGACTGATCATTTCTTTGTCAGTGGGCAAACGTACAAAATCAGCAGGGGATCAAATACTTTTTTCCCTCACTGTACATACACACGTAGTGGTGTTAACTACTCGCTGTTCGCAAACTGTGAGAGAGTGGATCGTAAACAAGGTTTTCCCGCTCAATCAAACGGTCAGGGTCATATGGGGTGAGGTAGGATCCAAACGCCAGATTGGGAAGGACCAATCGGAGGGTCCCACAAGGTGGCCGGGGATTGGACAACCCGGCCACGAACACGTATAAAAGCCAGAGCGCTGAGAGCTCTTGGCCAGTTCTGCTACACGAAGACCCAAGTCGGCCGAAGACAGATAGGACCCTGGACCAAGCCTTCCAGCCCTTGTCAGAGCTGGGGCTCAGAGTAACCAGTGGTCAGGGGAGATAGGTCCTGGATAGGACCCTGGCTACCAGCCTTCCCGCCCTTGTGAGGGCGAAGATCTTGAGCGAACAGAGGTCGGGGACCCGCCGGGCCAGCGGCGGGTCAGTGTGCCTCCCCTGGGTCCAAGCCAGAGGACGCTAGGCTAGCGGGGAGATTAGATAGACAGCAAGTCCGGAGGCTGTACCTCCGTAGAATAGGAGCGAAGTGTGAGTGTGAGCTGTGCAGGGTCAGGAGGCTACCTCCTCAGGTTAACGGGTAAGGGGACCGTATAACCCTTGTGTGTTAGGGACTGTGTAATTAAGACAATAAACAGTGTGTGCCATAAAGAAGTTTATTAGTTCGTCCTGAACAACACTACACACACATACTCGCATTCCC
Source organism: Entosphenus tridentatus (assembly GCA_014621495.2). Taxonomy (NCBI): domain Eukaryota; kingdom Metazoa; phylum Chordata; class Hyperoartia; order Petromyzontiformes; family Petromyzontidae; genus Entosphenus; species Entosphenus tridentatus. The sequence goes on from CM025669.2 coordinate 1,409,671, forward strand.
ACACACGCGCACTCCCACACTCCTACAACGTTAAAGGTCCCCAGTGTGGCCTTTACCAGACTATTGGGGCAAGTGCTGTTAGCCAGCAGCACCTATGAAGGCCAGCACGACCCACGAGGAGGTGGGTGGCCAGCACCATGCCCGGCCGCCTTTGTCTCCCCAGTGGCGATGTTTACACACCGTACCAGGTACTCATTTGAGGCTGAGTCGACCTAGAGGGAGACCCAGGACCGGTTCAGATAATCGTCACTGGTGTTGGTGGCCGTGAGCGGGAATCGAACTCAGACGGCCCAGGTTCGTAGCGCAGCGCGATAACTGCTACTCGACCGCTCCCCACACACGCACACACTCCCACGCACACACTCCTACACGCTGAACCCGCGTGGCTTATCATGCTCGCTACCTCCTATTGTGCGAGCCCCCATCTCATGCGAGTTACCCCCCCCCGTCACCCTTCACGGAGCGTTGCGTGCAGCACCGCCGTTGAATATTAATGATTGCAGCGCCCGAGCGACCCGAGTTTGTGTTTCCCTCTGCCCCCGGAGTCCACATGGGGAGGGCTCCAGCGAGGGGGAGCGAGCCAGCGAACGCCTCCGCTTTGTGTAGCACGCGGCGAGTTCAAGACGACTTTGGAGGAACCGACAGAATGAGCGTCGGTCCTGATGATGCTATTTTTTGTGTTGTTCCCATGTAAGGGTCCACTGAGCTACGTGGCTCTTTTTCAGAACCGACCTGACTATCATGCAGTGAAGAACACTGCTCACATCGCAATGCACTTTCAGTTTTCGAGAAATGATCTTTTCCGGCGAGATGTTATCTACCTCGCCTGGTATTCAGGAGTTCGTGGGCTTCATCCCTACCCTGACGCCTGCTGTATATTTGGAGTTTGTGTGGCGTGGATTATTTCTCCGGGTCCTCCGGTTTTCACATCCACATTTAGATAACGTGCTTTTAGAGTATTCGACTGCTATACATTTCCACATGATGCATATATGTTGAACTTCTTTCGCACAATACATAGCCAGGCACTTCGTTGATCTATAATTTGTGGCCAGGTCGCTTCTGAAAAAGACATATATAGCTCGGTGGGCTTTTCCTGGTAAAAAAAATAAGTAAGTAAAACAAAACAACTCAACAATTGTATGATTAGCTCTGCCTTCTAAGCGGCCAGCTGCGGATCGTGGGTCGCCTCTGTTGCACACTCGAAATGAAGGACGTGCGTGGGCAGGTGCTCCAAATCGAGGGCAAGCACATTTATTTATTGTGGTTAATATTAATCTTGTGGAGAACAGCACCGTCACTCTGTCAAATGCAACAACACGTGTGTTACACGTAGCAATTCTTCCGAGACGCCATTAACCATGTGACTGGTATATCCGCGTAGTCATTCAATAACCCTGCCAGCCACCTACAGGCCCGACTCAGTCATCACATGCTGCTGTACACACATGCATTGATGCACTGCACAGCACATCAGGACTTTCACAGAACCACACTTTACTCCCTTGCTGCACAAGGACATACTTAAAAGAGTGATCCATTCCTAATGTGCCACACCTCAATAATCTGGGGGTGGACACGCGGGCAGCTCAGCTTGGCCGCAGCTCACGTGACCAGGCAGTCCACCTATGCGCGACCCCACCAAAAGACAAAGATCACCCCTATAGCCTGAACAGACTATTGGAGCAAGTGCTGTTAGCGAGCAACTACGAAGGCCGGCACGGCACGCAAGGGGATGGGTGGCCAGCACCACGCCCGACCGCCTTTGTCTCCCCAGTGGCGATGTTTATTACACACCACACCAGGTGCTCATTTGAGACTGGGTCGACCTAGGGGAGGCCCTGGAACGGTTCAGATAATCGTCACTGGTGTTGGCCGTGAGCGGGTAATCGAACTCGGGTCCCCGGATTCATCGTGCAGTGGGCTAAACGCTCACACACACAACGTGGCGAGGCGGTTGTTAGGGAAGGCGACTCAATCACAGGCCTCTGTGGTAAAGGACCACACGTGAATGCGGGCGAGAGACACCGCTAATTATCGTCAATCAGCCCTATAGCCTCATCCATAATATACGTTTTTTTGTTCGGTTGGATCGCATGAACATGAATGGTGTCGTTAAACCCGCCACCACCCAATCACAGCCCAATTAGTAAGGTTTGTCACATAAAACAAAACGTGCCAATTAGTTACTAGTTCAGCACTAACCGGTTGCATGTTGAAAAGTAAACCCACAACATTTACAATGGAGTACCGTGACATTTCTCCGATAATTACAGCCAGCATCATCAGGCGACAGCCAGAGTTGTGGAGAAATCCTCCTCCTGTTTCGGTCTTTAATAGCCTCACCAACTTGTACATCTGCGCCATCCCATAGAGATCGATGGGATTTTGCCCTTGACACGGTTAGGATCTGTTCTGCCTTTGATCTTGGCAGCCCACCCGTGCCAACACGTGGCAGTGGATGAGTAGACTCAGCATCACATCTCCCAAACCTTCTGCAGATCTCTGGCCGTCTGAGACAGCTGCTCTTTGCATAGAGAGAGGGAGGTGGGGGGGTGTTAAGGACGCGTACTACTAGGCAAACGGACCGTCTGGATTCTCCTGTGCATTAACAAAACCCGGGTAAACCGAACTGGAGGCGGCTCCGTCCTCCGAGAGATTCCATCAACTCTCCCTCAGATCCGCGACTGCGCGTCTGCTGCCAATTCGTCAGGGCACGAAATAACGCACAATTTCCCGCGTCCCTCGAGAAGCTGGTAGCGCCAGTCATCGATCGACGCCATCTGTCGCTAATAAGGTGGCTCTGCCGGGCGGGTGGGCAGGCCGGAGGCAGGTCATGTGTATCGCGTGCCTTAACCTTGAGATTCTAGATTTGAAGCTTTCGTGACTGCAAGGATTCATACTCTTAGGTTTTTTCGGTAAAGTCACGTAAGTAAAAATTAAATTAATAAAAGTAATAACAGATATAAAATAATAAATCACGACGTTTCGGAGGCAACACAAGTTTCCGTCATCAGGTGGGACTGTCACAGCTAGATTTACTGTATCATGTGAGGCAAAAAATTACAAGATACAAGTTCTTAAATACAAGTTAAGGGGGGAGGAGGGGGAGGAGCTTATCTGAGTGTGGTAGCCAATGAATGGAACGTATTGGGGGGGGGGCGGGGCTAAAAGAGAACAACAGGTGCACATGCTAAAGGTGCACATGCTAGAAGAGAACCACACTGCGCATGTTGTTTAACCCAGTGTTGGTGACAACCCAAATACAAAAAAGGAGAGTACTGTTAAACGCTGGGGATGTTAACACTCTGTGAAGTAGAATAGTACCTGTCAAATAAGATGGTCCAAAAATGTGTAGTTAAATCTTTTTTGCATGGTTAATAACATCTTTCCAATGATTATTCAGTTTGTACCCATCATCACGGTTGAAATTATGTCTGTGTTTGTATATCTGGATGGCTTCGTGTACAACCCTTTGATGGTAGCCAGAGGGTTTGCAGAGCACCTTGGTCTCGGAAAAAACAATATCATGAGAGCCCACAGCGTTGTAGCAATGATCGGCAACGGCGGAAGACTCAATTTTGCCGTGTTTCAGATCTGTCTTGTGCTCGCGGACACGATCAGAGACATGACGTTTCGTTTCCCCAATGTAGCAATCACCACAGCTGCAACTCAGTTTATAGACTCCAGGGTATTACAAGTCAGGGATGACATCCTTCACAGATGGAATTAGATCACGGATTTTATGTACTGTACTGAATCGGACTTGGATATTATTTTTGTTTAGATTTTTTTGAGATATTTTTGGTCACGCCTGCTATGTATGGCAACGTGATAGTTTTGATCGGAGTTTCAAGTGGCTGTTTCTGTATGGTGGGAGAAACAGCTTGGCGGATGGTGCGGTCAGAGTATCCGTTCATCCTGCGGGCCCAATGTACGTCTTAATTCACTGGCCAGGTGGTGTTGGTCAGAAATGCCATGAGCTCTGTGGTATAGCGTTTTTATGAGATAATTATTTTGAGATGGGTGGTGGTGGGAATCAGGTTTCCAGTAGGAATCTGTGTGGGTAGCTTTCCTGTGGACAGAATGTCCCAAGGATCCGTCAGGTCTCCTCTCAAACAGAATATCTAAGAATGGTAGTTTGCCATCTTTCTCCACTTCCATGGTGAATCTGATGGATGGATGTCTGGAATGGATGTGGTCCAAGAAGTGGTTCAATGCTGGGAGGCCATGTGGCCAAATGACGAAAGTGTCATCCACATACCTCCTCCACAGGGAAGGACGCAGGGTGGATGTCTGGATGGCGTCTGATTAAAACTTTCCATGAACATATTGGCTATCACTGGTGACAAGGGGGAGCCCATAGGGGTACACTCATTCTGTTTGTAGAAGGTACCATTCCAGGTAAAATAAGTGTTGGTGGGGCAATGCCTAACCAGCGCAGGTACATCCGAATTCAATCCATGTTGGACCAAGTCCTCAATTATTGTTAGGGTGTCAGGCACTGGGACTTTGGTAAACAGAGATACTACATCAAAACTGACGACGATATCATCAGAAGATAGCACCATGTCCTTGACCATAGAGACCAATTGGGTTGAGTTGAGTACTGCCGAAGAGGTCTTGCCTGTGAAGGGAAGCAGAGTATCTGATAGAAAACGGGCTAGTTTGTAGGTAGGGGAGTTGATCGTCGACACAATGGGTCGTAGATTTATTATTTTATTTATATTATTACTTTTATTAATTTAAATTTTATTTTTACCTACGTGACTTTACCGAAAAAACCTAAGAGTATTAAAATTGAGACTTCGCAAACTTCCACATCCCAAATGAAGCGACCGGCGCGAAAGATCGGTGCAGACGGGTCGGTGAGAGCCCAGAGCGAGAGATGACAGCTAGCCTGCGGCAGCGTCTTCTCTATTAAACCTATTTAATTGTATCAGGTTTAGGCTCACTGAGCTACAGAGATCATATTTCAGATGTGACCTAGGCACAAATGAGGGCTCAACAAAGTGGCTTATCATCAAGTGGAAATGTATAGAAGCCAAATACTCTAAAGGCGTGTTTCTAAATGTGGATGGAAAAAGCCGAGAACCTGGAGAAAAATACACGTGACCACAGAGAGAGAGAGACAGACGCAGACTCCAAATATACAGAAGGTGTCAAGATCGGGATCGAACCCATTGCCTCCTGTATACCGGGCGAGGCAGTTAACATCTCGCCACTGGCACAAGAGCTGCTGCTCGCAGGGCACGCGAGGGTGCAGTCGGTAGGGCAGGGAGCACCGCACTGCAACGAAGGACGGCTCCGACGCGAGCCGTGGAAGCGGCAGCCTCTCGGCTGCACTTCTTATAATAATATACAGGGACTCCTCTACTTACGAACGAGTTAGGTTCCAGAGCTCCTGTCGATTCCAAACATGTTGTACGGGATGCACACTAAACACAGGGGATGGCTTTAAACCTTGTATAATCTCCTGTAGATGTAGATGCCACTTGTTCCTCGTGTTTTGCAGACGTAGAAGCCACCACCTCCATCTACTGCGGCGGTCCGAAAAGACAACTGAACATACAAACAGGTTTGTTCGTATCTCTGAAAATTTGTAATTCGAACGTTCGTCAGTAGAGGAGTCCCTGTACCCAGTCAACACGGAACGTTGGGCCAAGGTTGGGCCAATGGTTGCAACCACGTGCCGACATCGGCCCAACGTTGGAATGCTTACTGCTCGCTTTGCAGGCTCACCACCGCCGAGTGATGAGCCAAGGCCGGGCTCGTGAGCCACAGGCAGTGATCTTCAAGTCCACCTGCAAGTCCATCGTCGCTCCGGGAAATTGTGCACCCACCATAGTCGCGTGACTAACTCTCACTCAAGGAGTTACTGAGTGGAGGGGTGGGGAGTGAAGGGGTGGTGAGTGAAGGGGTGGTGAGCGAAGGGGTGGTGAGTGGAGGGGTGGTGAGTGGAGGAGTGGTGAGTGGAGGAGTGGTGAGTGGAGGGGTGGTGAGTGGAGGGATGGTGAGTGGAGGGATGGTGAGTGGAGGGGTG
>CM025669.2:1460768-1504555 GCA_014621495.2 Entosphenus tridentatus
CCGTGTGCCCCGCACACTCTGCAGCCACTCCGCTGCTCCACGTACACCGCTGGCCGACGGTGCCGTGACTCCAACCACGTGGCAAATGGCGCCACTCCTTCACCAGCACACCGCGTGGCTCTCCTCTATTTCCACTCTCTCTCGACTCCCGATCTCCTTCCGGCTCTCACCCTATATCCTCCTCCTCACGTGACCCTGACTCCTCCTCCTCTCGTGACCCTGACTCCGCCCCCACTCACCCCGACGACCAGGCTCCGCCTCCCCTAGACTCCGGCCCGCGTGAGTGGTGCGGAGGCAGCGGCCACCCTATCCTTGCTCGCATTACACATTTGAGAGACAAAACAAACACGGAGACACACAGACAGACACACAAGCAGAGAGAGATACAACATCGACACACAATACGTAATCTGTGTCTCTCTGTCTCTGTGGTCTATCTCTGCGTGTGTCTGTGTCTCCGTGTTTGTGTTTTGTCTCTCTCTCAAATATATTCTACCTGATGACGATTGCTTGTATTGCAATCGAAACGACGTATTCTATTATTAATTTAGTTTATTTCTACGTGACTACCGAAAGAACCAAAGAATAATACGCTACGTTATAATAGCTAGATGGAAACAAAACGTTACATTAAATAGCTACATGATATAATAGCTGCATGGAACGCAATACTTTACGTTATAATAGCTGCATGGAACGCAATACGTTACGTTATAATAGCTGCATAGAACGCACTACGTTACGTTATAATAGCTACGTGGAAGAATACGTTATGTTATAATAGCTGCATGGAACGCACTATGTTACGTTATAATAGCTCGATGTGTAATAAAGTGGGTCGACGACAAGCGACTGTGTTCCATCTCTTTTATTCTTCGTTATGGACAGCTCGCGTCCCGCTCTCCCGGTCACTCCGCGGCACGTCGCAGAACTGACGTCCCGCTCCCGCGCCGCTCTCGCGCTTTCCCCGCTCCCGCGCACCGCTGGCAGACGGCGTACTGGGAGTCGTCTCTGTGCCGCCACGTGGCCGATGGCTCGCGGAGACTCCCGACGTGGCCCAGCTTCCAGCTCCCACCAACTGACCCCGAGCCCCTTCCGGCTCCCCCTTATATCCCCTGTCCACGTCACCCAGACTCCGCCCTTCGCAACACCCCTTAAGAACCTTCCAGATAATACTCCTCCCTTAATGCCCCCGGCTCCTCCCTTAGACCCTGCCCCCGATACTTCGTGGCACCTGATTAGCTTAGGGGCTGGGGCGGCGAACCCCCACATACGCTCGCATTACACATGGAACACACTACATTAGGCTAGTTACATGGAACAATACGTGACATCCATAATAGAGGTTTTTGGGTTAGATCACGTAAATATATAAATGTGTCATTAAAACCCAACCACCACCCGACACAGCCAACTAGTCAGGGTTGTCACGTAAACAGAACATGCCAATCCGTCACTAGTACAGCACACCGGTGTGTTGGAGAGCCAAGGCACAACATTTACAAACTGAGTACGACCTTTCACCAGTAATTACAACTAGCTTTATCAGGCGCCAGATTTTTGGAAAAGTCTTATACCCAGGAATGTCCTTAACGCTCGTGACGTCACTCAACATCGAACAGCCCCCCTCATTAATAATCATGCGCAGGTGACGTCCTCCAAATGGACACCCCCCTTCATTATTATTATCTACTATAATGAGCCAAGAATGCCTGTGTGCACCGTTCGTGACGTCACTCAACGTCGACAAGTCCCCCTCATTAATAATCATGAACAGGTTACATCCTCCACATGGACCCCCCCCCCTCATTAATAATCATGAGCAGGGGACGTAACTCCTCATCGAACAACCCCCCTCATTAATAATCATGAGCAGTTGACGTAACTCCTCATCGAACAGCCCCCCTCATTAATAATCATAAGTTGACGTCCTCGAAATGGACACCCTCCCCATTCCTAATAATTAGCGGCTGACGTCACTCCACATGGGGGGCCGAGGCGCCTCCTGCCCTCTCCTCGGCGTCAATTTACAACCCTCACGACAAAGGCAGAACCCTCACGTCATGCAATCACCATAACGCTATTGAGACATACAGTGAGGGAAAAAAGCATTTGATCCCCTGCTGATTTTGTACGTTTGCCCACTGACAAATAAATGATCAGTCTATAATTTTAATGGTAGGTTTATTTGAACAGTGAGAGACAGAATAACAACAACAAAATCCAGAAAAACGCATGTCAAAAATGTTATTAATTGATTTGCATTTTAATGAGGGAAATAAGTATTTGACCCCTCTGCAAAACATGACTTAGTACTTGGTGGCAAAACCCTTGTTGGCAATCACAGAGGTCAGACGTTTTTTGTATTTGGCCACCAGGTTTGCACACATCTCAGGAGGGATTTTGTCCCACTCCTCTTTGCAGATCTTCTCCAAGTCATTAAGGTTTCGAGGCTGACGTTTGGCAACTCGAACCATCAGCTCCCTCTACAGATTTTCTATTAGATTAAGGTCTGGAGACTGGCTAGGCCACTCCAGGACCTTAATGTGCTTCTTCTTGAGCCACTCCTTTGTTGCCTTGGCCGTGTGTTTTGGGTCATTGTCATGCTGGAATACCCATCCACGACCCATTTTCAATGCCCTGGCTGAGGGAAGGAGGTTCTCACCCAAGATTTGACGGTACATGGCCCCGTCCATCGTCCTTTTGATGCGGTGAAGTTGTCCTGTCCCCTTAGCAGAAAAACACCCCCAAAGCATAAAGTTTCCCCACCTCCATGGTTGACGGTGGGGATGGTGTTCTTGGGGTCATAGGCAGCATTCCTCCTCCTCCAAACACGGCGAGTTGAGTTGATGCCAAAGAGCTACATTTTGGTCTTATCTGACCACAACACTTTCACCCAGTTGTCCTCTGAATCATTCAGATGTTCATTGGCAAACTTCAGACGGGCATGTATATGTGCTTTCTTGAGCAGGGGGGCCTTGCGGGTGCTGCAGGATTTCAGTCCTTCACGGCGTAGTGTGTTACCAACTGTTTTCTTGTTAACTATGGTCCCAGCTGCCTTGAGATCATTGACAAGATCGTCCCGTGTAGTTCTGGGCTGATTCCTCACCGTTCTCATGATCATTGCAACTCCACGAGGTGAGATCTTGCATGGAGCCCCAGGCCGAGGGAGATTGACAATTATTTTGTGTTTCTTCCATTTGCAAATAATCGCACCAACTCTTGTCACCTTCTCACCAAGCTGCTTGGCGATGGTCTTGTAGCCCATTCCAGCCTTGTGTAGGTCTACAATCTTGTCATGGACATCCTTGGAGAGCTCTTTGGTCTTGGCCATGGTGGATTTGCACCATGGCCAAGAGTGTGCTCCTAATCTCAGCTCGTTACCTGTATAAAAGACACCTGGGAGCCAGATATCTTTCTGATTGAGAGGGGGTCAAATACTTATTTCCCTCATTAAAATGCAAATCAATTTATAACATTTTTGACATGCATTTTTCTGGATTTTGTTGTTGTTATTCTGTCTCTCACTGTTCAAATAAACCTACCATTAAAATTATAGACTGATCATTTCTTTGTCAATGGGCAAACATACAAAATCAGCAGGGGATCAAATACTTTTTTCCCTCACTGTAGAAGTAAAAACAACGTCCTGATGAACACGGGATTATAACCTTAAAATAAAATAGGTCTGTGTCACCGCGCCCTTACAAATTGTACATGAATGTGTAATAAGAGCCTATGTCCGGCTCACGTGGTGATCGGCTCTGCCGGTCCTGCTTTACAGCCAATGGGAGGAGAGCCTGGGGGCATGGCCCTGGCGTGATCGAGGGGTGCCAGCTAGGGTGATTGGTTCGGCTGGTTTTGGCCTCAGCCAATGGGAAGACAAGTCAGGGGCGTGGTCCCGGGAGTTAATGGGGAATCTAGAAGATTCGGCGCAGGCTACTAAGGATTGGCTGGAGCGTACCACGTGACCCAGGCATTAAATAAGGGGAGAGATGAACGACACGTGGTCGGACGAGGAACGAAGGAAGAGAGGGGCCACGCGCGAGCGGGGGCTCCGAGTGCCACGTGGCGGTGCGTCTCTTGTGGTCTGTCTGCCCACTTCCCGTTGCTTGCCAGCAGCGGGGAGTACTTGTGAACTGGAATAAATAAAAGGACCGATTCTACAAGTCGTCTCCAAGAGTATTATTACAAATGGATGCAATGAATATCATGTCACGGTCTGCTTTCCGCTTGCAAGTTTCAGATTTACTGCAATACACTCGTCCTTGGACGGGAAAAAGGCTAGTTATAACAAATATATGGAACACAATACGTTACTTTATAATAGCTACCTGGAACATGATACGTTACATTAGAATAATTATATTAAAACACAATACGCTACATTATAATTGTGTAGAGGAGTAAAATGGGGATGGGACGTCATGTGTGCCATCCAGTGTCATGACGTCACGGAACGTGACATCATGCGGGCTGGGCGAGGCGATGACGTCATGTCTCCTCTAGTATTTAGGGAGGACCCCGTGACGAAAGCGGGTTCACTGTGGGAACGCGTAAGAGTAGAAGGGTGAAGAGGGAACCAGGGGTAGGGAACCAGGGGGATCGAGGAGTGAGTCTGGAAAAAAGCCGGTGGTAGCCGTTAGAGGTGGTTCCCTCTCCGGTCGGTGGAGTTGGCAGAGTCCCTGATCCGACATGTGAGAGAAAGACCAGAGCTAGCCGGGCTGGGACCAGATAGAGTAGGGTTGTGTGGCAGGACCTAGCCTAGGACCCCTAACCCCTGGGAGTTGTTACACCCTTGTGTTAATTGGATATATTTAATAAACCTTACGGCGAAAGCCCTTAACCTTCAAGCCGTCTCTGAGTCGTCGTCGACTAGGCCTCAACAACTGGTTTCAGAGAGCCTGCGCTGCCTCCACCATGTCACCATCGGGAGCGGTGCACAAGAACCCACCGACGGGACGATTGGAGGATGAAGACGGTGGGGAGGAGGCTTCGGCAGTGACCCCGGAGTCCGGGGCCCCGGTGACGGCCCCCGAGAAGAAGAATGGGATGGAGCGGCGTTCGGGGTTGCCAGCGCGCCGCCGCCAGGCGCGGGGAGCGCCTTCGCGGGGCAGCTGGAGCTGCTCACTTGGGCGATGGCGCAACTCTGCGCCCAACTCAACGAGGTGGAAGCGAGGATGCACGCACTCGGCACATATTTTGAGTACGAGCGGCGGATTTCCGCCACTTTCAAAATTGGCGCCATCTTCCCAGCAGTGGAACTACTGAACCAGCTAGACAGTTGTTACAAAAAGATTATATATGTGGCGATGGGCAAGCAAGCGGGGTCTGAGCTGGAAAGGAATTCCATCCCCGGACGCAAGCACGTCAGTTGTGTTAATGGGGGAGTTTAGGGAGAGAGCTTAGCATTAAATGAGCTTCCGTCGCCGCATAAGAGTATGATCCCCGCATATGCGTACAACAGCAGTGTTAATGGGATATTATCACGATGTTGATAGGAAAGATTAGGCAGGGAGATTAGGGGGATTAGTTGGTTAATGTCATGTCTATATGTAACACAAGTTGCGGCACTGCCAACTGCGCTGTGAGGCAAGCGCGTCCACGCAAGAGAACCACCGCAACGGTGATCGCGCCAGTGAGACACAAAGCCCATCACACAGCAAGAACCATCGATACATCAAGGCTAAGGGAGCAGAGGTGGCCATGTTAGTGAGACCCCAGCCCGTTACTGCAGAGGCGCCTAACAGGGCAATGCAATTTTTTCTTTACCATGTGGCCAGACAACCAAATTGTCATCAACATATCTAAACCAAACGGATGGTTTTAATGTACTTCATGATTTTCTAAATCATCTCAATGCACAAAACCCGGCTATCCAGTTCACCATGGAAATGGAGGTAAATAACAGACTCCCGTTCCTAGATATTTTGCTGGGACATGGTCTTAATGGCAAAATAACACACAGCGTTTACCGAAAGCAAACGCACACTGATGCCTATCTGAATGCAGATTCACATCATCACCCAGCTCAGAAATCGTCTCTTATCAAAACACTCATACATCGGGCTAAAACAGTGTCAGATGGTGAGAGTCTAGTGAGAGAGATGAAACATGTTAAAGAAGCACTAAGACATAATGGCTACAATAATGCTCAAATTAAAAGAGCACTGAAGGCCAAATCACGAACGCAAAGCAACACTGCTGAAAGCGATAAGAAGATTAAAACAATCAAAATACCATACATCTCAGAAGTAACTGACAAATTAGCCCGGGTTTTGCAAAAGCAAAACATTAAAGTAAGATTTGGTACAATGCACAAAATTCTAAAACTGGTATTTGGCACTAAAGACGAATTGCCTAAATTATCAACAGAAGGTGTATATCGGATTAATTGTTTATGTGGCAGATGCTATATTGGACAGACGGGACGTAACATCAGCGTAAGATTAAAAGAAAACCAAAGAAACATTCAATTATTTCAAACACAACTGTCGGCAGTGGCAGAGCATGCTTGTCAACAAGGATACTCAATTGATTTTGATAATGTTGAAGTGTTGTGTAAAACTAATTATTACTGGACAAGACTAATTAGATAATCCATTGAAATTGAGAGAAACATAAATAACTTCAATCGCTCTGACAGCTACAGGCTTAGTGCGGCCTGGAAGCGTATTATTAAATAAATACCATTACAATTCCTTATAAGAGAAACAAATACCAATGAATAACAATTAAATGATTACCAATCTATATAATTACAATACCCTCCTTCTCTTTGCCTCGAATCACTGCACCAAATTGAATTGAATTAAATGATGACGTCACCCTGATGCTGCTCTATTTAAGACCGGAAGCAACAGGCGAGCTTCACCATTCTTGCCCGATGAAGCTGATTGTAATTATCAGCGAAACGTCGTACTACCTGACAGGGGAGGCACCATGATCACTTAGGTGGTCCTTCTGGCCATTCTGATCTGAAGCTGCCTTCGACACGCCGATCTCTCGCGAGGCTTTAACACCAGCTCCGAGGTCTGCAAGGGCCCCTGACCGTGGGGCCGGGGGTGGCCTCGCTAACCAAGAGGCTGGGACTACCGAGGCGTCCAGATGGAGGTCGCAGCGGACAAGAAGGTGGCAGGGCGAGTGTCGAGGGCCACGGGTGCCACCCGAGTTGCCGAGAGAGACCGGAGCAACCGGGCCGTCCAGCTGACGGTCACAGCGGACAAGAAGGTGGCAGGGCGAGTGCCGAGAGCAACGGACGCCACCTACGAGGGAGGTCGGGACGACCGGGTTGGCCAGATGGCGGTTGCAGGAGACGGGACAGAGACGTGGCGAGTGCCGAGGGCCACCGACACCACCCGCGGGGCCGAGGGGGACTGGAGTGACCAGGTTGACCTGCCGGCGGCGGGGGAAGGTGAGAGGGAGGCATGGCGAGGGGTTGGGAGGAGGGTGGCGGAGGCACGGCGAGTGGCGGAAGTGGAGGGGAGGGTGGGAGCTGATGGGGTGGACGAGGGGGACCGAGGAGGAAGAGGTATGGTGCCGGGGGGTGGGGGAGTGAGCAAACCCGAACTGAGGGTGGGGGACGAGGCCAGGGAGGTGCCAGCGGGACGGGGGTTGCGGGAACCCCAGGGGGTGAAGACGGCAGTGGACGCTGGTCCGGTGGGTGCTGGGAGGCCACCGGAACGAGCAGGGAGGTGGCGTGGTGGGGCAGGGGCGAGCCTAACGCCACCTCACGTCAGACGGCATAATTGTGTCAGGGTGGCGTTGAAGGACGATGTGGAGGAGGAGGTGACAATCGACCGGGCGACCTTTGTACGGTCGGTAGTGATGGGGCTGTTAAAGATAGATACAACGGACCTGTACTGCTTGATAGCTCTGCCGGGAGGGAGGGCCTTTGATGTGAGTTTCAACTCAAGCCTCCTGCTGCAGAGCTTCTTGACCCGCTTCGAGGAGAAGGCAGAGGAGAAGCCTCTGGTGTCGATGAAGTTGCAGCTGCTTTCAGAGCTGGATACAAAGGTGGTAACCGTCTTCCTATATAATGAGGCTTTACACGACCATGACGTGGAGGTCTGGTTGAGGCAGCATTGCTTGATATTGTCGGGCTGTAAAAAGGTACAGGATTCGGTGGGGATATGGACAGGGGCTAGGCAATGGAGGGTGCGTCTGAAGACAGAAGGGGGAGTCCTGAGACACATCCCGAGCGCCCTGAATATTGGGGGTAGCCAACAAGAGGGATGTGGTCTTCCTCCAGGAATGTCACTTGCCATACACCCTGGGCCGGGAGAAACTGTTTGAGGACTGGGACGGCTACTACTTTTGGTCTGGGAGCAATGAAAATCGATGCGCGGGGGTGGTTACCCTCCTAGGTAGGAGGGGTATACAGATAGTGGGGTCCCAAGAGGTGATCCCGGGCCGTCTCCATTATGTCGACGTGTCTTATGGGGATGCAGAACTGAGACTGATAAATGTGTACGCCCCCACGACGTGCACAGAAAGGGTGGACCTGTGGAATAATGTGGCGACCCTGCTGGTGACGAGGCGGCAGGTCATAATGGGGGGTGATTTTAATTGCCCGTTGTGCCTGGGAGACCTGCTATCGGTGGCCGGGAGGAGGAAGCTTGACCCTTCCTCTCGGAAGTTGAAGGAGCTGATGGAGGACTTTGAAATGACTGATGCCTTCAGAAAGGTGCACCCGATGAGACCGGGATATACGTGGTCGGATAAGGGCGGTGGAACGCAATCGCGAATATATTTCCTTTTTGTGTCTGCCAAGGTGAGGGTGGATGGGGCAGATTTGGAACCTTTCCCCTTTTCAGACCACAATTTGGTAAAGGCAAAGCTCGGTATTCCAGGTGGCCTGAAAATAGGGAAGGGGACCTGTAAGATTAATGTGAGCCTGTTGGCAGACGGAAAGGTGGTGGAGGACTTCGTAAGGCAGTACGAAGACTGGATGACCCTGCAGGAATGCTTCACCACGAGGGTGGAGTGGTGGAGTATGGTGAAGGGCCGGATAAAGGCCTTCTTCCAGACATATAGCAGGGGGAGGAGCGTAAAGAGGGAGCTGCAGCTGTGGAATGCCAGGATCGAGAAGAGGTACAGGTTACTTGAGCTGGGATTCCCGGTAGGCGAGGACATAAAGAGGTTGAAGGGAAGGTTATCCTCGGTATTGGAGAGGAGAGCCAAGCAGCTGGTATACAGGGCAAGGGTCAGGGCAACGGAACAGGGGGAGAAGTGTACGAGATTCTTCTTCAAGAAATGCAGGGCAGGAAATAACACAGTTAGGGAATTGGTGAGTCCGACTAGAGGCAGGCAAGCAACGACTGAGGGTATGATAGAGATAGCGAGGGATTACTATGGGGAGTTGTATGGGAGGAAGGGAATGGATAAGGGGATGCGGGAGGCACTGCTGGGGGAGCTGAGACATGAGGTTAGGAACCCAGAGGTACTGGAAGAGAGGATCCAGTTGGAAGTGGAGGAGGCGGTGAGGAGGCAAAACAGGAATAGGACGCCGGGACTGGATGGAATTCTACATCACATTCTGGGAATTGTTGAAGGGGGATATGCTGCAGATGTGCAGGGAGACGCTGGAGGGCGGCCTGGTGCCAGAAGCAATGTGCGAGGGGCTCATCACACTGATGTATAAGGGGAAGGGGGACCGGAGAGATTTGGGAAACTGGCGTCCAGTTACGCTCCTGAACTCGGACTACAAGATTATGGCGAAGATAGTCGCGACGCGCTTGGGGAAGGTGGTGGAGGGGGTGGTCGAGCCCGACCAGACGTGTGCGGTGCCAGGAAGGAGGATTTCGGACTCCCTGATTTTATTAAGGGAAGCGATAGAGGTGGAAGGAGAGAGGGGGTGCCCCCTGGGACTCCTTAGCCTGGACCTTGAGAAGGCTTTTGACCGCCTCTCGCACGAGTATATGTTCGCGGTGCTGGAAAGAATGGGAGTGAGGGGGGCCTTGGTCGACTGGGTGAGGCGTCTTTACCAAGGGCTCAGGACCAGACTACTGATAAATGGGGAGCTCTTGGGGACAATCCCAGTAGAGTCAGGGATGAGGCAGGGGTGCCCGATGTCTGCGGTTCTATTTGTAATGTGTATGGAACCCCTTGCTCAGGCAATGAGAAACAGCCAGGGGATTAGGGGAGTGACCATCCCTGGGAGTAAGGAACAGGGGAAGGTGGCGTTGTATATGGATGACGTAGTCGTGCTCTGTAGGGACGTGGCATCAGTGTGGGGGGCCATGAAGGAGACAAACCGCTTCGGCCTGGCCTCCGGCTTGAAGGTGAATGTGAGGAAGAGTGGACCGATGGTCTTCGGGGACCCGAGATTGTTCGAGGGCCGGCCGCCTGAGTTGGAGATACAGACAGAGGAGGTCAGGGTCTTAGGGGTTGCTTTTTGCCGAGAGAGGTCGGCAGAACGAAACTGGGACGGGAGGATAGGGCAGGTGAGGGGACAGTTAGGTAGGTGGGCGGGGAGACGGCTTACGATGGAAGGGAGGATTCTGGTGGTGAGGGTGGAGGTTTTACCAACACTTAATTACCTCGCATATGTGTACCCGCCAGGTAGGAGGGAGGTAAGGATATTGGAATCGGTGTTGTTTAGGTTTATTTGGGGGGGAGGGATGGATAGAGTGAAGAGGGAGGTGATGTGTAAACGTGTCGAGAACGGGGGGAGGGGTGCCCCAAATGTTGCGCGTGCTCTGTCTTCAATTTTTGTGTGCAACACTCTGAGGTTGTTTTTTTCCGAAGGGCCCCGGGGGAAAGCCGCTTGTTATTTGAGGTATCGCTTGACGTGGCTTCTGATGGGGCTTGGGATGACCCAATTGGCGACGGGTACACCCTTGGCCTGGCCACAGGGTTGGCTGAACGCGGTGGTGGGGGACTACATAAAAGAGTATGGTTTGAGTCGGAGAGGGGGACCGTGGAACCCCAGGGAGGTGTTGGCCGAAGTAAACGAAGGGGAGGCCTGCGAGGGGGTGATGGGCGCGAAGAGGGCTGTGCACCGTCAAGTGTGGAGGAACACTTCATCAACAGCGCTCACAAAGGAACAGAGGGATCTGTCCTGGTTGGCGGTGTGGGATAGATTGGGGACGAGGGGATTCATGTTTTCCCGCCGAATGGCACGTTCCCCCAAATGCCCGAGGGGCTGCAGCGCAGATGAGGACGCGGTGCACGTCATGGTGAAGTGTCCCTTCGCACAGGAGGTGTGGAGACGGAGCGGTCCGCTGTTGTCCCGGTTTTACCCGGCGCAGGTGTCAATGCGGGACATTATGTGGGGAGTCTTAAGGGGAGTGGGGGAGGGTGACAAAGATCGGGCGTGGGCCATAATAGGCGCGACGAAGGAGGCCTTGTGGGGGGCACGCAGAAAGGAGCTGGATGGGTCCCCTATGTCACCTTTGGGGGTGTGTTACTGGGCGAGGAGGTTGCTGGAAAGGGTGATGGAAGTGGATCGGGTTGGGCTGGGATACAAGGCCATGGGTGTGAAGTGGAAGTGGCCCCTACCCGGGGTGGGGTAGGGAGGAGTCCGGGGGTATGGGGAAGGGACGGTGAGCGATGGCCATGTGCATTTTGCCGGCCTGTTGAGTTGTGCGGGCGAGGAATGTCCGTGTTCAGTCGAGGGAAGGCGATGTGATGGAGCGTTGTGCGGGTGAATGGTGGTGGTGACGGTGATTAAGGGGGCACGGGACGGTGGGCGTTGCGGTGGCTGGCTTTTGTTGTCTTGTATGTGGGTGGTGCCTGCGGATGTGACGGACATCGGAAGGGGCCTATCGTGGTGCCCGGGATAGAGTGTTGTTTTTAGTGCTTTCTTTGGTTTTCATTGTGTTCGCTGAGAAGGAAATAAAAACCTTTAAATCGGAAAAAAAACGTCGTACTCAAATTTTAAAATGCTGTTGATTCTCTCATCAGCACACTGGTGGGCTAAAGAAGTGAATTATTTAGTCCTTTGAAAAACGTGACACATTTTTTACTGTTTGGCCGTGTCGGGTGGTGGAGGGTTACAACACATTTATAAATAACGCGATCTGACCCAAAAACCTATATTATGAATAATATTTGTCGCGATAGCCTACGTGTTAAAAAGGGCAATGCAACTCAGAGAGTCGGAGATAACATCCAAATGGTAGGGAAGAATGGAAGCACCAGAGCAAGTTACGACATTGCTTGGTTAATAACATCCTTCCAATGATTGCTCAGCTTAAACCCATCATCTTGGTTGAAATTGTCTCCGTGTTTATATATCTGCATGGCTTCATGGACAAATATTTGATGGTAGCCCGAAGGTTTGCAGAGTACCTTGGTCTCAGGAAAAACAATATCTGTGCGAGCCCACTATGTTATAACAATGATCAGCCACTGCTGAGGTATTGGTTCTGCTGTGTTTCAAATCTGCCTTACGTTAGCGAACACGGTCCGAGACATGTCGTTTCTTTTCCCAAATGTAACTGCTACCGCTAACACAATTTCGTTTGTAGACACCAGGATATTGCATGTCAGGAATGACATCGTTCACAGATGGAATCAAATCACGGATTTTGTGTACTGTATTAAATCAGACCTGGATCTTGTGTTTGTTTAAGATTTTGAAAATATTTTTGGTAACACCTGCTATGTATGGCAAGGTAATGGTTTTGATTGGGTCCTCAGATGGTTGTCTCCCCATGGTTAGGGCTACACCTTTGCGGATTGTGTGGTCTGAGTATCCATTCATCTTGCGGTTTTGGTGTACGTGCTCCAGGTTCACTGGCTAGGTGGCGCTAGTCGGAGATGCAGCGGGCCCTATGGTTTAGTGGTTTGATGATGGAGTTCTTCTCGGCCGGATGGTGGTGGGAGTCAGGCTCTAGATAGGCATCTGTGTGGGTGGCTTTCCTGTAGAAGGAATGTCCCAACGAGCATCAGGCCTCTTCTCGATCAAAACATCCAGGAATGGTAGCTTGCCATCATTTTCCACTTCCATGGTGAATTTGATGGATTGGTGTGTAGAATTGATGTGGTTGAAAAACTGGTTCAGTGCTGGCTGGCCATGTGGCCAGATGACGACAGTGTCATCTACGTATTGCATCTGTTTCAAATTTCTCCATGAAAACATTCGCTACCTATGGTGATAAGGAGAACCCACAGGACATTCCGTCTACAGGAAAGCCACCCACACGCATTCCTATCTAAAGCCTGACTCCCACCACCATCCGGCCAAGAAGAACTCCATCAAAACACTATGCCACAGGGCTAGCTGCATCTCCGACCAGCGCCACCTAGCCAGTGAACTGGAGCACGTGCCCCTTTACCAGATACAGCCTAGGGTAGTGACCACCCAGCTAACTACACTATACACAGGAGTTACAGCTACGATGAACCGGACCCTCACTCAGGTCCCGGCCACGTGTTGGTGCCTCTTCAGACGTAGGACGTGGAGCTTCCAGCTTGTAGAACGAAGCGACCCTGGTCCCTCTCAGGGACCCACCTTATATCCTTCCAGGTCGGGGCCGGCTCCGCCCTCGGCCCCACCCACCTTCGCGAGCGTTCTAGCTCCCTCTCGAGAGCTCTCCCCAGACACGTGTTCACCCCCTAGACCCGCCACCTGGGGGCCTCTCTGTGGACACTCCGGATCACGTGCATACGGGGTCAACCAGAGTGCCATGGCCCGGGGCAACCCTGTCCCTGGGCTGACACTCTCCCACTCCCCCTTGTGGGAGCCTGCACTGCATGCCATGCGTGGTGCCCGCGCTTTCCCAGCACTCACCAAGCCCCGCTAGGGCTGGTACTACACCCACTTACGGGGTGTACGCGATGACGGTGTATCACATGCCGTGCTCTGCTAGAGCCGACCTCACTCAGCAACACACATGGTGCTGTCCGCGACGTAAGTACATCGCACGCCACGGCCCTCCCGGGCCGGCACCACACAGTGACATCCCTGATGTCACTACATATGTATGTTGAACTTCCTTCGCACCGTATGTAGCCAAATATGCTAATCGGAGATACGGTGAATGTAAGTTGAACTTCCTTCGCGCCGTACGTAGCCAACCGTGCTCATCGGAGGTGCAGTGAAGGCCGGCACGGAACACCTGAGCCCGGCCGCCTTTGTCTTCCCAATGCGGATGGTTTTACACACCGCACTAAGTACTCATTTAAGGCCGAATCAAAACATACATACACACTTACACGTACATCCACTCATGTACACATTCTAGTTTAGCCTTTCACAGACTATTGGGGCAAGTGCTGTTAGTGAACACCTATCAAGGGCACTATTTAAACTTGTTTTAAACTACTATTTATTTTACCAGGTAAAGGCCACTGAGCTAGATAGCTTTTTTTCAGAAGCGACGTGGCTTATCACATGAAAATATATTGCAGCTAAATTATCTAAACGCATGATTCTAAATGTGGAGGGAAAAAACGGAGCGTCCGAAGAAAGATTCACACGGACGACAGGGAGAGGGAAATGCTAACGCCAAATATACAGCAGGCTTCAGGGTCGAGATTGAACCCATGACCTCATGTATACCAGGAGATGTAATTAACATCTCGCCACCGCGGCGCACATACCGACGCGCGCACAGTACGATCACGCGCACTCTCACCCAGACACACCGAGATACTGGCATGCTCACACACACCCACATCCGCTCACAAGGAGACAGCGATCTTTGAAACCCACATTCCCACACCCTCTCTCTCCCTCTCACTCACACTTGCAGACAGCTCTCGAGTGGATGGGTAGGAGTGATCCCTACTCCCAAACAAAGACAAAGATCCCCCTATAGCCTGAACAGACTTTTGGGGCAAGTGCTGTTAGGAAGCACCAATGAAGGCCAGCAACGGCACACGAGGAGGTGGGTGGCCAGCACCACACCCGGCCACCTTTCTCTTCCAAGTGGTGATTCTGACACACCGCCCCAGGTACTAATTTGAGGCCGAGTCGACTTAGGAGAGGCCTAGGACCGGTTCAGGTAATCGCCACTGGAATTTGCCTTCTGCGGGAAAGTGAACTCTGGTCGCCGAAGAGCTACAGTGAGGGAAAAAAGTATTTGATCCCCTGCTGATTTTGTACGTTTTCCCACTGACAAAGAAATTATCAGTCTATAATTTTAATGGTAGGTTTATTTGAACAGTGAGACACAGAAAAACAACAACAAAATTCAGAAAAACGCATGTCAAAAATTGTATAAATTGATTTTCATTTTAATGAGGGAAATACATATTTGACCCCCTCTCAATCAGAAAGATTTCTGGCTCCCAGGTGTCTTTTATACAGGTAACGAGCAAAGATTAGGAGCAAACTCTTAAATGGAGTGCTCCTAATCTCAGCTTGTTACCTGTTAAAAAACAACCGTTCACAGAATCAATCAATCAGATTCCAAACTCTTCAACCATGGCCAAGACCAAAGAGCTCTCAAAGGATGTCAGGGACAAGATTGTAGACCTACACAAGGCTGGAATGAGCTACAAGACCATCGCCAAGCAGCTTGGTAGGGAGGTGACAACACTTGGTGCGATTATTCGCAAATGGAAGAAACACAAAGAACTGTCAATCTACCACGGCCTGGGGCTCCATGCAAGATCTCACCTCGTGGAGTTGCAATGATCATGAGAACGGTGAGGAATCAGCCCATAACTACACGGGAGGATCTTGTCAATGATTTCAAGGCAGCTGGGACCAAAGTCACCAAGAAAACAGTTTGGTAATACACTACGGCGTGAAGGACTGAAATTCTGCAGTGCCCGCAAGGTCCCCCTGCTTAAGAAAGCACATATACATGCCCGTCTGAAGTTTGCCAATGAACATCTGAATGATTCAGAGGACAACTGGGTGAAAGTGTTGTGGTTAGATGAGACCAAAATGTAGCTCTTTGGCATCAACTCAACTCGCTGTGTTTGGAGGAGGAGGAATGCTGCCTATGACCCCAAGAACACCATCCCCACCGTCAAACATGGAGGTGGAAACATTATGCTTTGGGGGTGTTTTTCTGCTAAAGGGACAGGACAACTTCACCGCATCAAAGGGACGATGGACGGGGCTATGTACCGTCAAATCTTGGGTGAGAACCTCCTTCCCTCAGCCAGGGCATTGAAAATGGGTCGTGGATGGGTATTCCAGCATGACAATGACCCAAAACACACGGCCAAGGCAACAAAGGAGAGGCTCAAGAAGAAGTACATTAAGATCCTGGAGTGGCCTAGCCAGTCTCCAGACCTTAATCCCATAGAAAATATGTGGAGGGAGCTGATGGTTCGTGTTGCCAAACGTCAGCCTCGAAACCTTAATGACTTAGAGAAGATCTGCAAAGAGGAGTGGGACAAAATCCCTCCTGAGATGTGTGCAAACCTGGTGGCCAACTACAAGAAACGTCTGACCTCTGTGATTGCCAACAAGGGTTTTGCAACCAAGTACTAAGTCATGTTTTGCAGAGGGGTCAAATACTTATTTCCCTCATTAAAATGAAAATCAATATATAACATTTTTGACATGCGTTTTTCTGGATTGTTTTGTTGTTCTCTCACCGTTCAAATAAACCTACCATTAAAATTATAGACTGATCATTTCTTTGTCAGTGGGCAAACGTACAAAATCAGCAGGGGATCAAATACTTTTTTTCCCTCACTGTATATAGCTCAGTGGGCCTTACCTGGTAAAATGAAAAATAGTTTAGTAATTTAGTAGCGCAGCGCGCTGACCCCTGCGCCACCGCTCCCCACGCACACACGCGCGCACACACACACACGCGCGCACACATCCACGATCGGCTCTCCACAGTTAATTGCTTACAGCTGATCTGACTAAGGGGCCATCAATTTATTACGTACGCAAAAATCTGTCAACTTAACCCCTCCCCCCTCCCTGTACGCACGCGTACTTTTTACACCCCCCTCCCACCTCCGTCCGTACGCTTGACGCACCCCCCGGAATCCTATAGAACGGCCGATATTTAATCCACGCAGAAACGATCAAGGATTAGTAATACTAATGTGTTTAAGCAAACAGATAGTCCACCGCCGGACTATCTAACTAATTTGAAGGCCAATAAAGACAAATTATTATCGAGGCTTCACCCCCCCCCCGTTTCCTATGCGTGCATACATTGTCAGTAGACCCCCCATAAGCAAGCGTACGCATTTGGATTAACCTTCCCCCTTCAGGTCGCATGTTACAGGTCTAATCAATCAATTAGTACAAATGGAACGTTGCATAGTCAATTCAAGTTGGGAGTTATAATATAGTTAACGATTTCCATTTATAATAATCGTGGCACAATCCGCGAGGTTTTTTGTTGTTGTTGTAAAGGAAGCATGGATAAGAAGTGATCGCGCGGGTCAGAGGGTCATGGAATCAGATTCAGAATGTTTATTTGTACTGGAGGAATTCGATTAGCTATAAAGCTCCTTTGTCACAAATGTCAAGTGGACACTGATCTGGCACCGTTGCTGAGTCCGAGACCTCTTCTTTTCTTCTTGTGTTTGTTGCTGTAACTTTGCCGACCCGCTCCTGCTGGACATCAGTGACAAAGAGCTTCACGGCACCTTCATCCAACAGTCGATGGTCTCAGTCGGTCAACGTTGGCTGCACACAACCACCTCCCGATGAGGAGCACGCTTGGCTACATACGGTGCGAAAGAAGTTCCACGTACATACAGCACTTTCACACCTCACTCAGAAAGATACACTCATACGCGTGATGCCAACACAAAGGCAAGCGCAAAGATCCCCCGGTATAGCCTCGAACAACCTGGTGGGACAAGTGTTGTTCGCGATATTAAGTGCTGCGCCCATCATAAACGATTATCTTAAAGCGCGGAACAGTGCGCAGCGCAGCTCCCGAAAAAAAGCTGCCTGCAACTTGTAACGTCGCAGGCGTGGAGTTTTTTTTCTTTAATAATTTTTTACCGGCATGGCTCATGCAAGACAATGACGCATACGTTTGCAGACAGTTACCATGTGTGTCAGATGATGCATGGAGCGTTCTTCACCTTGAGAGCGCGAGCGAGCAACAGAGATATATTTTTGGGGAGGGAGAGGGGAGGGAGTTGGGTTACAGTGAGCTCTGAAGTTTGTGCTGAAACACTTAAGGTTCGGCAAAAATAGTGCGCACACACACCGAGCAAAAAAAACATCAACGTGGTGCCTGGGGAATAGAGGAATTTGTGACTTTCGCGAATCTGGTGTTGGCACAAAGGGCGACTGTTAATGAGAAAGCGCCGCGTGGTGCGCGCCAGAGAGAGGTCGGGGGAGAGCGGTGAGATCCTGGCTACTACGCGAGGCTGCAGTTTCCACTTTGTCTCTGCTGGCTGCTAATCGAGGAATAGATCACCAAGATGGGAATAGATCACCAAGATGGGAATAGGTCACCAAAGATGGGCCGCCACGATCAATGTTTCTTGTTGCCGAGTTGCAGGCGTGCGGTTGGCTAGCAAATCCGACTCTTAACTATTTTCATTTTACCAGGTGAGACCCACTGAGCTATATAGCTCTTTTTCAGAAGCGACCTGACCACAAAGGATAGCTCAAAGAAGTGGCTTTTCATGTGGAAATGTATAGCTGCCAAATCCTCTAAACGCATGTCGATTCTAAATGAGGGAAAACCCGGAAGATCCGGAGAAAAATCCACGCGACCACGGGGAGAGAGAGGGAGACGCATCCTCCAATTATTCGGCAGGCTTCAGGGTCGGAATTGAACCCACGATCTCTTGTATACTTGGCGAGGCAGATAACATCTCACAACCGGGGCGCACCCTTAAGCCCTCGCCATCCGCCATCTCCTCTCATTCCCGTGGTCCAGACAGAACATTTCACTCAGAGGAGGAGGCGTAATTGGCAGGAAAGGCGCTGATGGCTTCCAGCCGAGTCGTCGTCAGCGTTGTTGAGCACGGCGCGGGCCGAGGTGTTGGGTTACCCCCCGGGCGCGCGCGCGTAGGAGCGGAACTCCACTCCTCTCGGTCCCATCGCTAAAGGTCAGAGTTCATTGCGGATCCAGGTCGCGCTTCTCGGCAAGGAACGGTTTCCTTCATTGAAACGGACGAACTTCATCCCTCCTATTTATACGTAGGAGGAGGAGGCTTTCGCGACCAGTGTTATTCATAATAAAGGTTTTTGTTGGGTTTAAATCAAGTAGATATGAATGTGTCGTTAACCCGACACCACCCGACACAGCCAATGAGTAAGGTTTGTCACCTAAATAAAACCGTGCCAATTAGTTACTAGTTCAGCACTAACCGGTGTGTTGGAGAGTAAACCCAGACACCATTTACCATTTGAGTACTGTGACGTTTCGCTGGTGATTACAACAACCAGCTTCATCAGGCGATGTGGCAGAATTGTGGAGAGGTCTCCCCGTTTCGCTCCTTCTATTTTGGGCCACAGTGGAACTCTAAATGTTAGTTATTAAATCCGTGCTGGAATTCTCTTCTCGGTTTTCGTTGCACTACCGGGCCGTTTGGCTGTACACCGCGACGCGTTCCGGTCGGCGTTGCCGCGGGTAGCGGCAAGGGTGTGGGGGGGGAGGAATGAGGATTGAGAGTGCCCGGAGTTGTCACGACTTGGCTCGAGTGTCGACGGGACGGCCGGGCGGGAGTATGAGGGAGAGAGGATCGCACGAGAGCCGTGAGGAATTAACGGGGAATGGAGCCGTCGGGAAGAAGAACCCAGCCACCCAATCTCAACCCACGCCCCGTGGAAAGGGGGCCTGCCTCAATAGAAACAAGGACCGTTGACGGGATGAGCGAGGTGTGTCCGTCGTTCACAGCCAGGCGCACGGGTGGAAATAAATCATTATATATATATTAATCATCGACGGTAGATTCAACCCAACGATGTCGGGCGAGGTTATGTGAACGCAAGAGCAAAATACAATGGCCACGTGCCAGTGACCAAATTTAGAAGTGATACAAAGGTTGCACGGAGAAAAAGACGCTGATGATCGAACAGTAATGAGAAGGAAAATTTGCACTATTTGGACACATATGTTAGATGGACAACAACAATAACAGAAAAAATATAAGTGTACTCTTTGGTTCTTTCGGTAAAGTCACGTGGGTATAAAATAAAATAAATCACGACGTTTCGGGTGCAACACAAGCGTCCGTCATCAGGTGGGAAAGCATGGTCTGCTGCTGATGCAGACTGTTTTAAAAGGTTTGATATGGGTGTAGCCCAAGGGTCATAAAGAAGTGGCTGGGTCTAGTGATGTTAATGTGAGAAATTAGCATGTAACTGGGTACGGAAGTGGCTATGCTAATGTAAGAGATTAGAATGAAATAACAGCTGACATAGGCAGGTAGGATGGAAACATCTCAGTTAGTTACGACTTTACCTGGTTAATAACGTCCTTCCAATGGTTGCTCAGTTGAAGTTGTGTCTGTGTTTATATATCTGGATGGCTTCATGAACAAATCTCTGAAGGTTATTAACCAGGTAAAGTCTTAACTGACTGTGATGTTTCCATCCTACCTGCCTATGTCAGCTGTTATTTCATGCTAATCTCTCACATTAACATAGCCACTTCCGTGCCCAGTTACATGCTAATTTGTCACATTAGCATCATGCTAATCTCTCACATTATCATAGCTACTTCCGTGCCCAGTTACATGCTAATTTCTCACTTTAACATCATGCGAATCGCTCACATTAACATAGCCACTTCCGTACCCAGTTACATGCTAATTTCTCACATTAACATCACTAGCCCCGGCCACTTCTTTATGACCCTTGGGCTACACCCATTTCAATCCTTTTAAATCAGTCTGCCTCAGCAGACCATGCTTTCCCACCTGATGACGGACGCCTGTGTTGCACCCGAAACGTCGTGATTTATTTTATTTTATACCTACGTGACTTTACCGAAAGAACCAAAGAGTATGGATTCCTGCAGTCGCGAAAGCTTCAAACAAAATACTGTATAAGTGTGTTGTTGTTGTTGTTGTTCTAAAAAAAATGGAAGGAACCGGAAAGAGAGAAAGACCTAACAGGGAATGGCTTGACGATGACATAAGAGAGTCCGGTGCCAGAAAGATGTGGCCACTACTTCTGTGTGTTGAACTTCTTTCGCACCGTACGTAGCCAATCATGTTTATTTGAGGTGCGTTGTATGTATGTTGCATTTCCTTCGCACTGTACGTAGCCAACCGTGCTAATTGGAGGTGCGACATTCTGCACCACGTTATTGACTTCACATCGTGGCATCTCCTCCACACGCTGTCGTACAGCAGAATAGGGGGCAGGGGGGTCGGGGGGTGGGGATATTTGTCCAGGCATCGTTTCTCAGTGAGACGCCTACGGCTCAATAAGTTCGCACTGAGAAACCGCCCACGGTCATTCGCCACGCGTCTCTGAGTGGGAGTTTGTCACATAAAAGCCACTCGTTAACGACGCTAACCCACAACCTCCATCCAGACGTACACGCGTTAGATTCTAAGTCCATTA
The DNA here is from genome assembly GCA_014621495.2 of Entosphenus tridentatus. Lineage (NCBI taxonomy): Eukaryota > Metazoa > Chordata > Hyperoartia > Petromyzontiformes > Petromyzontidae > Entosphenus > Entosphenus tridentatus. Next base: position 1,482,187 of record CM025669.2, read on the forward strand.
TTCTTCGCCAATTTTGCAGAGGGGGTGGTGGTGGGGGTTGGGTTTGTGACAGCAGCAGTCGTGCAAATCGTAGGGACGGGACCTACAAACTAAACTATAAACTTTTTTTTTTACCAGGTAAGGCCTACTGAGCTGCTATATAGGTATTTTTTTCAGAAGCGCCCTGGATATCACAAATGATAGCTCAACGAATTGACTTATCGTGTGGAAATGTATAGCAGTCAAATACTCTAAACGCACGTGAATTCTATTGTGGAGGGAAAACCTAGAGGAACCGGGGGAACCCCTAACGTAACTCCAAATATACAACAGGTGTCGAGATCGAACTCACAACGTGATCACGAGACAGCGGGCCCGGAGAACAGAGGAGGGCGAGGAGGAATAGGTGGGGGAGGAGGGGGAGGAGCGGAAAGAGGAGGAGGAGGAAGAGCAGGAGGAGGTGGGGGGGGGAGCGGGGGGAGGAAGATGAAGCGGACGAGGAAGAAGAGGAGATATTGGCGTGTGCTCCCCGCTACCTCCTCGCTCTGAGCCATCGTTGCTGCACTAAGCGCCAGAAGTGGCGAAGTCATGGGCCCCCTCAGGTGATGGTGCGGGACGCTTCACTGGCGAGGGGTCTTTCCCAACCGAGAGTTGTGGCGGTTATCGTTTAAAATTCGGGGGTGAAAAGTCTCCGAGCCACCACCACCAATAGCAGCAACAGCTGCGTGCCATCCCCACCAATGTTTTAACGATGAACGTCAAAGCGAGGGAACGCGAAGAAGCAAATTGTCTGAATTCTCAACACACTTGCCAAGAATCCAAGCACGCGATGACGGCTTCCCTTTGAGCTATGATAGGTGGGTGTTTTGGTGTATCGTGGGTTGTGTTCGAGTGTACAAAAGCGGATGCAAAAGAGGCCCGTTGTTGTGTTTTGTTTCTCCGAGTGAATCTGAGAAGTTATTGTGATGGAAATGCACGTGCCAGACTCGAGTTGCCAAAGTAACGATGCATATGTAGTGACATTGCGGATGTCACGGTGTGGTGCCAGCCCTAGAGAGACATGACGTGCCGGCCCTAGAGAGACATGACGTGCAATGTAATCACATCGCGGACATCACATATGTAGCGACATCATGAACGTCGCTGAGTAATACCGGCTCTAGCGAGGCACGGCGTGCGATGCATTGTCATTGCGGACACCTCGTAGATGGGTGTAGTACCAGCCCTAGAGGGGGCTCGGTGAGCGCTGGGATAGCGCAGTGGCACCACACATGGCGTGCAGTGCTGACTCCTACAGGAGGAAGTGTGAGAGTGTCAGCCATGGGATGAGGTTACCCTAGGTCATGGCACTCTGGTTGACCCTGGGAGGCGCGTGACAAGTAAGATCTACACAGGGGCCCCAGGCGGGGGCTAGGGGGTGGTCACGTGCCAGGGTGAGATCCTACAGGAAGGGTCGAGAAACGACAAGAGGTTTCTGGAAGGTGGTCGTGGCCAAGGGCAGGGCCAGCCACGACCCAGGAGCATATAAACCGGGTCCCCACAGGGACCGGGGTTCAGCGTTGCTATTCTTAGGTTTTTTAGGTAAAGTCACGTAGGTAAAAAATTAAAATTAATAAAAGTAAAATAAAAATAAAATAAAAATCACGACGTTTCGGAGGCAACACAAGCTTCCGTCTTCAGGTGGAACCGTCACAGCACGATAGCTGTGTCAAGTGAGAGAAATTCCAAGAAACAGTTTCCTGCGGAATTTCCAGTTTCCTTCCGTAGCTACAAAACACACAATGCAAATGATATTGGTCACGCATCCCTTTGCTGAAAATGTACAGTAGTACTTACAGATCACTCAATTAGCACGTTTGGCACTACCGATTAGCACGGTTGGCTACGTACGGTGTGAAAAAAAGTTAAACATACAGGACATACACCGCACCTCCGATTAATTATCACGGTTGGCTACGTATGATGCGAAGTTCAACATACGCACATTTCATACATGCGCAAGAACATAATTAATTTAACTTGTGTTGTTTGCTCTGGAGGGCGGAGCATCGTTGATCGGATGTTCGTCCGCCACTTTTGATGGTGTTCGTCGTGATTCCTCACTCAGCAGAGAGGGCCGCGTGAATCCTCCTGCTTCTGCTGCTGCCCGTCTTCCACTCCACGAATTAAACTAACGCAGAACAAACGCGTTTTAGGATTGTTTTTAAATGTCCTGTTACACAACATTGACCCACGAAGCCTCCCAAGTCACGCGGGGGCACTTTCCAGGGGGAGGAGAGGGGGCTCTGAGCCTGAAGCGGCCGATGGCCACAATCAGTGCACCCACACAAGTCTCCCAGACTGGGTGGGGAAAAATCCCCACTAGTCGCTGTGACAAAAGGCCCGGCTTGCCCTCAAGGGGCAACGAGTACCCAACACACACCACTCGCTCGCTGCCCCCCCCACCCATCAATCACAACCAAGGCTCTCGCTCTGTCTTTTGGTGGGGGCAAAACATTCGCCCTCGCTTCATTGTTTCCGAATTGCATTTTAATTTATTTTCCAAACAACAAGACGCCTGGTCACAACTTTATTTGTTATTACGCTTTTGATTACCCCCAGGAAAACCAACGGCGAGTCTCAAGACGTGTTTTTGTTTGTGTCTCTCACGAAGGTCCTAACAAGGTTTTTTTCCCCGCAGTAAAGGCGAGGGGGCGATGTTTGTTTTTGCTCCTGCTGCTGTTTCTGCTTCGTGTGTGTGTGCGTGTATTGAACTTTTCTCGCACCGTGCGTAGCCAACCGTGCTATGGCTGGTCCAAAGTTTGGGTTGCATGGCCACAATCGCATTGTGGCTTGTCTTTAATGTGTCTTTAGGTATTTCTGTTTCCATTAATCTCTGGGTTTACTGTGTGGTCCGTAGTTTTGGTTCCATGGCAACAATCGCACTGTGGTTTGTGTCTCTATGTTTTTTTATACGGGCCCATAGGTTTGGGATTCGTGGCCACATTTATGAAGGAGTAAAACGAGTCGTAGTTTTTTTGTTGCACGGAGATCGCTTCATTTTGTCTAACATTGCTGACTCCCGAACGCCGTTTTCAACAAAACACAGGCGAAACAAACCACGCACGCGCCCCTCTGTGACGAAGCAACCACTGGCTATCTGAGGCTCTCGGGGAAACGGAAGAACGAAACAGGAAAACAATCAGAGCGCACTTCACCCGTTACAACACGCACGTGCATGGGAGATGACAATGACACGGCCCACTTTTTGCCATTTGCTTTGCAGCAACGTTGCCGGCCGGTTTACATTGTTTCTATTGTTGTTGTTGCGTTATAGCGGCGGGTTTAGTTTGTCCTCCCTACTCCTACACGGGCCACGAGGGAGGCGGGGGGGCGAGCTGCACTTCGGTGGGAGGGTGTATTCAGCTCATTACTCTTGCGCGCATGGCATTTTAATAGCGGCCCCTGTCTGAATCTCAATCTCTAACAGATGTGTGTTTAGCTTCAAAGCCGGCCTCATAATTGCACCGTAACACCCAGCGCAGGCCTCGGCTGCAAACTGTAATTTTGGAATTTCCTCCCCGGCAGATTATCCTTGCCGTGCCGCTCTCCATGCACACACACTAAAAAAGACAAAGATTCCCCGTATAGCCTGTAACACACTGTTGGGGCAAGTGCTGTTAGCGAGCACCTATGAGGTCCGGAACAGTACACGAGTGGGTCTGAGTGGCCAGCACCACTCCCAGTCGCCTTTGTCTCCCTAAGTGACAATGTTTTTACACATCGCACTAGGTACTCATTTAAGGCTGGGTCGACCTAGGCAAGGCCCATGCCCGGTTCAGATTATCGTCAAATGTGTTGGTGGCCGTGAGCGGGAATCGAACTCTGGTCGCCGGGGTTCGTAGAGCAGCACGCTAAGCGTCTGCGCCACCACTCTTCCACACAACACACACATCACACACAACACACACATCACACACGCAACGAGACTCCGGGCGACGGTACCATCGGAGCCGCTTTGCACCCATGGTAGAGCGTGGGTTGTAGCGAGGGGCGGCTCTCGTGTTCATTTAATCTGGAAACCTTTAAGAGATTTTGCATGACAAATATGCCAATTACTTTCTCGGGGAGTGCATTTTGCAGATCTGTAATGTAATATCTGTGTCTCCTGCGGCTGATGTACCCCTAAGTTTTAATTTGGCGTTGCACAACTGGCAGTTCTTGGAAGCAATGTAGTGGGGGAGGAAAACATAACACAAGGATACAAAAGCAAAATGACACAACTAGTGTTTCTGCTGATGGATTAGTTACCCAAATTACTATTTTTCAGGCGACAGAACAAACCGCAGAGACATTGGAGCCAGTCTGTCAAGAAGCTGAACGCACCTACGATACGTTTGGGTATTGGGTTAATTCGCGAAAATTTGATTTCATATTATTGCTGTATGTCTGCACCGTGTGTTGAACTTCTTTCGCATCGTACGTAGTCAACCCGTGCTATTCGGAGGTGCGGGGGTAAGGATAACTAAACACAACAATCGTGACTTAAAGCTTTCGTAACTACAGGAATTCATATTCTTTGGGTATTTCGGTAAAGCCACGTAGATTGAAAAATAATAAAATATCACGCCGTTTCGATCGCAACACAAGCAATCGTCCTCAGGTGAAAAAATAGTGGGCGAGCTGCTGAGGCAGGATGTTATAAAGCTTTGAGATGGGTGTAGCCCAACGGTCATAAGCGAGATGGGTGGGGCTAGTGATGCAATTTGCATGTAAATGTAAGATCGGAGAGAGCTACCTCCACGACGACGAGGCTGCGGAGGTAGCCATTGTATTGTGAGAGATTAGCATGTCAATGTAAGATCGCAAAGCCACCACCGCAATGAGGACGAATGCTTGAGTTGCGATCAAAACGTCGTGATATTTTATTACTTTTCTATCTACGTGGCTTTAACGAAAGACCCAAAGAATATAAACACAACAAGCAGTTCGCAAAAATATATTTTCAATGTAGATTATTAAAAAATATGAGCCTCCCCTAGGTCGACTCATCCATAGCTAATTTCCTGGCACGGTGTGTAAACATCAACACTGGGGAGACAAAGGCTGCCAGACACGTATCATGCCAGCCATCATAGGTGCTGCTACTCGCTACCATCCCTTGCCCCTACAATCTGTTTATGTATGTGTGTATGTTGAACTTCTTTCATACCGTACGTAGTCAACCGTACTCATCAGAGGTGCGAGGGGAAGGACTACAAACTAAACACAAGTAGTTCTAAGGAAACGAGTTTGTCAATCGAGATGATTTCAAAGTTTATAGCTCCAATGGGCTTCCTAAATGTCGGAAGGAAAGAGCTGTTCCAGACGGCCACAGCAGCGCAATCTGAGAGCACCGCGCAATGATGCGGTGACACCGTTTGCCAGCGCTCACGGCTCCACTCGAACACACGTTTGCACGAACCTTTCCATATGGATTTTTGGTTCATGCGACTCGCAACGCTGGCTTTTTACGCTGCCTTTGCGGTCGCTTGTGAAACGACGAAAAGCAGATCAGACACACACTTCCTCTTGTGGTGAGAGAAAACGTGGGGGTTGGAGGGAATGCCCCCTTCCAAATCTTGGGCAGGCGGGGATGGTAAGAGGTATGCCATGCCCTCTTGGAGGGGCTTCTTGATAGCTCTTGCGTGGGCCCTCCAAACTTCAAATCGCTGCATCACCATCCCAACGCATCCACCACCGGCACCTCCGATTAGCGGGGTTGGCTATGTACTGTGCGACAGAAGTTCAACGTATGTACAACACGAAACACGCTACCACCACATGTTCCATAACCATTTCACTATCATAACTGCCAACAAGACAAAAGACAATGATTCACCCGCGGTATAGTCTTAACAGGTTGTTGGGGAAAGTGTTGTTAGCAAGCACCTATGAAGGCTGGCATGGCAAACGATGGGGTGTGCGTGGCCAGCACTACGCCCAACAGTCTTTGTCTTCCCAGTGGAGATGTTTACAACACCGCACCAAGGACTCATTTTATGCTGAGTCGAATTAGTGGAGGCCCAAGACCGGTTCAGATAATCGTGACTGGTGTTGGTGGCCGTGAACGGGAATCGAACTCTGCCAGGGATCGTGGCGTGGACCAACCTTCACGCGATGCCCACCCTTTTCTTAATGTATGGAGCACAAACCTCTTGCTTGCGGATTGCATTTCGGGCTGCGGGTGTCAAGGGGGTGGGGGAGTGGGTCAGCGTCGAAATTATGCCCAGGGGCGGCCTGTCTCAGAAAAAGGGGTCACTTTGGCAGTGAGGTCACGGTGGCTAAATGTCGCTCCAAATAGCCCTGCACGGGTGTGTTCACGGCCGCCCAGCAATGAAGGACAAAGTTCCTCTGGCTAATCGACTGAAGGCTGCTTGCTCATTGTAACCAGGGGCTGCAGCTCCCTATTTCAACAGGGATACGGGGGGGGCTATACAAGATACGACTATGGGCCCCCCTCCGTTCTCTCGACTCACTTTGACTGAAATAGATACGGATGTGTTTTAACCCCTGTAGGCTATAACGCTGTATATTATTTTAGTTGTAACCATGTATTGAGTTTAGAGGAAGACAGTATCACAGTGATAGTATTAATACAAAAAAAAATTGAAAGGTACAATACGACTCGCAATTAAGTTATCGTGAGTCTTGCTTTCATGCCGGCCCCACCGGTCTGGGATTTTCTCAAAGTAGGTGGATAGCTCAACTTACTGGTGCTCTATTGATACGATAGCCATATGCGATCATCGGGCTTGGTTCATGGTAAACCCGCAGGTATTTTTTTTATTACACAGTCTTTTTTCACGGGATTATCCGTCAATATACCACGTAGCAATGTTTTTTTACGTTTAATGTTTCGCTGTGGATAACCTTCAGCCAGGGATATCTTGAGCCGAGTCATCACTGGCACAGTAGCCAGCATCCATGAGTGACGCTCGGAGGGTATGTACGGAACAGTACTGAATAGTCCGGTAACGATTCTCTTAACCTCGTGATTTCGTGGATTGTCACGATTCAAGGTTGCATTCCAGTTGAAGAAATGAAGCTCCTTATTTTATGCCGTGCATTGTGGCTACAAGGATCACGTGAACTAATTACATACTCAACAAAATTATTTTACATTTTTACCAGGTAAGGCCCACTGAGATTTAGAGGTATTTTTCATGAGCGACCTGGCCACAAATGATATCTCAATGAAGTGGCCTATCATATAGAAATTTATAGCAGCCAAAGAGAAAACTACAAATGCATGTATATTCTGAATGTGGAGGGAAAAACCGGTAAACCCAGATAAAAACCCACGAGAACATGTGTAATAAAGGTCGTGGAAGCGACTTATGGAATCCGGTCTTTATTTGTCTTTCGTCCAAAACACTCCTATCTTACTCCTTCACGCTGCTGACAGACAGCGTGAGAGGGAGAGATAGAGACACGCGCGGCCACGTGGCAGCCTGGACCCCGCTCCAGCGTGGCCTCACCCTCCATTTGTTCCAGATCTGACCACGTGCTGTCCGTCTCCACCCCTTTTAATACCCGGGTCACGTGGTACCTTTCCACCAATCCTGGTTAACCTCTATAGAATCTTCTAGACTCCATCGTACGTTCCCAGGACCGCGCCCCTGACTCGTCCCTCCATTGGCTGTGGCTAAAGCCAGCAGATCCAATCCTCTACTTACAGATGTCACCTTCCCATTACGTCAGGGCCACGCCCCTAGACTTCCCCCCATTGGCTATGGGCCAGGACCAGGAGAGCCAATCATCGTAACGAGGTGTGATCCATCAACAACCCGGATATATCCTCACATTACACATGCAAACTCCATATATACAGCAGGCGTCAGGGTCTGAATCGAACCCAGGCGAGGTACAGTGAGGGAAAAAAGTATTTGATCCCCTGCTGATTTTGTACGTATGCCCACTGACAAAGAAATGATCAGTCTATAATTTGAATGGTAGGTTTATTTGAACAGTGAGAGACAGAATAACAAAAAAAAAATCCAGAAAACGCATGTCTACTACACTACATGTCAAAAATGTTATAAATTGATTTTCATTTTAATGAGGGAAATGAGTATTTGACCCCTCTGCAAAACATGACTTAGTACTTGGTGGCAAAACCCTTGTTGGCAATCACAGAGATCAGACGTTTCTTGTAGTTGGCCACCAGGTTTGCACACATCTCAGGAGGGATTTTGTCCCACTCCTCTTTGCAGATCTTCTCCAAGTCATTAAGGTTTCGATGCTGACGTTTGACAACTCGAACCTTCAGCTCCCTCCACAGATGTTCTATAGGACTAAGGTCTGGAGACTGGCTAGGCCACTCCAGGACCTTAATGTGCTTCTTCTTGAGCAAACTCTTTTGTTGCCTTGGCCGTGTGTTTTGGGTCATTGTCATGCTGGAATACCCATCCACGACCTATTTTCAATGCCCTGGCTGAGGGAAGGAGGTTCTCACCCAAAATTTGACGGTACATGGCCCCGTCCATCGTCCCTTTGATGCGGTGAAGTTGTCCTGTCCCCTTAGCATAAAAACACCCCCAAAGCATAATGTTTCCACCTCCATGTTTGACGGTGGGGATGGTGTTCTTGGGGTCATAGGCAGCATTCCTCCTCCGCCAAACACGGCGAGTTGAGTTGATGCCAAAGAGCTACATTTTGGTCTCATCTGACCACAACACTTTCACCCAGTTGTCCTCTGAATCATTCAGATGTTCATTGGCAAACTTCAGATGGGCATGTATATGTGCTTTCTTGAGCAGGGGGACCTTGCGGGCGCTGCAGGATTTCAGTCTTCACGACGTAGTGTGTTGCCAACTGTTTTCTTGGTGACTATGGTCCCAGCTGCCTTGAGATAATTGACAAGATCCTCCCGTGTAGTTCTGGGCTGATTCCTCACCGTTCTCATGATCAGTGCAACTCCACGAGGTGAGATCTTGCATGGAGCCCCAGGCCTAGGGAGATTGACAGTTATTTTGTGTTTCTTCCATTTGCGAATAATCGCACCAACTGTTGTCAGCTTCTCACCAAGCTGCTTGGCGATGGTCTTGTAGCCCATTCCAGCCTTGTGTAGGTCTACAATTGAGAGGGGGTCAAATACTTATTTCCCTCATTAAAATGCAAATCAATTTATAACATTTTTGACATGCGTTTTTCTGGATTTTGTTATTATGATGTCTCTCACTGTTCAAATATACCTACCATTAAAATTATAAACTGATAATTTCTTTGTCAGTGGGCAAACGTACAAAATCAGCAGGGGATCAAATACTTTTTTCCCTCACTGTAGATAACATCTCACCATGGCACCCCAATACACATTAAGGTGCTATCGGCCAATCATTATTTACATGTGGGAAGAAACCATAGCACCTGGAAAAATCCCACGTGTTCTGTCTCACGGCAGGATTTTTGCCGCACGGCAGATGGGGGGGTGTATGTACACAGGAAGTTCCTGTTTTTGATGCTAATTTTGGTCACGTGAACAGGAAGTTACGATTTTAGATTTCCACTGAACCACGCGGGCGTCGGCCATTACACAGATAAGTCAAGATGGTGGCACCCATCGCGTCTCAGTGAAGCCAGACGCAGTTGTCCATCGTGGGACTTTGAGAAGCATTGTCTGTAAATTTGTTTATATTCTTATAATATTGGCAATGCTGTTGTAATGTTGGAATGACCGTTATAGTGATGTAAATGCCTTTATAGTACCGTTAAGTTGTTGTGGTAATTACGAGGTCTAGTTAGCAACGAAGCCTGCAACTTTCCTTATTGTGGATGTTACTTGTGATTTAGTAAGTCGAGTCAGACTTGTGCCCAGGTGGCTATGTTGCGATCGTGAGAGCAAAGATGACGAAGTATCTCATCCACAGTTTAGGGTTATGTGTAATGCTGTACATTTGGGGTGCAGTGGGATGAATACACGATGTGCCTTTATGCAACGCAACCGGCTTGTGCTCTTGTGTAGTTGTTCAGTGGTAATGTAGGGGCCTGGTCCGTCCAGGATCTATTGTTATCTAAGACAATGTTCTGATGCTGTGGTGTTCATTGTGTTGGTGTTTCCGGGTTATAACAGATGCTGTATCTGTGTTTTCTCACCAGTTTTACCTTGTTAAAATCAATAAATGACGATTGGAGTCGGACGTTCATCCTGGCTCCGAGGGTTTGTTGAATGCAAGGTTATCTACTCGACTAGCGGTGCAACGCAGCGCATAGCGAGGCCGAGATAGTAAAAAGACACTCTTCTTGAAGCTCCCAGTCAGCCTGCAGCAAGCAAGGAGCTCTCAAGCAGTCAGCCTGCAGCAAGCAAGGAGCTCTCAAGCAGTCAGCCTGCAGCAAGCAAGGAGCTCTCAAGCAGTCAGCCTACAGCAAGCAAGGAGCTCTCAAGCAGTCAGCCTGCAGCAAACAAGGAGCTCTCAAGCAGTCAGCCTGCAGCAAGCAACCAGCTCTGCAACGAGTCTACATTAAAATCGTGTTGCAAGCATCACAGCATGGAAAGCCACAGTTCAGCAGGGAGAGATGCCGAAGAAGGTGATTTAAGCAATCCAGGACCTCCCATCCTGCCTCAAGAGGACCAAGGGAGTTCAAGGCCCCAAAGAGAGGTCAGTTTGACACAACGGGCCTTGGAAAGCTATGATGCTGAGAAGCAAGACATTGATGCCAGGATACAAAGGGCATGGGACCAGGCTGAAGCAGATATACCTGAAGCTTCAAACGCCTCAGACACAGTGGCCTCAATTCAGCGGGCCATTCAGCGAGGGAAGGTGAGCAGCTCAAGCTACAAGCTCCTGGCAAATAAATACATCTCCCTCCTGATGAAGGTGAAAACAGATGAGGGCATTGAGGGAGTGCGCACGCAAGAACACTTCCTCGAACTGCTCGATGATAATGTGCAGGCAGTGATACAAGATGCAATGGACCGTGTGGAGGGCTTAAGAGAGACACGATCTCAGCACTCTGTCTCATCCAGGTCCACCACAAGATCTAAAGCCTCAGCACACTCAAAGACATCATCTACTAGTATGGCAGCAGCTCAGGCACGCACAGCAGCAGAAGCAGCAAACGCCCGTATTGCCTACATGGCTGAAGAGGAAGCCATGCTAATTGAAAAGGCTCGCATACAAGAAGAAGCAAGCATAGCACAGAGTACATTAGTGGCTACCGCCACACGGAAGAAAATTGAGCTGGATGCTAAGTTAAGCACCCTACAACTCAAAAAGGAAGCAGCTGCTGCAAGGGCCTAGGCAGAGGTGCTCGAAGCAGCAGCCAACCTGGATAAGAACGATAATTGGAGTGAGTTTGGCACGCAGATACCTGTCAAGGACCGTGATCAACTCACCAGAAAAAATATTTTGGACTGGTCTGAACAATGCATCAATGCTCCTCCACCAAACGATACTGAACAAAGGGTGGACGTTCAGGCATTGCCATCTCCACACCGAATGAACATGAATGCTGTCTATGGGAATGGTGGAAATGCATATCCTGCCCTCAGAGTTAGTCACCAACTCAGCGTCGCGCACGTGGAGTCAGACGTGGATGCACCAAGTCAGACCCACATTCCAGATAGTCACATAAGGGGATCCAACCAACGTGATCGAAACCCTTTGGGCTCACAGTCCAACGCCATCGCGAATGATGGCATGCAAGGCAATACAGCCAATAATGCCACCTCACAAGTGCCAGTATGGACACACCCTGGATCAGCAGGATTAGGGGACTTTGCTAGGTACCTGGCTCACCGCGAACTAATCAACACAGGACTCGTTAAGTTTGATGACCACTCTGAGAACTATCGAGCCTGGAGATCTACCTTCAGGAATGCAATCCGAAATGCAGACATCTCTGCAAGTGAAGAACTCGACCTGTTGGTGAAATGGTTAGGAAATGAGTATGCAGAGTACACAAAGAGGATCCGGTCAGCAAACATTGACGACCCCACCTCAAGCCTGCATGCGGTGTGGGAGAGGCTGGAGGAGTGCTATGGTAGCCCAGAAACCATTGAGAAGGCTCTCTTCAAGAAGTTGCAGAACTTTCCAAAAATCTCTGGTAGGGACAATAAAAGGTTACGAGAGCTTGGAGATCTTTTGATGGAGCTTGAATCAGCCCAGGCTGACCCCTACTTACCAGGCCTCATTTTCTTGAATACCTACCATGGCGTGAACCCCATCGTAGAGAAATTGCCATTTGACGTGCAGGAAAAATGGAGAACAGCGGGTTCAAGATACAAGTCAGAGCATCAGGTTGCATTCCCCATATTCTCTTTTTTCTCAAAGTTTATCCGCAACCTGGCTAAGACTAGAAATGACCCGAGTTTCATGTTTGGCACCACGGGGATTTCCAGTCCAGATCTCCCAAAAATGGAAAGAGCAATGGCGAAACGAGGAACAGCGAGAGTGCCAATTTCCGTACACAAGACTGAGGTCTCTCCTACAACATTCGCAAACTCTGTCCAGGCAACCACCACAAAGAAGAAGATAGAGGATCCAGAGAAGCAATACCCATTGCATGATGAACCTCACTCCCTCCAGAAATGCCGTGAGTTCAGGAGGAAGCCATTGGAAGAGCGGAAGAACATGCTGAAAGAATTTGGAGTGTGCTTCAAATTCTGTGCTTCTACAAACCACCTTGCAAGGAATTGCAAGACAGATATCAAGTGCGAGGAATGTGGCAGCGACAAGCACGCAACTGCTCTGCACACATTTTACTCCAAACCCAGTTGCACTAAGGCTTCCGATCCCGAAGCAGAGCACGGCGGGGAGCAAGGCGAGACCACCGCACTCACGTCCTCAATCACAACCAAATGCACAGAAGTCTGCGGAGAAGGCTTCAAAGGAAGATCTTGCTCAAAGATATGCCTCGTCCGAGTGTATCCTAAAGAACATCCTGAAATGGCAGTGAGGATGTACGCCATAATGGAAGACCAGAGCAACAGGTCTTTGGCAAGGTCAGAGTTCTTTGATCAGCTAAGCGTAGGTGGGAATTCCTTTCCATACACGCTCAGAACATGCTCAGGACTGATGGAGACAGCGGGAAGAAGATCGAGCGGCCTCATGGTGGAAACCATAGATAGCACCATGAAGCTAGCCCTTCCTACGGTGACAGAGTGCAATGAGATACTGGACGACAGGAGTGAGATTCCCACGCCTGAAGTTGCACGTCACCACCCACACCTGAAACCCATAGCAGAGTTCATCCGGCCATTGGATCACACTGCACAGATTTTACTTCTGCTCGGCAGGGACATGCTGAGAGTCCACAAGGTTCACGATCAACGCAATGGACCTCACGACGCTCCCTACGCCCAGAGACTCGACCTAGGATGGGTCATCGTAGGTGATGTTTGTCTCGATGGAAGACACAAACCAGACCACATAAGCACATTCAAAACGAGTGTGCTCACGAATGGACGCACGTCGCTCTTCAAGCCGTGCCCCAACCACTTCGCGCTGAAAGAGAAACTCGGCGAGAGAAGTCAAGGTTGTACTGTGCAGACGTACGAAGAAACCACCGCAACTTCGCTCGTACATCCACCGTCTTCGCTGGATTTTGTTCCTCCACGCTTCTCCAAGCCAGTCCTGACTGACAAGAGGAAGCCAAAGAAGAAGCTACTGCTCGTCGCTCTGCTGGTGGTCGTGGCGGTGGTCGCTGCGGCCGTGGCCTCTCCATTCCTAGACCCGGAGCTGTCGTCTGAGTGGGAATCCTGGAAGGTGTTCCACGGCAAGGCCCCACAACCGGACCATTCCATCCCAAGGCTTGAGCTGTGTGGAGCGGTTCTTGCTACAGAGGTGGCGGAACTGATCTTAGACGAATGTGACGTCAAACTGGACGCGGTCAAGTTCTACACGGACAGTAAGGTCGTACTAGGCTACATAAACAACTAAACCAGAAGGTTCTATACCTACATCAGCAACCGGGTGGAATGCATCAGGAGATCGATGCAGCCGGAGCAATGGAATTACATTCCAACTGATCAGAATCCAGCAGATCTCGCTACTAGGTCCGTCCCTGCATCTCTGCTGAATCAAACCATCTGGCGGACGGGTCCAGCGTTCCTGTTACGACGTGACGGTGGCCCATGTACTACCAAGGAGACCTTTGGACTCATAGAGCCCGAGTCAGACAAGGAGATTCGTCCTCAAGTGACAACTTTTGCAACAAATGTGCGACCAAGAAGTCCACTGAGTCCACACCATTTTGAACATTTCTCGAAATGGACGACGCTCGTGCGAGCGATAGCACATTTAACGCATATCGCAGACTGCTTCCACCGGCCGATGAGAGGCACCACTGATAACTGCAATGGATGGCATCACTGCACAGTGCCACGCACTGAAGACGAGCTTTCCAGAGCAAGGAAATCAATCTTCCGCTGTGTGCAACAGGCAACTTATGCAAGTGAGTTCAAGGCCATCAACAAGGGAGAAGACCTTCCTAGGGTCAGCACCCTCAGGAAGCTAAACCCCAGAATGGACAAAGACGACTTGCTCAGGATCGGTGGTCGACTAGGGAATGCAAAATTAGATGAGAATGAACGAAACCCCCTCATAATCCCAAGCCAGAGCCACATCGCAATTTTACTTGTGCGCCACTACCACGAGAAGGTCAAGCACCAAGGTCGGCACTTCACAGAAGGAGCAATCCGATCTGCAGGGCTGTGGATCGTTGGAGCAAAGAGGTGCATCGCCAACACAATCCACAAGTGTATCAGGTGTCGCAAGCTACGTGGAAAACAGGAACAGAAAATGGCAGACCTCCCAGCCGATCGACTCAGTGTGGAACCTCCCTTCACCTCTGTAGGGATCGACGTGTTCGGACCATGGACAGTCATCTCCCGCCACACCAGAGGAGGGCTCGCGAACAGCAAACGTTGGGCAGTGCTGTTCACCTGTATGAGTACACGAGCAGTGCACATCGAAGTCATTGAGTCCATGGACTCTTCGAGCTTTATAAATGCACTCCGGAGATTCTTCGCCATCAGAGGGCCAGCCAAGCAACTCCGTTCTGATTGTGGAACCAATTTCACTGGAGCATATAAACAGCTTAAGATCAATACGGAGAATGTCGAAGATGATTCTGTCAGGAAATACCTTAGTGACCAAGGCTGCACATGGATCTTCAATCCTCCCCACTCTTCGCATATGGGTGGAGCCTGGGAACGCATGATCGGGATTGCTCGACGCATTCTCGACTCCATGCTATGTGATGTCGGGTCCACACGGCTCTCTCACGAGGTCTTAACCACTCTCATGGCCGAGGTCTCAGCCATAATTAATTCAAGACCCCTGATCCCCGTCTCAACCGACCCGGAGTCACCATTCATCTTGACTCCTGCTACACTTCTTATCCAGACAGACGTGCTCACAGCACCTACCGAGGAGGCCAGCACTGCAGATCTCTACAGACGTCAATGGAGACAAGTGCAGAGCTTCGCAAACACGTTCTGGCATCGCTGGAAAAACGAGTACCTTACGACACTCCAAGTGCGCAACAAGTGGCAGTCTAACAGACCAGACATCCAAGAAGGCGACCTCGTCCTACTGAAGGACAACCAAGCCAAGCGGAATGAGTGGCCAATGGGCCGCATCCTCAAGTCGATTCCAAGTGCTGATGGAAAAGTTCGAAAAGTCGAGGTTATGATTGCGAAGCAAGGTGTCGCAAGAACTTTCGTCAGGCCCATAGTCAAGACAGTACTACTTCTCTCTCGCAAAGATATGGACAAATAAGTTGACCCGTCGAAGTTGTAATACATTTGTTTAGATAGGAAATAAATGGTGGTATCTCTTAGATACCAGACGCGGAGTGTTCTGTCTCACGGCAGGAGTTTTGCCGCACGGCAGATGGGGGGGGGGGTGTATGTACACAGGAAGTTCCTGTTTTTTATGCTAATTTTGGTCACGTGACCAGGAAGTTACGATTTTATATTTCCACTGAACCACGCGGGCGTCGGCCATTACACAGATAAGTCAAGATGGCGGCACCCATCGCGTCTCAGTGAAGCCAGACGCAGTTGTCCATCGTGGGACTTTGAGAAGCATTGTCTGTAAGTTTGTTTATATTCTTATAATATTGGCAATGCTGTTGGAATGTTGGAATGGCCGTTATAGTGATGTAAATGCCTTTATGGTACCGTTAAGTTGTTGTGGTAATTACGAGGCCTAGTTAGCAACGAAGCCTGCAACTTTCCTTATTGTGGATGTTACTTGTGATTTAGTAGGTCGAGTCAGACTTGTGCCCAGGTGGCTATGTTGCGATCGTGAGAGCAAAGATGATGAAGTATCTCATCCACAGTTTAGGGTTATGTGTAATGCTGTACATTTGGGGTGCAGTGGGATGAATACACGATGTGCCTTTATGCAACGCACCGGCTTGTGCTCTTGTGTAGTTGTTCAGCGGTAATGTAGGGGCCTGGTCCGTCCAGGATCTATTGTTATCTAAGACAATGTTCTGATGCTGTGGTGTTCATTGTGTTGGTGTTAGCGAGTTATAACAGATGTTGTATCTGTGTTTTCTCACTAGTTTTACCTTGTTAAAATCAATAAATGACGATTGGAGTCGGACGTTCATCCTGGCTCCGAGGGTTTGTTGAACGCAAGGTTATCTACTCGACTTAGCGGTGCAACGCAGCGCACAGCGAGGCCGAGATACCACGTGCGAAAGAAGTCGAAACTTTATCCAATACAGATGGAACAGGTGGAGTCCACAGTTGCTATATCACTTTCGCTAAGCAAGCCAGGGTATGGCACCTTGCAGGAAGATCCAAAACATGCGTGTGATCCACCAACCCTCGCCTCCAACATAATTACAGACATGCATAGCGACGACCCCACCATTCGACTATACTAAAGCAGAGCTGCCAGTCTGCATTCGTTTCGTAAGTCAATTTGTTTGCGCCGCGGTGGCGAGATGTTAACTACCTCGCCTGGTATACAGGAGGTTGTGGGTTCAATCCCAAATGCTGTATATTTCTAGTTTGCGTGTCTCTCTCTCTCCCCGTGTTCTTGTGGATTTCTCTCCAGGTCCTTCGGTTTTTCCGTATACATTTAGAAACACGCGTTTAGAGTATTTGGATGCTATACATTTCCACGTGATATTGCCCACTTCGTTGAGCTATCATTTGTGGTCACATCACTTCTGACAAAGAGCTATGTAGCTCAGTGGGGCCTTACTCTGGAAAAAAAATAGCTTATAGTTTTAAATAGTTTAGTTTAAGTCAAGCTGTGATGCAACTGAAAATATTCCAGAATCTAGTGAGACTCGCTCGCCCAAATAAACAACGACGGATAATTACCAATGTGTTTTTTTTGTATTAAACATTAAAATGTACAACAATAAACACTTAAACATTATGACAACAAACATGTCGTTAAATATGTAATTTTTAAGTCTAAAAAAAACGATGGCAGTCTCCAAATAACAATTGAGTGTGATGACTGTAACAGATGGACCACATCTCAAAGAGTTCAACGAGTAGAAGTGTACACTGAAGAACGCATTATAACCTACACTCTGCCCTTAGTCTGGGACCAGTGAATCAGAGTGGAGGATGAGGGGCCCGGCTCTACGATGCAATAAGGAAGAGATCCTCTCAGCCAGGTATTCTAATACCGCTCAACTGGAGTGAATCGTTTGGTTGTGATGAGCCATTAATCTTTTATTTTATTCCCATCGGGTTGCACGGTCTGATACGTTTATATTTACCGATAGTGTGCTTCATTACTACTGCGCTTGTTTTACCCAGAAATAAAATTCAACGAGTCTCGCGACACTTTTTTAGCAGGGTCCTGACAAGTTTTCATAGTGACGGTTGCTATGTACCATTCCAACCAGGTACGTTGCAATAAAATATTTTTTTTAATTTGAACTACGATACCCGCACACGATAGCCTACTCTGGCGACACACTCTGCAGGATATATTTAAAGTCGACCGTGAAGAAGATGGCTTGCAAATTTTAATGTTAATACACCTACAGTATTAACCGGGGCGGCCCTGGAAATCGAACTGCAAACCTCTGCAACAAGCGCCGAACACGCTATCAAGTGGCTGGATGCGTCACATAATGCCATTACATACAGCATGACACGGGCGCCTGATTCGGCGCATGGTGTCGCGAGTTTGGGGGCGCTGCGGTGATGATATGTTAACTACCTTGTCTTGTCTAGTATGCAGGAGGTCATGAGTTCTGATTCCGACCCTGACGCCTGCTGTATATTTGAAGTTTTCGCGTCTCTCTCCCCGTGGTTGTGTGGATTTTTCTCCACGTCCTCCGTTTTTTTCCCTCCACATTTAAAAACATATATTTAGAATATTTGGCTGCGATACATTTACATATAATTATCCCACTTCATTGGGCTATCATTTGTGGCCAGGTCGCTTCTATAAAAAATAACTATATACCTCAGTGGACCTTACCTGGTAAAATAAAAAAAGTTTTATTTTGAGGTGGAGCGGCGTGTTTTACATGCTGCTCCATTAGTCCAGCGACCTGGGTCTCACTCCCGGCCATGGATAATGTCAGCATCGTGCGCTAACGTGTACCAGTCCTGGGTTCCTACTCTACCCAGCTGCACTGACCAGCGTGGTGAACAATGGCCATGACTGACATGGCATGTGGGGTGGGTGGGAGAGCCTTTTTCCAGTGGTGGATTGACAACGGTTTTAAATCGACCGCAATGATTCTCGTGAGCTTGAGAATATGATACGAATTGAATAGTGAATAGTAAGGAGAGTTAAAGGAGGAGATCACTCCTCAATTGTCCTGTAAATCATCTCCGGCACGAAGGAAGTGCAGAAGTGCAGGATGTCCTGGTGGCAATTGCTGAGGTGTATGTCACGCTGCTCGTAGCCCGCGTGCAAGGAAAGGTCCGAAGGGAACACCGTGGGGGGCACTATCTGTAGGGCGGAAGTCCCTGCAACAACACAAAGGGCGTCTCTTAACACGACTGGGACACGGACCCAGTAACGGAGACTTTGCGTTCGCAGTGGTGCGTAGGGCACGACTCGCAAACACTCGCCGCATTGAGAAAAAAGTTTCCAGCGTATTTGGAATCGGACCCTTAAAAATAATCTCTTTCTATGGCGTAACATACACTTGGCGTGCTTTCACGCACGAGAGTTGCAGCGCATGTTATTCATCGCATGTGGTGCGGTGTACAACTTGTTAGCTTAGAGAAATTAAAAAAACTTTTTTCAACAATATTTTCTGAGTACGGCACGTACAACCCAAAGCAGCCAGTTGTAATGTTTTATTATTTAATTAGTGTTGCTGTTGCGTGGGTGAGAGTGCTCTCTCCTGGCATTAAAGTAAAACATTTATATGGCAGCAAATTGGCATGATTGCCAGCAGAGTTAAAGCGAGAGTGGGGGTTCCCGCTGGAAGAAAGGCCTGCGGTGGCAGTTGTTTGGGGGAACGTCCATAGTGGCGGGTTTGCTCAAGGAGCCGCCGAGAGGGCCGGTGGCAAAGTGCTCCTTGCACGCACGAGTGAAAATCATAATATTTCTTGAATAAGACTGGAAGAATCAAATGAGCTATAAAAGCTCTTTTTCACAGGTGTCTAGTATGGGCGGGTCTGCAAGTTACAACAATAAAAAAAAAACAGAATAGGAGTGCAAAATGGACAAAAAGCCACCAAATAGGAATTAATAATAAATAAATAGATTAAATAGGTCCGATTTATCAATCTTGGGCAAGGCAGCAAAAACAACAAAACATTCCCAGACCACACCAAGATAACACCACACAACAGTAGTCCCTCAATAACATGCCACATTAATATTTAAACTATCAATATATAGGTAATGGGCATGAATGTTTGCTCTTACAGTGGAACCTCGGTATACAACCGCTTTGGAATACGTCGAATTTGATATACGTCGTGTTTTTTTGAGAAAAAAATGTCTTGGGATACGATGCGTTTGCTAGAACTTGTATGGGTCGGGATGAGTCACCGCATACAGTACCCGCGTATGCCAAAACAAGAGGCGAGAGGAGCGGGGTGGCGTGGAGGAGAGGGGCAGGGCACGTGGGGGAGAGGGGCGGGGGACGTGGGGGAGAGGGGCGTGGGGGGCTGCCCCCATGGAGGGTGGAGCCCCGGGTCGAGGCGCGCGCGACGTGCGTGGTTGAGGCACGCCACGTGACCAGCGCAGCTGGCAGCAGCGCGGTCACGTGGCTTCTGTATGCATTTTAGTAATTAGTGTCTAAATTATTTTATACAACCCCATTAATGTATAATATGCCATATAAAATATTATTTATTTTCCTCTGGAACGGATTATTTCCTTTCCCTTTATTTTTTATGGGAAGAATTCGTTTGGTATACGTCATTTTCGGTATAAGTCCTACCTTTTGGAACGAATTAACAACATATACCGAGGTTCCACTGTATTATGATTATGATATGGACGTGCAATGTTTTATTTTCTGCAGAACCTTAACGTCAAATCTGCCTGCGTCTTATTTTTTTTGTTCAGCCAGGCCAAACGCAGCAGCAGCACCTGGTCACTTTGCGCTGCGAGTGTCGAATTTGGATTGGAGACGACAGTGTGAACCCGCCACGAGACAGTTTCACCTTTAAACTAAATGATTAACTATTTTTATTTTAGCAGGTATAGCCCACTGAGCTGCAATATAGCTTTTTTTCAGAGTGACCTGGCTATCACAAATTATAGCCGAACAAAGTGGCTTATCACGTGGAAATTTATAGCAGCCAAAAACTCTAAACGAATGTTTATTCTAAATGTGGAGGGAAAAACCGGAGGAACCGGAGAAAAATTCACACAACCATGTGGAGAGAGACACGCAAACTCCAAATATACAGCAGGCGCCAGGGTTGGGATCGAATCCACAACTTCCTGTATACCAGGCGAGGAAGTTAACATCTCACCACCACGTCGCCCATTTGTTTGGAAAGGTTCGGCAAATCCACGCCGACTGACGGTAGCAAAAGGGCTGGCTCACGTTACCGACGGGGTGCATTACCAAAGACGTGAGCGCAAAACGCGGGAGAGCCCCATTTACCGTGCCGCGAGGTGATGGAGATTTCGTAGAGCGCGATGGCGATCACCGCATCCGCCTCCAAAGCCACACTCCGCAGACTCAGCCTGGCGTGCGCCCGCGCCACCGACATGCTGGAAAGAGAGAGGTGGTGGGGGGCATCGCGAAACGAATATTTTACGCCGCCTGATATCTACGGTAATGCGTAAAAAGAACAAAAAATAAACAAACGTGCGCTCTCGCGCTAAATCAGAAACACCCGCTGGGCCCACGAGGAACAAATTAAGCCTCACTCTCCTTAACAAAAAGTGAGGGCCAAAGCACACACCTCTGCTCGGGCTGGGTGCAGGGCATCCCAACCCGCTCACCACTGTGTGTAAAACGAGCAATCGTCCTATTAGTTGCGCTGAATAGCACCGTCAGTGTCTAGTCGGGAATAACACAAACTGCCTGCCCTGCCTACATCTCTGGCAGGAAAAAGCCACTTTCAATGCATTCCTCTATGCCTGCGAACAACTTGTAAATGTCAGTGTGGGATCTTGTGCACACTGTATACACAACATATGCTCATTGTTACACTTTTTCCATTTGCAGAGGGTGCCGTTTACGTAATTCTAAGCATAGAAAACGAAATGCAGAGTTCTCAAGGCAAGTAATCATTTAAGCACCGCTCAGTAAGCCAAGAACATTTTCCAGTGAGAGCGCAGTATTGGTTTAAAATTGCTTCCATTTCTAATTTATAAATAAATAATGCACGTGCCACTAAACTTGTCACCGTTTGAAATGTATTCCATTACACCTTGCAATGGTAACCTGCACCGTGTATTTTTATTATTGATTTTACACCCTTCTTTAATTAAGTGCAACTGATATACCAGGTCCCTGTGGGGTGGGCTGGTAGGAACAAACAAATGAATGGCTATAATAAAATGAAATGGCAAAAAATGGGCGCCAATAAGTGAACGGAAACGTAGACGTAGTGGAAGATAGGAAACAATAAAGTAGTAGTAACCGTTGTGGAAAAAATACTAGTATTTCAAAGTATGTACCTACGTTAGTGCAGCTTGGAGCAGACATAGTGAGTAGTAACAATCTGCACGATATGCAGATTGTTACTACCCGTGCCGCGGTAGCCCCGCCCAGCCCCGCGTAGCCCCGCCCAATACACCCCTAGCGGGGGAGAAATTGCCAGGCCTGGCTCTAGGCTGGAGACCCGCCGACGACAGGGAGGTAGGTAGTGTATTTTAATGTAAAAGCTTAAAATTTAAATGTTTCTATTTAAAAACATGAGGGAATGTAACAGTGTTAAACATTAACTCCCTTTCACACATGCGGGGGTACGATACGAAGGGAGAGTGTGAGGCCTAGTTCTAGGCTT
>CM025669.2:1514873-1533120 GCA_014621495.2 Entosphenus tridentatus
TTCTACGTGACTTTACCGAAAAAACCAAGAAGATGAATTCCTGCAGTTACGAAAGCTTTAAATCGAAATAAATATTCTTGTTTCCACTATTCTAAGTTTCCAACAACAGGCAAACATGTGTAAAGGCACACACCCTTTGCGCATATTCAGCAACCATAAGTCATGCAAAGACCATCAGCAATCATGCTGATCTGGACTAACTTCATACCATCCATCCTTTCTCCCTCTCTCTGCCTGTGCGCATTGCAGAAGCCCTCTCAAGTCTGCAGGGTCATGTTTTTGTGAAACCAACTGGTCAGATGGTATTTGATCAGCTGGTGAAAAACATCAGCATAGTTGCTGAAGGTTTTTTGCATTGCTGATGCTTTTTTTTGCATAATGCACAAAAGGCTGTGAGCTCTTTACACATTGTGGGTGTGTGTGTTACTGTTGTTTTAAACGTAGGGTTTTCAGGCCTGCACTATTCTGTTTCAATGTGGGGTTTTTTTCCTCAGCACTTGCAGGTTTGATTAATATAAATGCAACCACTGTTTAACCATGCTCTTGAATGCAAACTTGGCTCTTGAACGATAATGAATTGTGCAAGCCTAGACAATGGCTCTATTGTCCACAAGAACTGAATATTTCCTCGGCGCGGCGCAGCTTGGATTCTGTTACATTATACCTGAGGGCGAAATGAAGTGGTGTGTGTGTATGCGTGCACGTGATTGTGATTTGGCTCGGCTACAGAGCACCCCTGCCTCACCGCGCAGGAAGACGGTGAACGCTTGGTGTCGGACAGCACGGGCGCCTCGGGGAGCCCCGCGCAGCGTAGCCAGGGCTGCGGGATCAACCACCTCTACGAGCTGTTTGTCTGCCGGTTCACAAATCATAATCCACGATTTACTCGGATGTTGCCAACCGTTCTCCACATCACCGTGAAACGTCGTACTCAGTTTATAAATGTTCTGGCTTGGCTCTCCAACACACCAGTGTGCTGTACACTAGTGACGAATTGGCATGTTCTGTTTACGTGACAACCCTTACGAGTTGGCTGTGTCGGGTGGTGGCGGGTTTTAACGACACATTTATAAATTTACGCAATCTAACCCAAAAACCTCTATTATGGATGATATTGGTCACGAAAGCTTACGTGTTAAACACATTTTTTTCCATATCATTTTTTCTCAACACTGAATTTGGCGAAATTACAGTTCTGAAAATTAAATATTTGAAGGGAGCTCAAAAATAGCGTCGTAAAAATCATGTTTCTGCAGGGCACACGGGTCTGCGTGGGCAGGACCGCCCAGAGGTTTCTGGATGCCCACGGCCTCTTTACTCATATGAGACAGCAGACAGTTGTGGGGTCCTCTTTTGTGTGAAGTCTTTGGGCATATTGCCTCTTTTGCCCGCTGTCTGGGCAGTTCTTATCTGCGAAAGCTCTCAGCGGATTTCTTCACCTTGTGACGTAACACAAGGTGATAAAAATCCGAAAGAATGGAACTCTAAAAAAGAATAGCAACAGCACAGACCTCCTATGGTCCTGCACTTGACATCTTCGTCCATGCTGGCACCACACAGGGAGCACGTGAAGTTGCTTCGCATGGTTGAGGCTTCGTTGGCGCCATGGGAGTGGATGCGGATGTGACGATAGCCTTTGACAATTGGGTACAAGATAACTTTAACACCGTTTAATGACAGTAGCTTAGCAGAGGGTCTTAAGACCACAGCACTGAGCAGCCAGCAGCAAAAATAGCTAAAGTATAACAGGTACGAATTTATAATCTTATAGAATAAAGTAATTATATATCCGATTAGCACGTTTGGCTGCGTACAGTGCGAAAGAAGTTCAACATACATACATACAATGACATTAAACTGCATACATCGATGGTGTAATTGAGGTTCCCCTCTATGACTCTTGTTCTTTGGGTTCAAGAATAATAATAATAAAACGCACTTGAGGAAGCAAAGGGAGGGAACCTTAACCATCATCCGTTCAGGGCTCAAGAACCCAGCATTGAGTGTGGAGTAATGAGGTGAAGACGGGCTGTGAGATTGGATGGGATAAAGCTTAAACCATGAACCTGCTCTTGGGCAGGAAATTTGAGAAATGTAAGTTTTGATAACAGCAGTCAGAGTCAATATTTTTAAATATATCAGTTATTATTTATACTGACTACTGTAGTTAAAACACCCCCTATGACTCACCTGGTATGGTTAGGCCTTCATCTAGCAGTAGATTGAAAAAAGGGCTTTGAACTATTATCGAACTCTAAAGGTTTGTTTCAGGAGGGCCTCATCTTGGATGCCTGCTTGAATCTAATTGTGGGAACGAGCCTCGGGCTGTTTGGGATTAACCATGATCTCCACTGAACCACCCAACCTTGTACAGCCCTTCTGTCAGTCCACTGATGGATAAAGTTCCCCACACCACGCCATGCGGGGCATAGGGGGACATCTGACCATACAGAAACTATACTTGCCAGTGTGTGCTGGTGAAGGTGGGGAGCATAGACGTGTGCAGTTTGACCTTCCACCACCCGACATAGCCAAATAAATAAAATTGTCGTGTAAAGTAAAAGTGTTTAACGGGCCAATTATTATCGGTTCAACTCACCAGTAAGTTGAAATATAATTTTCAAAAACAAATTTAGCAATTTCTAGCCCAAACATCAACTATGAATCATAACATTAGCTGCAAATGGCTGCATGTTATTATAGCGCAATTTTACCCTTGCTACCAACAATGTAGCCCCACATCAGCATTTAACACCTGTATTCTGCATGGCCATCGGCCCTACAAGCACTATTCGGGCTCAAAACTTGCTTAGCTTCTCAGATCTGGCAAGACAGGGCAGTCTGGCTTGTTTGGTCATTGACCACCAGTAATGAGGGACTGCAAATGCGAGCGCAAGATGCCATCACCTGAGGCTGCTGGGCACATCCTCTCGGAGCACAGGAAGCGTGCACTCTGAGTGTACTGCGTGACGGTCGTGACGGAGACCACCACTCCCTCCACGGAGAAGAAGCGCGGAGGCAGGAGACCGCGGGGGAAAGTGGCGGCGCTGAGAGTGTATGCCGGCAGCTGGGGCACGTGGCTCAGCCTCTGCACAATCAGGATCTTCCACCAAGAAAAATGAGGCGAAACAAAGGGTTGAACAAACCCAGGCTCCACTCGGTGCTTGCCAAACGTCGGCCGCCTGACAGAAAAGCGTGGAACACGACTGGACTAGGAATGTCACTCTCTGCTACCATACAACACGATAACCCAGTGTTAGCTGCGATGGTGGAAGCATTGGTTCTGAGTAGGGGAGTTTAACAGCTGGCTTTGTGGGGTGATAAAAGCATCGGTATCAACCCCCCACCCGCCGAGCCACCTTTCATCGCCTCTTGGTAACGTAAAGTAGGTGGCGGAGAGGAATGTTTGCTCAAGCCATTTCAAAAATAACTCTACATCAATGGGCCTTGCATTAACTGTATTTGAAGTGGTTGTAATTATTAAAAAGTGCTTTTAAAAAAATCACATGAGTGAAACGCAGTTCATTCTTAACTTTTGTGAAAATGCAATGGGTGCCAGGCCGGTGAAATGATTGGCAGTGCAGTCCCACGTGTGAAGGAGGGCTGTAATATTCTATAAAATCCCTACGAAATAAAAAGCTGTCTTGAGAACACATGTGCGGGTTCCACAAAGACTGCTCCCAGCTGCATACATAAGGGCAATGAGCTGTAAATATATTTTGTTTAAAGAAGTCAAATGCTACCATGCCTTCTTTATTTATCCCATGTTGACATTGCATTGCATCATTTCATATTGCAGCAAAAGTTATTTTAAACATGAGAAACCGTGACAGATATGAGTTTTGTGCTAAAACACGTGGAAGATATTAAGATCTAAGCATTGCTTTATGAAAAAAAGTCTTAGGCATAACAATTGTATAAATCTTTAAAAAATGAATGTTATTACAAACCTGGCTTTCACATTCTATGAATTCCATCAAAGAGAGGGCTTTTATGGCTAAAAAGACGACCTGTGAGCACATGGAAAACATACGTAAAACCACGCGTTACAGAAGTATGCTAAAACATTTCCGTCGTTTTCAGTCCCCCATGTGAATTTCTCTTGACTGGTACTCAAACAACATACAAAAGCAATATACCATAAAGAAACATACGTAAAGCAATACAAATGTTCCTAAAGCAGAAACATTATAATCATTGTTATTACCTGCAATATATATGAATCAGAAACATGGATATTGATTCAATAAAATGAAATATTTAACACTGAAAAGTGCCCAAACCATTGGAGAGACACATGCTTGGAATGACACTGAGAGAGGCAGAAAGAGGAACACACGGATTAGAGAACTACACAAGTTAGAGGCATCACATTGACTGGTAATACGAGTAAACAGGACAGGTCGCTCAAAGGAATGATGGCCGGTGATCGGGAACAATGATGTTGTGGCAGCCACAGAAATGTAGCGGTGAAATATACTCGTGTGCAGTTGATAAATGCAATGTTGCATCGGTGGATCGTGAGACATGGCGACGGATTGGGGAGGCCTTCATCCAACAGTGGATTGATAATGGCTGATGATGGTGCCCACCTTCCGAAAAAGGTACATTGCTTGTATTGGCCGATTCAACACCATATTCCCAAGCCTTGCATCAAACTCTGTCAGGTGACACGGGTTAATCTTCAAGACGAAGCGAAAGACTGCAGCAGACTGCACCGTCTCTGTTGTGCAAATGCAATAGAACACGCAGCGGCTACTTTAGACAGGATACAGAAGACTCAAGGAGCACACGCTGTCTACTTTCAACATTCATACAATCACTGTAGAGATGATCCTTTGACTACAACGTTGATAACATTATGTGCAACATTGAAGAGTGAAACACTTCTGGAATGTATATTAGAACATGATTTTGTGTGCTAAAATGGTCTTCACCTGCCCTTGATTGTACTTCATACTTGAAAAACTTTGGACCCACATAGTGTAGGTATATCTCAGTTGCTGGAAAAACAGCGTTTGAGCTGTATTATCTTTGCCATTGCTAAGACATAGAATTAAAAATGTGGAATTTCCCATTGGAAACATGCAATTAGTTAAAATTTGAACATAATTGTATGTAAGAAAGTGCATACAACTTGTAACTATGTGAATTTATTTTGAGCGTGTGTCATGTATTTAGAAGTCTAGTTATGTATTACAAATGTATACGTTTAGTGTTGAAGAAAATGTACATGTAACTTTTTTGCACCGTGAAATATATTTATCCATTTAATTTAGTTCCTAATATAACTTTAGTCGTTTAACTGTAAACATTTAATTTTAATAAGGTTGCTGAATAATTTGTAATCATATCTTATTTGGTCCTTGCAAATTTACTTTTTCA
This sequence comes from Entosphenus tridentatus, assembly GCA_014621495.2. Classification (NCBI taxonomy): domain Eukaryota; kingdom Metazoa; phylum Chordata; class Hyperoartia; order Petromyzontiformes; family Petromyzontidae; genus Entosphenus; species Entosphenus tridentatus. Next base: position 1,520,259 of record CM025669.2, read on the forward strand.
CCATGCACACGTGTTTATGCTTCTTCCACCTCTGGAGTTAAATAATGCTGCCCTATAAAACACAAAAATCTCACTGCCTCTTAGGAGTCTTTCAGGAGGGTCCTGTTTTGGGGTGTTTGGTCAATTCCATATTTATTGATTGGCACTCCTCAAATTATATAAACATTTTCCAAATCAGTGAAACTGAAATGAGACGTAACTTATGACTTGGAGACGGTATTGTGCACTCAGTGGACACAATCATTTCGTTTATAAGAGTGGCGCACTGAACCCCTTTCCAGCAGTGCCACCTATTGGTGAATTTACGACTGGCCCATGCATGAACAATGAGCCACACTATAGTTTATAGCATGCACACCCCCAAATATATAAACGAAAACGCCCATTGCCCGCACTTTTGTAACAGCTAAGAGGAGTCACGCTGCAAATTAATCGGACATCTAATTGTCCGTGTTTATCTGCGGGTTTGTTGCGTACAAAGTCGTGTTCTGGAAAAAGTGCTGAATTTATTTTAAATGCGAGAATGTGTTCCCCTTGTTTCTGGCAACAAAACAGGTGTTAAGATTTAAAAATACCAAACTTAAACCTTTTAGAAGGAATCATATCTGCATTAACCACAATACTTGTAAGTCAGAATGCAAACAAAAAAGTACTCAGAATATATGCATTGTCTTTAAACTGATTGGTCTACACCAGACAGCTTTCTTTTGAGCCTAGTCTCAAAACGGTGTTAGACCAGAGGACGCTAGACCAGAGGACCTTTTGGCGTCCTCTGGTCTAACACCGTTTTGAGACTAGGCTCAAAAGAAAGCTGTCTCTGGTGTGGACCAATCAGTATCAAATACAATGCATATATTTTCAAAGTATGTTTTTTGTTTGCATTCTGACCACAGGTATTGTGGTTAATGCAGACATAAATTCTTGTAAAAGGTTTCAGTTCTCATATTTTGGTACTGGCAAAGGTCCCATATTTTAAATGCTTATCTTACCCAGATAAGAGGACTCACTCGGCACATTCCTTCATCCATGCTTAGCTACATTTCACAGATTAAGGTATTTTGTACCCCGCACCTCCGAATAGCACGGTTGGCTACGTGCGGTGCAAAATAAGTTAAAGATACATTGTACTAAGGTGAGTATAACATGACCTGCCAAATGCCCCCCCAGTGGTAGAAATTCTACACTCCCATGGTTGGGACGTGCGCCACGGTGGCGAAATGTTAACTTCCTCACCCGAGTGAGTCCGATCCCGACCATGACACCCTCCACGTTTAGAATCAACATGCATTCAGAGTAATTGGCTGCAATACATTCCTACATAAACCAACTTCATTGGGCTATAATTTGTGGCCAGGTAACTTAAGAAAAATAACTATACAAGTATAGCACAATGGGCCTTACCTGGTAAAAAAAAAAGTTAATATAAGGACAACAGCTTGACTGCCCATCAAGTGGTGCAGCTTCACCAGGCGCTACTCATTTCACCATCCATAGAGGGACCCTGGTGAACGAAGATTGTGGGGCTAAGCTAATCCTAGCCACGATTATAACACCGAGCGTGGTGGCGAACGCCTCAAAGCCCAGCAGCGCTTGGTTATAACAGAGATCTGTGGACATTCCCACAGCAATTGGACTGTGCGATGTGTAGCAGATGAAATACTGCTCAGCAAATGGGTTGTGAACGCAACCGTTCGGACCTTTTAGTGTTACCTCAGGGTACAAATGTGCCCAATTGGGATTACACAAAGCAGGAGCAGTCATCGCCCCCTTCCTGCCAGACCAATGACCCAAGTCGCTCTTGCAAATGAGCTGAATCCAGGTCTCTTGAGCCCTCGCATGCGTGGAGAGCTGTCTGCAGGTACGGCTGCTTTGCTTACACATAACCCCTCATTCATGGGATTTGGCCAAACAACCTATTGCAGCAACCTCCCATTGCGGGATCCATTGAGCCTTGAGACTCAATGAGGGTTTTGCAGATTAATAAATGGCGTTAATCCATTGCAGCCATTGGGGTACTAAAAATCAATAGCGTGATGAATATACATCGTAAGGCATGTTCGGTCTGCTACATTTACTAGACCGTTGATACATGGATTTCTTCGGTTACACCAATAATCAATTAGAATCGCCTCGGCAACATTGCCACTACTCAACACGCGCCTTCCTAGATTCACTCTTGCAGCAATTCTCCTGAGGGATACATGCAAACATCCAATGAACAATCCCCATTCCGGTAGAGTGTTAATCACGCAAGCTCCATGGCCACGACATTTGGTCAACCCACTGCACAGTGCGAGGTGGAGCGGATGACTTGACCATACTTCACCAAGCTGGTCAGTGCGGGGTTGGTGAATGTTGGGGAGCGGTAGTCGCTCGCTGCCCTGCGAACCTGGCGACCCGAGTTCGATTCCCGCTCAAGGCCTACACCGGTGACGGTTATCTGAATCGGTCCTGGGCCTCCCCTAGGTCGACTCAGCCTCAAACGAGTACCTGGTGCGGTGTGTAAACGTCATCGCCAATGGGATTGTTGGTCACCCACCCCCCTCGTGTGTCGTGCCGGCCTTCACAGGTGCTACTCGCTAACAACTTGCCCCAACAGTCTGTGGAGGCTACACGGGGGATCTTTATCTTTGTAGGTGCTACTCGCTAACGCCACTTGCCCCAAGAGTCTGTGGAGGCTATACGGGGGATCCTTGTCTTTGTAGGTGCTGCTCGCTAACACCACTTGCCCCAACAGTCTGTGGAGGCTACACGGAGGATCTTTGGTGAATGCTGGGATCCAACAGCAGTGCAAGTGGTCACAGCAGTGCAAGTGGTCACAGCAGTGCAAGTGCAAGTGGTCACAGCAGTACAAGTGGTCACAGCACTGCCCCCCCCCTCTGCTGGCATTCACAGCGCGATGGCTGTGAATGCCGCGGTGCGGTGCGGGGCGAGGCGGCAGCACCGCGGCGAGCGCGGCGGGAAGCGGCGACGAGGGACGCGAGGCCGCCGCCGCGGTCCAGGAATCCGAGCGCCGCCTCCCGCAGGGACCACTGCAGCTCCGCCTCCCCTGCCGCCATGGGAGCCGTGGTGACGTCGCCGCGGCGTGCGTGATGGCGGCGTGCGTGGTGACGTCACCGCGGCGTGTGTGATGACGTACTTCAAAACACTGGCTGTGTCTACCAATGGGAAGCCGGCTTCTTCCACCACTCGGCGCTCCACCAATGGGAGGCTTCCTGCATATTCTTAGGTTTTTTCGGTAAAGTCACGTAGGTAAAAAATAAAAATTAATAAAAGTAAAATTAAAATAAAATAAAAATCACGACGTTTCGGAAGCAACACAAGCTTTCGTCTTCAGGTGGAACAGTCACAGCACGATAGCTGTAAAGTCACGTAGGTAAATTTTTTTAATTAATATCAAGTGATACAGCGATCGTGCTGTGACTGTTCCACCTGAAGACGGAAGCTTGTGTTGCTTCCGAAACGTCGTGATTTTTATTTTTATTTAACTTTTATTTAAATTTTTTACCTACGTGACTTTACCGAAAAAACCTAAGAATATGAATCCTTGCAGTCACAAAAGCTTCAAATCTAGGCTTGCTGCACTTTACAAACGCCCACACGTGACCGTCACCGCGTATTGGTGAGTATCTGGGTTGTTATTCTTGGTTCTTTCGGTAAAGTCACGTACAAGGGAAGTAATAAAAGAATAAAAATAAAAATTCTCACGACGTTTCGATTGCAACACAAGCAATCACCACCAATCGAAACGTGAGAATTGTATTGTTTTATTTTATTATTTCCCTTCAACGTGACTTTACCGAAATAACCAATAATATGAATCCCTGCAGTCACGAAAGCTTTAAATCGATATTTATCTGGGTTGTGTTGAGAGTGGCCAACAGAGTCGGGTCAGAGCCCACGCTGGAGAAACCAGGAAAGAGATCATTGTTTAGAGAAAGGGACTGAGCCAATGGGGAAGATTATCCCATCTGTAGGAAGAGCTGCCCTCTAAATTGTATATCCAGGTTTTCCTTGCTTTATGTGGATTCGGATTGTGCGACTTCACGTATATTCATCAAACCTATTTCTATGCAAAATTCGAATTTAATTCACTCATGTGGCTATGTGGTCGGATGTGTGTCAACATTGTGTGTACTGTATGTGCTGCTAGACTGTCTCGTGCAGTGTCTTGTGCGGTGCAATATGGGTTGGGTGACTGCGGTCTATGCTGCATGATTCGCTTTGTGTGCCCTTTTTTGGAATGCATCTACCGTATAAAGCAGCGGTCGGGAACCTATGGCTCGCGAGCCATATATGGCTCTTCTGGTGACGGCATATGGCTCCCAGACAATTTTGAGTTGAAAAAAAAATAAAAAAATCAGTTTGGAACTGATTTTAAAATACTTGTGATATTGCTTAATAATACTGTGTCATTTTAAAGTAAACAGAAATTAGTTTTGAAGATAAATTTCACGGGTCACGGGGCCTCAACGTCTGCATGAAGCTCAACCTCACCACGTACGAACCAGACTACAAGGCCATCACTAAAACCATGCAGCACCAGAAGTTGTATTAAAAGTAAGACATATTTAATTGATTATACGTTAAAAATACTATATGGCTCTCAATGCAATATATTTAGAAATATTTGGCTTTTATGGCTCTCCCAGTCAAAAAGGTTCCCGACCCCTGGTATAAAGCAAGGGAAACATGTATATACAGAGTGGCCCAAAAGTCAGGACAGAGAGGGTTATTATACAGTGGCCCAAACGTCAGGACAGGGTTATTATAAAGAGTGGCGCAAAATGTTTGATATTTTAGGCAATATTTGATCAATTATCACTTGACCTCTTGACCCAAGTAATCAGCACCCGACTCCTCTCCTAAGTCCATGTCCTCCTCTTCTGCCCCTAACGAGATGCATCAGCCGTGTTTTATGGACGGCCGCTACATCTGCACCAGCCCTGCTACTACGTTGTCATCCTTGTACTGAAGCTGTGCAACGACCTCCAGCTGGATGTGGCCAAATCCCACCGGGTAATGTCCTTTTTAGGACATTTACATGGACGATAATGACATCAGAAAGCGACAGCTTTACACGCTAAAGCTCTCTTGCCTCATTTTCAGAGGTTAGTCATTTGCACACTTATTCAATCACTCATTCACTCACCTCTCATTGCTCCCTCACACTCTCTTACTCACTCGCGTATTAACTTGCTTGATCACCCCCACGTGCATTATTATCTCTCAAAATAGAAGTTAAATAATGTGGGAGCCAGAGGACATCCCTATCGCACTCCAAGGTGTACAGGGAAAGGCTCTGACTCCCGGCCACGTAGTTTTACCCGTGTGGGCCCCTTTCACCATCATGAAGGTCCTTAATGATCATGAGCAGAGGGTTAGGGATTCCGAAAGCACGAAGAACAACCCAGAGCCCACGCTTACTGATGGTATCATAGGCCTTGACCAGGTCAATAAAGCAGAGATGTAGGTCTTGTTGGAATTCCCTACATCTCTGCTGTAGCAGACGGACAGAAAATATGGCATCTGTGCAGGACCGTCCTTTCCTGAAACCGCATTGGGGCTCCGCAAGCCCCTCCTCAGCGTGCCTAGCAAGGCGATGTTGAATAATCCTTGCCAGGACCTTTCCCGGCACACTGAGGAGTTAGATGCCCCTGTAGTTGTTACAGTCTGTGCGGTCCCCCTTCTTAAAGAGGGGGACCACCTGGGCATCCTTCCAATCCTGCAGAACCTGTCCAGTGGTCCAGACTGTTGTTATGATGTCATGTAGGGCAGTCTGTGCACAAACGCCACCCTCCCTGAGCATTTCGCTTGGGAGATCATCTCTGCCCGGTGCCTTTCCTGGTCTCAGACTCCGGATCGCCTTCAGTACTTCCTCAACAGATGGCACCTCAGCCAGCCACTCACAGGGGGTGACCTCTTCCAATATTTGAGGCACCGCAACCTCAGCAGGGTTATCCCCATGATGTTTTCCTGGCTTAGGGATTTCCCCTCCCCCAGGACCTCACAGAAATGCTCAGCAAATCTGCAAACCTGTTCCTGGGGGTCGGAGATTGGATCACCGTTTTTTCCCCTAATGATGGTAATAGGTGTGGCGCTGCAGGTTACTTTTTTGATGGAATTAAATAGTGATTTGTGATCGCGGGCCACTGAGGCAGACTCTATCTCCTCAGCAACCCGCGACCACCACCCATCCTTGCAGCGCCTTACGGCTTTCCGAACCTCCGAGCGAAGGCTGCGGTAAACCTCATTCTCTGACGTGGGATGCTGTAGCCGATGAGAGTGGGCCTGTCGCTTTTTCTCAACTAACCTGAACACCTCCTCTGTCAGCCAGGGTTTCTGGGGAGGTCTGGACCGCGTACCCAAAGCAGCAATTGCCGCTGCATGAGTCACAGTCCTAAACCTCGCCCATTTACCCTCGACATCAGGAGGAGTGGGGGACGATGCCAATCCCAGCTGCAAGCAATGATGAAATTCTCGCTTGCAACTTTCATCAGCTAACTGAGACCAGGCCACTTTAGGTTGGAATGGGGTCCTGGGTGTACACCCACCACCGGAGTGGAAGAATGGCAGGCACATCTTACTGATGACTAGTCGATGGTCAGAGGGCAGATCAGCTCCACGGTAGGTCCTGGTGTCAAGGACATGGGCTCGCATCCGCTGGTCCGTCACTATGTAGTCCAACAGATGTTTTTGCTTGGACCCGGCATGCGTCCATGATGTTGTGTGGATGCGCCGATGCCGGAAGAGCGTATTGGTAATTACAAGCCCATGGGCTGCACAAAAATCTAGCAGCCTCCTACTGTTGTTATTGAGCTGATCTGGTCCATGCCTTCCAATCACTCCTGACCAGGTGCCAGCATCATGACCAACTCGGGCATTGAAGTCACCCAACAAGATGACTCTGTCCCGAGTGGCCACTTTAGCCAGCACCTGTGACAGGAGGTCATAGAAGGCATCTGACTCATCGGCTTTGCCTGCATCCTTCCACGGATGTTCGTCTTCAGTGGGGGCATAAGTAACCATGACCACCACTCCTCGCCTCCGGTTGATGGGAAAGCGAGCCCAAAGTATCCTGGGGCTTACAGCTTCCCACACCTCACCGCCACGCTCCCATGCCCGCTTCATTCTTTTGTTCAAAAGAAGAGACACACCCTGTTGTTTGGCAGTCTCCTGCCCCGAGTAGAGGACTGTCCACCCCTCATGGTGGCAGGAGCCAGAACCGGTCCACCGGACCTCCTGAATGCCACAGAGATCCAGGCGGTACCGGTCCAGCTCCCGACAGAGGAGTGGCAGCCTCTCTTCCGCAGTGAGCGTTCGAACATTCCATGTGGCCATCCGTAATGGCTTTTCGTTGTTTCTGGAGGAGCCCCGAGGGTGAAGATTCAATCTCCTGGCTCCGCCAATTGGGGTTTGGCCAGGAGACGTCATAGACGCTGTCCCCCCGGGGCCTCCGGCACAAGCTTATTTGTTACAGGTTTATGTTTAATTCGTAGTTTCGTGATAATTAATTGAAGGTGGAGGGGTTACCAGCCCCTCGCACCCGTCCAGAGCCCCCGTTTAGCCACTGTGGTGGTCACAGACGCCATGAGGGGAGAGGCCAATGAGGCATTGGCCCTCCCCCCACAGCACTGTTCACGACTGTGTTGCCCGTCCGGCACCGTGAGGAGGTAGGAGGTTGTTTTTGCCGGACTGTGTATGACACGCCCACACTCAAACACTCATCGCCCAGCAGGGAACCAAGGCATAATCGGTACAAGAAACGCACCACCTCAGCGTCTGCTTAACTCAAAGAGTTGAGCAAGGAGACAATCCACCCGCACACGCATTACGCACATGTCGGGACTAATATGAGTACTCCAAAAGTTCTCCTTGTGTTTTGAACGGAGCCATCCTGAGGTGGTGCGCGAAATCTTAGCTGATCGTGAAAAGCATTGCTACGCATTGAGTTACGTGGATATGGTCGTTAGAAGTATTTTAGTCATTATTTTTAATTGCATAACTGTACCAATGAATTCATTGATGAAACTAAACATTTAGAAACATCAATGTTACGATTCTACACATTCACAGGGAGACTATTGTGTTGAAATATTTCTTTGATCACAGAATCTTGCCTGCAAATTTATTAAAGCCTTAGCCAATTGATAAGCATTCGCTAGACAAGCAGGCACACTGCCACACACCATTTTTCCAAGACATTTAGTTAATTGTATAATCTTACCAATGAATTCATTGAGGTCTACTTTTGCTTTCGGGACATGTTTCTTTATTACTGTTCGTATGAATATTGTCACATTCATTTTTAAGGACTTTTTCCTATCGCCGTATATGCTCACCTTACTCTGAGGAATTAACTGATTGTTCTGTTACCCAGGTTAACAAACGTAATCATTGAGGGTTAAATGTACGGATCAATGAGGAGGGCATCTCCAGGAGTACTGTGTTGACATTCCTAGCATATGAGTTTGCATATTAGAGTGTTATGTTTTTTTAGATATTAAAGTTGCTTAACACAGAAGAGTCTGAGTGGTGCCTTCCTAAGTTCATACTTAACAATCTTAATTATAAGAACTGTATCCTGCAGTGAGATCTGAAGTTTGATAACTGACATACACACTAAAACATAATCAGTAAAAGTTAAAGTGAGCATCATTTTATTATCCTGATTGATAATACAACCCAAGACAACGAATACGAACCTAATTATCATAATTGTATACATTAGCATAATTACACACACTTGCATAACCTTATACAATTACACATTTTCAATTAGCATAAATAATTACATAAATTTGAATAATTTTGGATAATTCAACTTTTTAAAATTTACTTTTACTTTATTTTATCCATTTTTCAAGACCCAATATATACAACACAATATATTGGAGTTTGCTCGTCTGGGATCTCCTGCAGACAGTTTTTGCAATAATTAAGGAATGAATCACTGGTGTGTTAACCAGAGTATTGTGAACTGAAATTGCCTTGTGATCAGAAACGTGTGTAAAACTTAAAAAAAAACACCCTGGGTCGTATTACCAGAGTGGTGAATGTTGTACTAAGATACTTGAATCAATATTATTTCCCGGGGTCGATAGGACTGCCTGGTGATAGTAAAAGTGTTTTTAAAATACACATTCTGGGTCGGATTACCAGAATAACCTACATCACAAATGAGATACGAAAATGAAGATACATATCTTGAGTCGATTGACTGTACTTAGTAAAAATGGCATATGATCCACAAAATCCTGGGTCAGACAACCATGCATGTAACTCCGATTCAGAGGACCAGACCTTCCAGGGTGAGATGGAATCGATGGAAGGAGAATATCGTGAACTCGTTTTAAAACGTACAGGCAGACAAGACAAAGAGACACATGGGAGGGGAGCCATATCGATGACATTAAGACACATAAATAAAATGTGACAAGTAAACATGATGTAAAAATCGCAGAAATAGTGTTGTGTGGTGCACCACGACTCGGAGGCAGATTTCCTAGTAAGGGCTTAGGCCGGTTTATTAACACAAAAGGGGTAAGAATACACACCAGAGATAGGTGTCCCTATACTCGGTCCTTCACTCGGACTCTTGGGCTCTCTCACTCGGGTCGGGACGGGGGCTCAACCAACACCGCCCGACCGAGGAAAGCAGTACTCCAAGTAAACCTAGCCGGCTCTTGCAAACTTCTCTGAGCCCTACCCCTGGCTATATCTTCGGCTCTCCTACTCGTAAAACCTGGACGGGGGGATCAGCCAACACCGTCCCATCACGAGCAGGAGAGAGCTCTTTCAGACGCTCACCATCCCGGGCTCCCACAATGACCCACTTTCATCACGGGGTCCCCCTAAAGTATCCCCTCGTCATACTACTCCTCTGCAATAGCAAGATTAGACTCATACCTTCTCACACAGACCAGCTAAACACCATCCAAAGAACACCCACTTCCCGTGGCAAGGTGACCTCCATAAACAAAAGGAAGGAGCAGCAATGGGCTCTTTTATTTCCAAGTTGCACCCGAGTCAAGAGCCTCATGGCTCACAGGGCTATACCTAATAAATTAAACTGAAAGTCTGAATCCGATGTTTTGTTTTTCCAAACATCTGGCTGGTTTGTCAGTTGCTCCCGCAATGTGCGGTATATTGATCGTTTCGATTGCTTGGGCAGTTTCAATGCTCTTGTTTGATTTGGTTTTGGTGTTCAGTGCCCTGTTTATTTGTGCATCATTGTGGCCGTTCGTTTGCTGCGCTTCTTTAACATGTTGAATTTCACTTCTCAGACTGTCACCATCTGACACTTTCTTAGCTCGATGAATGAGCGTCTTGATGGGAGCGGATTTCTGTGCGGGGTGATGGTGTGACTTTGCATTCAGATGGGCGTCAGTGTGCGTCTTCTTTCGGTAAACACTGTGTGTTGTTTTGCCATTTCTATCCCGTCTGAGTGGGGTATCCAGAGGTGCCGGAGTTCTGTCCGCTTCCACTTCCATGATGAACTTGATGGATGGATTTTGCGAGTTGAGATGATATGGAAGTGCGTTCAGTGTGTCTTTGCCATGTGGCCAGGCCACCGATGTGTCGTCCACATATCTGAACCAAGCGGATGGTTTTGGTGTGCTTGAAGCTGTTGCTTTTGTTTCAAGGTCTTCCATGTGCAAATTCGCTATCACAGGAGATGGAGGAGAGCCCATTGCTGCTCCTTCCTTTTGTTTATGGAGGTCACCTTGCCACGGGAAGTGGGTGTTCTTTGGACGGTGTTCAGCTGGTCTTGGGATGTCTTCGGCTGAACCGTTGTTCGTTTCCGGAGTGTTGAGTAATTGAATTGACTTGTTGACTGGAACCCTTGTGAACAGAGAGGTCACATCGAAAATTACGAGAATATCATTAGGATTAAGCTTAATATCTTAAATTACATTTGCGAGATGTTCAGAGTTTTTGACAAGACTAGCTGAACACTGTCTAAAGAACACCTACTTCTTGTGGCGGGGTGGCTTCTATAAACAGGGGGAAGGAGCAGCAATGGGCTCTCCTTTGTCTCCTGTGATGGCAAATTTGTACATGGACAATTTTTAAACAAAAGCAATAGCTTAAAGCACACAAAAAAACATCTGCTTGGTTTAGATATGTTGATGACACATTGGTGTTCTGGCCACACGGCAAAGATACACTGAACGCATTTCTAAATCATGTCAGCCCATCCATTCTTGGTTCTTTCGGTAAAGTCACGTAGAAGGGTAATAATAAAATATTAAAATATGAATCCCTGCAGTCACGAAAGCTTTAAATCAAAACCCATCCATTCTGTTCACCATGGAAGTGGAGGCTGGCGGAGCTCTACCATTTCTGGATATTCTGCTCGGACGGGGTATAAATGGTGAAATAACACGCAGTGTTTACCAAAAGGAAGCACATACACCTGTCTGGGTGCGGGGTCGCACCATCAACTCGCACAGAAATCTGCTCTTATCAAGACGCTCATTCGTCGAGCTGAGAAGGTGTCAGATAGTGACAGTCTGAGAAGTGAAATTCAACATGTTGAAGTACTGCAAATGAACGGTTACAATGATGCACAAATCAACAAGGCATTGAATACCAAAACCAATTTAAATAACAAAAGCATTGAAACTGCTCAAGTTATTTAAACAATCAAAATACCGTACATTGCGGGAGTGACTGATGAACTAGCCAGATGTTTGGAAAAACAAAACATCCGAGTAAGATTTGGCACGGTACATAAAATACATAATTTAATATCTGGTATTACCGAAGCTATCAACAGAAGGTGTGTACAGGATTAACTGCACGTGTGGTAAATGTTTTGTTGGGCAAACAGGACGAATGATCAGCACGAGACTAAAAGAACATCAGAGAAATATTAAATGATCCCAAATGCAACTGTCAGCAGTAGCAGAACACACGTGCCAACAAGGACACTCAATTGATTTTGATAATGTTGAAGTTTTGTGTAAAACTAGCTACTACTGGCCAAGACTAATTGTAGAATGTATCGAAATTGAAAGAAATCAAAATAACTTTAACCGTTCAGATAGCTGCCGTCCTAGTGCTGCGTGGAAGTGAATAATAAAATAATACATTATTTAAATGCATGCCTATGTAGTGAGTCCAACTGAGTCGCAGACGTCTTGGGAGCAACACTTTATATTAGTAACTCAATATAACAGAACACAACCTACACTTGGGTGTTGAATGCCCATCTAGCCACGCTATGGCAGAACTAGACACGGTTCGCTATCCCGGCCCGGACAACAAGCTAGGTCCTGGACCGCGTGGCTAGAGGCTTCTTTTACCCGACGTGGATCTTCTTCACCAGCAACACAAATAACCCCGAGCCCCTCACGGGGCCCCGTTATATCGGCCTGGGCTGGGGCTGACTCCGCACCTTGCCCCGCCCACCTAGATCTATCGAATTCTTTTTCGAAGGCTCCCGAGAGCTCTTTTATACCACGTAACCACCCAGCGGCCCCCGTCCAGCTGTGGCCCCCCTCCAATATCAGCCGGTCACGTGTCGGCAGATCAACCAGCGTATCATGCCCCAATGTAACCCTGTCTGGCTGACACTCCCTCTCACTCCCTCACTGGGAGCCCGCTCCACACTGTATGTGGTGCCTCCGTGCTGACCAGCGCTCACCTAAGCCCCACTAGGGCTGGTACTACGCCCAGTAAGCGAGCTCACAATGCCAACACATTAGCTGTGGCTTCGTAAGCCCGGCACCACACAGTGACATTCACAGTCACTACACCTACAAAGGGCAGCGTACTTCAATAGGGATTACCGTTGGTAGGGCTATTTTGATAAACACAATATACAGGAAGGACAAGTTCAAAGGGCTCGCATAAT